>OX411554.1:29976982-30442159 GCA_948146395.1 Fragum whitleyi | reverse complement strand
TTGCCACTTCGAAAAAATAAGATACAAAATAATTGAAATGTGTTGTTTTTAGTGCCAGTGCCCTTCCGCCATTCTTAATCGTCTAGAAATATAAACATTTTCAAATGTAAGAACAAAATTTGTATTTTTTCTATGAAAAACTGTTGAAAGATTAGCTTTAAACTTGCTCAGAATGATTTGTACTATCACAAGGATGGTTCCCTTCGAAAATGGGCCCGATCTTTCAAGCGTCATATGGAAAAGAGACCAATGAAAATTGATGATGATTTTTAATTTAAAAAATCCTCGTTGACCGCCCCAAAGTTTTCATCCGACTGTCACAAAGATCGTTCCTTTCGAAAATGGATTGAATCTGTCAAGCGTCATAAAAAAAGAAGCCTAATGAAAATTTCATTATAAACTCCTCGTTAACGCTGTAAAGTCAACAGTATTTTCCCGATTGACTTCTAACTTGCTCAGAATAATTATACAATCGCAAGGGATGATTTCTTTCGAAAATCGGCCTCATCTGTCAAGCATCACAGGGAAGGAGCCAAATGAATATACATGCAAGTTTAAAATTTAATTAGAATTCCTTGTTGACGCTCTTAAGTCCATAGTTTTCACCCGATCGTTTTCAAGCCTGGTCAGAATGATTGGACCACGATACAATCGTTTTTATTTAATTGTGTCAGATCGGTCAAGCGTCATGGGATAAGGGGCCAAATGAAATTTATTTCGAAAAATCCTCGTTAACGCTCTAAAGCCCACAGTTATTATTCGATTGTTTTAAAACTTGCTCAGAATGATGGTATCATCACAATGATTAAATATTTCTGATCAGTATAACGTCAAGAGAAAAGGGGCATAAATTTAAAATTGAATTTTAAGAATTTATTGTAAACCCGTCTTCATTTATTATAAATGGAAGTAAAATGAGAATTTCACTTTGTAGTTTACATCATGTCACTATTTTCATATTGTTTGGTCTGGTGATTTTATACTGCGGCACAGAAAAGGGGGGCTTAAATGTAAACTTTTTTGTAAACAAAACTCCTCTTTTATAAATGGATTCATTCATGTGAAACGTTCATAGAATATTCACTTTTTAATGAAAATGTGCATTTGTGGCCCTTTAGTTATATGCAAAGTTATGATAAAAGGAGCCTTCATGTATATTAATTGTTATCGCAGCCCCCTCATTTATACATTGAAGTTTATGAAAAATTACACTTAGTTTTTGCGTTATGTGACCTATGCATATTGATAAGGTCTCGTGATTTTTATACTGCGTCATATGAAAACATGCCTTAAAGTAAACTTCCTCGTTAACAAAACTGTGATTGTCTAATTATAATATCACATCAAGATAAAAGGTTCCTGTATGTATATTCATTATTAACATAAGTCCTTCATTTATACATGAAAGATAATGAAAATTCACTTAGAAATTTTGCGTCGTGTGACCATGTGCATTTTCATGTGGTCTGGTGGTCTCTTACCGCAACATAGAAAAATGGGCCTTGATGCAAAAACTCCTTGTAAACAAAACTCCTCTTTTATTAATGGATACATTCATATGACACTTTAACAGAAGAACATTCCATTTCTAATGATTTTGTGCATTTGTGGTTGTCTAGTTGTATGTCGCGTCAAGATAAATGGAGATTTTATGCATATTTATTGTTAACACAACTCCTTCATTTACACATGGAAGTTTATGAACATTTCACTTAGTATTTACATCTTGTGAGCATGTGAATATTGATGTGGTCTGATGATTTTATTCTGCGTCATAGAAAAAGGGGGCTTAAATGTAAACATATTTGTTAACAATACTCCTCTTTTATAAATGATTACATACATGTGAAACTTTCACATGGTAATATTGCATTTCTAATTACTTTGTCCATTTGTGGTTGTCTAGTTTTATGCCGCTTCCAGATTAAAAAAAAGTTCGGGGGGGGGGGGGGGGGGGGGGCTTTTATGTTCATTCTTTGTTTACACAATTCCTTCATTTATACACAGATTTTCATAATAACTTTTCTCATCTTTTGACCATGGCTACATTTATTTAGCCTCTCCGTGATATGCTGTTTTATTTGTAAATACATTTGTATATAATTCTCATAAAATTTCCGTATTAATGACCATGTGCAATTTAAGGAGGTTTGGTGATAATAAGCTTTGTCAAAGAAAAGGGGGCTTAATATTATATTTATTATTTATTGTTTACACGACTCCTTCAATTATGCCTGGATTGTCATGAAACTTATTTCTCATGCGACCAAGGACCCAATTTTTGAACTTTTTTTTCTTTTTATTTCTGTAATAGCTCTTTCAAAACGGTCTCATGCCCTCAAAGGCCTGATTTTTTTTCTCAAGACATTAATTAGAATTTATGAATTACTCTTGATATATAGAAATAGAGTCAAAACACTAAACAAAAACTTCCTTTTCACTCAAAATATTAGGCTTAGAGCTTTCATTAATGAAAATAAACGTTTTCTAATGCTTATCTAACAAAATGCTTCAAAGAATTGCTCTACGTTGAAATTAAGCTAATGTTTACAGTTGCCGGATTTCACAAACATAAGGAAATTGGAGGAAAAACGTAAAAAATAGTCTTCCCTGTGACAGTTAAGCCTTGAAAGAAAGAAAGTAATGTAAAGAAGATCTGTTCTACATTTTCAGATGGTTTCTAGCCCTTTAACAACTCGGCTATCAAGGTAGCCAAAAGTAATTGAAAACAACAAAAACGTTTGATTTTCAGTTCCACTGGCCGAAGGCCAGCGAGCTATTGTCATGGCTGTGTGTCCGCGCGTAAACTTTTACTATAAAAATCTTCTCCAAAACAAATGGGCGGATTTTAATAATACTTAGTACAAATGTTCATTTTGTGATCCTCTTTTTTAAAGGGTTTAAGAAATTTTGATTGACCCCAAAGTATGGGTGTGGCAGGGCAGGGATTGTTTTCACTTTAAATCTTGTTAAGCTCTTCTCCTCGAAAACCATTGAGCCGATTTCAATGAAACTTGGCATGGATATTCCTTTGGTGAACCTTTACCTAAATTGTTACAGAACTGTTAATGGATCCCAAGATGTGGGCCCGGCAGGGCGGGGCCTATTTTCACTTTATCTTAACATTGAAATCTTTAAAATCTTCCATCCCAAACCATTTGGTCGATTTCGAAAAAATGGCATTGATGTTCCTTGAACGATCCTTTAATTAAATTGTTTAAGAAATTTTGATTAACCCACAAATATGGGAGGGGCAATACAGGGCATTTTTATCACTTAAAAATCTTAAACATCTCCTCCCAAACTATTGAGCCGTTTTCAATGAAAATTGCCACGGATGTCCCTTGGGTGACCCTTTACCCAAATTGTTAAAGAAATTAGATTGACCCCCAGAAGTGGACGTGACAGGGCAAGGCTTATGTTCGCTAACTAAAAAATCTTTGAAAATCTTCCCCTTCCCAACCATTGGTTTCGAAGAAACTTGGCATGTACATTTCTAGGGTAACCTCTTAAATCATTAGAGAAATTTTGATTGACACCCAAATATGGACATTATTTCACCATATCTAATGTCCATTTGGGACATCGCTCGGACTTTTCCGTAATTAGTACGTAAGCGTAGTAATTGATAGGTCATTTTATCAATCGGGAACCCTCGGCGATTCTACGGCATAGACCTCGGGAATAATACGGGCGCTGCCATGAAAGCGCGTCATTTCGCACGTGGGTTTATATGACGTCACAAACACAACTGAGGATCGCGCTGCGAAAAGCAAAATCAACGTACGGTAAAAATTGTGCATATTATGATTTGAAAACAAAATGCAGTAATACGCAGCTTTCAAATCATTATATGCCAAAATGATCTCTATAGATGATTTGAAAGCATTAAAGGAATTTGCTTTTCTTCAAGCGTATTAACCAAAGTACCACCAGGAGCCGAATTACCTAAAAATTGACCAAACATTACTACACTTACGTCCGAGGTACTATCCAGTTTACGGAAATGTCCGAGCGATGTTCCGAATGTCATTTTATAAGTAATTCGCTTATTGCTGGTACTTTGGTCAATGCGCTCGGAGAAAAACAAATTTCCTTTAATTCCAATCGTCTGTGGAAAAAACAAAACGTAGTAAAGCAGCGCATTTTATTTCAAATCATAAAACGCCGAATTTTAACCTTTCGTTGATCTTTTCAAACATTATCTTTAGTTTTTTTTTTTTTTTTTTTTTTTTTTTTTTACTTCATATCAACCCACATGCGAAATGACGCGCTTCCATGACAGCACCCTTCTTATTCCCAAGGTCCGTTCCGTAGAATCGCCGAGGATACTCGATTGAGCTAATGTTATCTTAGCAAGCCAATTAAACCCATGACATCATGATATTGCCTAGCAAACACGTATGAAATGAATCGTTTGAAAAACACTAGTTTAATAAATAGTTGATATTTCTTCCCATTTGTCTTTTAAAAAATAGTGTATATTTTCATGTACGATAGATGGATAATTATAGAATTGTGATGGTGTTATCATGGATCGTTCATTTCACGAACAGAAAAACTTTATTTCTTTATTCGTACTTCCATCACTCTTTCAAGAAAAAGGTCGTCGTTTTGTCCACTCAATGAAAGATTTATCAATATTACATAGAGGATATTGAATGAGTGGTCATTGAATACCGAATTTATTGAACGAGTCATCTATAAACAGATAAAACGAGGCTGTGCCGAGTTTTTTTCTGTTTTAGATGACGAGTTTAATATATTCGGTATTTTATGAGCACAAATGTGATATTCTATTTATAATATGACCCGAATTTTTGAGAAAAATCATCCAAATTCTTGATATTCAACCTTTCAATATTCCGCAAAACCTAAAACGTTGTTTAAAATGACATCACAATATATACATTATGACGTCATTTTCGCGGTCACAAAGTTGCGTAGCTATTCGCCCTGAGCTCATTTGCATAGTTATTTCACTAGTGTAATAACACCCATGTAATATCAAAAATATTCAACTAGGTTATTCCACTCCCGCGACGTAGGTCATATTATAAACTATTTTAAACAGCTGTCCTCTATTTCTCTTTTGTTACTATGGTGTACTTATTCGAAATGAGACATCATCTATACAAAAAACACGACGCCATCTAGGAGTACCGAAATATTATTTGATAACACGATGGCGTAAAACGCATATATACAATAAGAAGAATTTCACAGAACTTTATTCAGGCATAAGACTTCCAATCTGGAAGTCGTGGGTTCGATCCCCTTGGCGGCAAATATTCTTTCCGACGTTTGTCTCTCACCAATGAGTAGATAATCGTTAACCTATGTGAGATAGCAGTCGGAGGCTAGGAAAGGGTGTAATGGTAGTAGAGGTGAAAGAAATACCAGGAATCCACTGTTAGGTGCTCCGGCCGCCGCGATATTACTGCGAAATTGTTGAAAGCGGCGTAAAACCCATTCAAACAAACAAACAAATAGAACTTTATTCGCAATCAAATTCATATGTAGTGTGTTTTAACTGTGTTTACGGATAGCTCCGCCCATGTTTTACTCAACGTCATCTTTAGCGCAAACGCTGGTTCAAAATGACGCTCTTTACTTTCTGTGAAATTCTCTTAACATAAAGATCATGATTTTTTCATCAATTTTATCTCCAGAAAAAAAATGTTTTATGCTATTTTGCACCCAGAAGGGCGCAAAAAAACTAATTAAACAATTGTGGTTGTGTTATAATGGATATAATTTCATTTCCGCTTTGATGTGTGTACGAGTAAAGTCTGATTGGGGGAGGAGTTATACGCAAAGCTTTTGTATATAACTCATCCTCCATCAGACTTTTTTCATGTACATATCAACGCGAAAATGGAATTATTTAATAATTAACAAATGATGTTTTTTCAGAAATCTCCGATTTTGTTCCGCGTGTAATGGATATCTATAGTGTATTTTATTAGAATTTTTGTAAGAATATGATTCAGTTCGACAATGGAAGAATTACAATTATCGAATACCTCGTGATTTGCCCCTGTTATTTTTCATACTTGGATACCCGGCAGCTTAACGGGCATATGATGAGACAATTTGCTACGGTTTTGTTTTGTTGTTTTCTTCCTTTTGTTCTTATCAATTTCACGCGTTTCGAAAGTATAGCGTGAAATATTTGTCTTGTGCGTCACGTTTTGCAAAGGATTAATATGTTAATCGCGTACATATTACTCAATAGTACATATTGGTCAGGATTTGCACGGGGTATTTGGAAAGTTGAGTATTTATATGAACAAATTGTAGGGTGTAGTCATTCTACCAGACGACGCAGTCCGTAAAGGCTCTTTAAAAAAAAAAACATGTATATATATGTATATATATGTATTGCGTATCAATTATTTTGAAATATATTGTAGTAGGTTTTTCTTCTCAAACAATACGGGTTTTTAAATGACAAAATTATGAAAAGTCATTCATGATATCGAGTAGTTATCGCTGATTCCGTTTTGTGTGGTCAATCCGTGCCATTGTCTTTCGGTACTGGTTCAGATTGCTTACACAGCGTGGTCCCAGCGCGAACATTTGCCTAAGTAATATATTATTTGTTCTGTTAAGGCTCATAAGCTGCATACGTTATGTAGGCTTACAGGTAGCGAACCTGTCGCTGTAACGCGCATTCTGATACAGGGACAGGTTTCCATAGTTTTTTCCTGTAAGGTTTTATCTATGGTTTTTCCTGGGCGAGCGCGTTACGTTCTGTAGGAGTAAGATCGATTGTTAGGCTCAAGTTCATCATAACCAAGTTCATCATTGTAACTGCGTCTTCACTCTGTATTAAAGCCACCGTCTGGTATATGCAAATTGAGTTTGGTGTTTTGTTTTTCTTTTGTTCGAAGCAAAGTCAAGACTTTCATTTCTTGATATTGTTGATTTTGTGATAAGGCTACTTTCCGAAGAACTTAATATTTGTTAATCAGCTTAACAATTTGACTCAGCGGAAAATAGATATCTTTTATCTAGGAGACTACAATCCTACGAAGGCAATTACCAATAATATTTATCTGGGAGGCCAATTGATAGATCGTCGGTGTCAATTTAGATATCGGTTGACTTAAGGCAGTGTACCTGTTATAGTCCCGCAACTTTTCGGACGTCATGATCTTTCAAAATGTTGACCGAGGTTTCCTAATGAAATCATTAGGAAACCTCGGTTAACACTGTTAAAGTTCATTACTTCCAAAACGTTGCGAAACTGTAACGGGTTCACTAGCTTAATCAAATAAATCATTTATACCGGTAGACTGTTGACCTCCAACATTTAACGCCATTTCATTTCATCTTCGTAATTTGGCGATATAAAGGTCGTGACTACAGCTTGAATAAGGTCGCTTACCATCGATTTGTAATTTTCATAAGTCAGCGTCCATGTCTTCATATACTATGAAAACCACAGACTCCAGTTATGTCCACTTTTTAGCCTTTGCATTTCTCTGGAGTGGTATTTTTTTCTGATTGACGTGGCTCGTATTTGTAAATTGTTTTCTTCTTGTTATTTTTTCAGGGTTGTAACCTTACCTGTCCGCACGATCAGATGCGATACTTCAACAAGTGTATAGAACCAATAGCTAAAGTCCGCGGATTTCTTCACCAAATCGAAGTCAGAACAAGAGGCAGTAAAACTTTGCCTAACGACCAGGACACTAAAGAAAAGATAAGTCGTGTTGTTTTAGACATGATTGACACACAAGCAGACCTCTACGTAAACAGCAAACTGAAAATCGTCAAGACTGCGAATTCCGATTGCATAAATATCGTCAATGTCACCATCTATTTAAGATATGACGTCACATACCAAGATTACCTCAACATTTCGACAAGAGTAAAAGAAAACATGGGAGTTAAAAATAAAGAATTAGAGAATGCGATACTAAATATGACGCTGAATGGGGAACCATGCCTCGCGGTAAGAACCAGTTACGGTGATAGGAGCTTGGTTAAACGACAAGCGTCCATGACTGACATGATCAGAGTAATCATATTTTCTGCTGTATTCGGTGTTTTTGTTTTCGCGGCAGTTGTTGTAACAGTGATTAAATTGGTTGTGAACAAACTCGCTCCAAATCGTGAAACACGGATCGATGAAAACGCTGAAACGAACTTCTAAAAAGCCATATAGATTTTAATGAAAAAGTTATATTTCCATTTGTATCAGAAACTGAAAATAGGCAAATAATGTTAGAAAAATCATTCAGAGAAAAACTTCAATTAGTATTGACCCGGACGAAATTGAAGAAAGCAACATATCTTAAGGGTTTTCAAGGGTACCTTGATTCCAAAATTAACATAGATGGGCGGGGTAATTCTAACATTGTCAGCTTTTGTGAGAGAGAAAGCTATGCCAATTTGATTTTCTTCAATAATTTGATATCGTACACTCAAAGGTTATCAAATTTTGCCAGTTATTCGATTAAGTTCCGAGTATTTCTATTTTTTAAAGAAGGGAACTCGTGTTTGACAATATTTCAAATCCATTCTTTCTCCGATTTAAGTAAAATTGAATGGTCAATCCCATAAAAATAGAGAGAATTTTATCAAATGACTACATACATGTTAAAATATTGTTCTGACTTATATATACGTGCTTTAAATGCTTATAAATTTCAAACACCGGAGAATGCTATACGATGGAGAATTAATCAAACTTATAATCTCCAGAAAGTGTTGTTTTTACTGTTTCTTTTGTCATATTTTAATGAATTTACCATAGAACAGAGGTGCTTGTACTTACTACCAAAGGAATTGACGATTACAAAGGTAGATCTGAACAAAACAACATATAGATGTTTACACAAGTGTAGTTACTCTAATGCATTGTCGAAATTCCATCTTCTGAATTTTTATACAAAGCATTTTGCTATTAATGAGAGGGATTGGTGGCCGTGTCTTTGATATAATGTTTTACAAAAGTTCATAATAGAGATTATCCACTTAGGTGGACTTCGGACATCGGATGTCTGACTTCGGACTTAGAGGGGTCGTCTCAAAATGAAAGAAACAATATTGGTTTATACATCATGATTGCATAAAAATATGACGTATCTGATCTTATTTTTAAGTGTGATTCGCTAGTATGGAGGTACAAAAATTTGTAAAATTTCGGACATGCATGTTGTTTTATTATTTCAAAAATGAGCACATCAATCTCACCACGCTAAGTATTTTCTATACTGCAACGTAAACATACCAGTTTGTCTCTTCATCTATCTGTCAGCTAATGAATCTGTTCACTCATTTTTGGTGGACGTTTACGTTCACCAGTGTTAATACCACGTTTGAACAATCCCGTCAGATGTTAATAGGTTTTCAAAACAGTAGTACTCATTAAGATTCAATTTACTCTTTTTGAAGAATTGTAACCGTCCGACAACTATGCATTTCAAAAATGGAGTGAAACAAGGAGTCTACGTAACTTGTTGCAACCTCAAAGATATCTTTTAAGTGTGAAATCATATTCAATTCTGAGATCGGGTGAATTTTTTACTTGCGTAGAACTACTTTTCTGACAGAGTGAGTAATTTGCCCCTTATTTCCCTATGGTCAATGGGAGGTCACTCATGAAATGAAATTACTGGAATGGTAACCTCCCCTGACACTACTAATGTATATAAAACAAAGGCAAATTAATGGAAATATCGATATACACATGAATACGGATACAGTCTGAGTAGGTAAAGTAAAGCATTCAGGCCATGCGATAAATGTTTATGCAAAGGGGTTTTACTTTACATTTCAACACACGAAAGCCAAACTCGAGACGAGTGTCTGCAATTTTTTACGCGTTTATATGAACACTTATCCTTTCTTTTCTTTGAGAATGAAAATCGCGGAACAATCAATTAATATCCTTTTATAGATTTTTTATCTCCACTGGCCGAAGGCCACTGGGGCTATTGTCATGGCGTTGTGTCCGTCGTCCGTTCGTGCATCCGGTCGTAAACTTTTTCTTTAAAAATCTTCTCCTCAGAAACTACTGGATGAATTTCAATCAAACTTCACAGGAATGATCCTAGGGTGATCCTCTTTCAAAGTTGTTCAGAAATTTAGATCCAATGACAAACATGGATTAAATGGGCGTAGCTTATTTCCAAATATGGTTAAAAGTGGGTTTTCTCAGATTCCAATTGATGGACACCAATTAAATTTTACATGAATGATCCTTGAGTGGCCTTTTATCAGTCTATAAAAAATTATTGCTCAATATAGATTTAGATTTATTATCAAAATTTACACATAGAACATAGAACATAGTTTATTAGAAAATATCCAGAAGGTCTTTGACCCATGAGGATTACACAAATATAAAACAATAATACAATACAATATGATTATTGTGATCGGTTGAAAAATATGTATTTTATGGGCGGAGGTCATTTCTCTATATGTTATTTAGTCGAAACTTTGAAAATCATTTTCTCAGAATGTAACTGATGGTTTTCAACCAAATTTCTCTCGAGCGATACTTTGGTGATCCTTTATCAGGCTACCAGGAATTATTGTGATCGGATGAAAAATAATTATTTTAATGGGCGGAGGTCATTTCTCTATATGTTATTTAGTGGAAACTTAGAAAATCATTTTCTCAGAATGTTTTCAACCAAATTTCACCGGAATAATCTTTTTGAGTAACCCTTTATGAGTCTACCAAAAATTACTGTGATTGGATGAAAAATATGTATTTTATGGGCAGAGGTAATTTCTCAATATGTTATTTTGTGTAATCTTTGAAAATCATTTTCTCAGAATGTTATGGGTGAATATCAATCAAACTTAATTGTTATGATCCTTGGGCGACCCCTTTATCATGTAGCCAAAATTATTGTCATTGGATGAAATATATGTTGTTGTTTTTATTAGCGGAGGTCTTTTCTGTTTATGTTATATAGTGAAAACTCTGAAAATCATTTTCAACATCAGAAGAATCCAAAACCTCTAAACATCTAGTCAAAACTTTTTATTTTCTTTTACAAGAATTTCAAGCCTGTGGAGCGACCCAAGTCATTCATAGCTTTCTAGTTTAAGCAGATAACACCATAATTTTAATAATGAAATTACGGAGAACTGATTAGCATTACAAAATAAGAATAATAACCTAGATCATCTAATTGTCATTTCTTTCTTTTAATAACAAATGGATAGGAGAATCACTGCTTAAACTACACCGGGAATAATTTCGAAAGTTATCGAAACCTTGTAATTACAGGACTTTGTTGACGATCGACGATATATGTTGAGAAACGTATAACTGTAGCAAGATGCGAACTTGGGTCAGGTCATTTTCCTTCTATCGTAATTTTACATGTAAAATTTCTCTTTTCTCCACAATTGGAGGAATCACTCTAGTATACCAACAGAACGTCCACCATCAGTACTTTCAGTGCTTTGATTCTTTAGTACTTCAAAGCTAATATTTGATATGCAGCTGGCTTGTTTTAAGAGAAAACTGGAAGTGGTCAATTCATTCAAGAGCAATGTCAAAACTTAGACCTTTATCTCAAAAATTTGTGTTGCATAGCAACATGTTACTTTTGAAAGCGCTTGCGTTACATTCCACATAGGTTGCTCGCTATATACCAGTTCGAAACCGTGCGCGACGAGCGCATTATGGGATTAGGTCAACCGAACGCGGCACATTGAACTAAACACAGTAAATATCCTCTGAAAAAATTTGATTTTTACAGAGTTGTAAAAAAGAAAGATCATTGTCTTATTATTTTCTAAATTATCAAAATTGTGCAGTAGATAATGATCTTAATGATATTGTCAGTTTACTGAAACGATCATATTTTTTAAAAGAAAATCGAGTAATCGTTTAAGCCAAATCGTGGTATCACCGGCGTTGCTTGCGTGCTCAATCCGTCATATGTCAAGATTTGTTTTAAAACATTTAAAGGTATCTCTGAAGGCAAAAGTTAAAACTTCTAATAAATATTGACTGTCCAAAGAACAACTCTTGATTTTTTTGGATATATTCTTAACTTACCTTTGTAACAAATGTTTACCTTTCCTTTGTCTGGGATTTTTCAGCAATCGTTTTTTTAAAGGATAGAAAAAAGAAGGAATTTAGTCAGCATTAATTATGAAATAAGTAACAAAAAGCTTAGAATATATGAGAATCAAGTGTAAACCCAATACAGCATTGTGCGAGTATAACGTAGTTTTTTATTGCTTTTCAGTGGTTTAGCAAGAAATAAAGGTCGATAAAAAATGAAAATCCCGACCCCAAACCAGTAAAATTATATAAAAAAAAATATCCTCCGCTTTCGCTCATTTCACTCTATTTGAAGTTAGATCTATTAGATCATAGACAAATAAACAAATCTAAATGCCTTAGTGATGACGTTGCATTGTAATCACACACAAAATGAAGCGTTTTGTCATTTTCTCTCAACTTTTAATCATTTTAATCAAAGAAATAGAGTAATCGTTTGTTTTTCGGGTATGATAGAAAAATACTTCACTGCGTGACAAGCAAAAGCTATAATTTCAGTCGTCGCTCCCCCCACTTTTGAAAATCTAGCTTTTGTTGTTCAACCAATGAAAAAAAGATCGGCACTAAAAAAAGGCTTTTCCTCCATGTTGTTGGATTTTTGATGCGTCGACCGGACGTCGGCAATTATACGACAAAGTATGAAATAGCTGACGCGACGACGTCCTCTTACTTGACCAGCGATAATGCACAAATTAGGATGAGGCAGATATTGAATATCGGTTTAAAGAAGCGAGCCACCGAATAGCCACCGATACGCCGGCGAGGCGTTGTTAATTTTGACGGAAGTCGAATGTCAAAACCTAAAAAAGTACGTCTGCGATGGAACAAAATCGACAGGTCTACGGCAGATGACCGACTGTAGCACGGCCGCTCGCCAGCGATTAGTGGTCGATACAGTTTGGACCCTTGGCAATTCTAATTTCGAAAAAGTTCAAGTAATGATACGAATTTTCGACACCAACGACTCTTACAGACTTAGATTATATAAATTAGACTAAGTTCATCAACGCCTCGCCGATCTAACAAAATCACGTAACCGATATTGAATCGACTGATGCACCGATGACTCACAGGCTAGTCGCAGACTCTTTCCCCGAAAACATCGTCGAATCGATTTGGTGACACTATCTTTTACATTTGGTCCACCCCGTTAAAAAGAATAGTAAGGAAAGAACAAAATGTGTCAACCTCAGTCTATGCTGATTCGCAGGATGGCTTATATAGGAACGTGTTTTCGTTGAAGTTATTTTCTGAATCTAGAAAAAATCGTTATTTTTTGCTGTAAATCCATTCGGACAGGGCACCTTTAAGCTGACTTCTGCTGGATCTAATCTCTTGTTCAAGAATTTGTTCGAGATGCAAAACGTTTCCGAACGTTTTGAAATTGCTACCCGCTTTGTGCATTAGTTTATGTGCTCAAAGTGTAACATTTTTCGAACGTTTCTAGAACGTTTACATCTAGTAATATTACGCGTCCTTGACATCATAAAATCATAGTACTTTATTGTGAAAAAAACGGCGAAAACAATACATGCAATACATTTTCATGTACATGCTTTTATATTAGTAAAGGGTTACAGGTATAAGTTGTTTATGTATTTTGAGACATCCCCCGATATGTTAGTAAGTCAGATGTCCGATCTCGGAGTTCACCTAAGTGGATAATGTCTAATATCTATTGATACGATAAAGACATCCCACGTGCAATCCCGATCTTGTGACGGTATTATTATTGTCTAGTTAACTTCCATCAGTAGTGAACTACGTTTACGTGGATGTCAACTCTGCACATGGACATTTCAGATTATAACGTTATCTTTCGCGATCCT
The DNA here is from genome assembly GCA_948146395.1 of Fragum whitleyi. NCBI lineage: Eukaryota > Metazoa > Mollusca > Bivalvia > Cardiida > Cardiidae > Fragum > Fragum whitleyi. The sequence goes on along the minus strand of OX411554.1, from coordinate 30,428,281 downwards.
CGGGTTGGTCATTTGAACTATAGAAAACGGAGCTATGTTGGACGATGAAAGTGAGGTTACAGTCCAGAATATCGATATCATCACTTTTCGCGGCGATTTAAATATATCCAACCCTCTTTTCGGAGGTATACAAAAATAATTATTTGGTTGTGAATTAAACCTTTGTTTCTACCTTTGTAACATTACTTACAATTTGAACAATTGACTGATTTTAACACCGAAATATACAAAATATATTGTTGTTTCTTGTCATGTGAGTACCGTTTGCCTACCAGAGCGTGTACATTTGAAGTACAAATCAACCACCCTACATTGCAAGTGACGTCACGTTTTGTTTACTTTTCAAAGGCATTTTTGAAATTAAATTGTTATTTTAAAACTTCATTTAAACAACTGTCGTAAATAGCGCAGTCGGTAACGCACCCTAGTCATAGTAACGTGTTTTATGGGTTCGAATCGGCGAAGAATGTTTTTTTTCTTTTCATAAATTCAAGATTCAAAACTTGATGCATTGTTTTAGCAAATATGCAATTTTACACGAAACGATTTTGAAAAAAAAAAATCGCTTTTCATTTTTGTGATATTTATTAATACATGGCGTGAGTTGGAAAATATGGAAATACTGACACATCAGTAGCGAAGAAAAAATTTCATAAATTGCAAAGTTTTCGTACACATGTAAAGAATAAACAAATCAATTTTAAAATAATGGAATTTATTATATTCTATATTGAAAATACATTAAAAAAGATCATAACATTACATAAAAAACGAAATCTTACGGAGTTTCGAACCTCAATATTAAATATCACTTTACTTTCGAGAGGCGGAGACATTTGTCCTAACTCACTAACTACCTGAGCTATTTTCCCACAGGTCGAATTGAAGTGTTTTTACTATTTATTAAACCTTAAATATTTCACATAACAATAACATAATAAACAAATCATGACGTCACTTGCAATGTTGGTCGGTCGGACTGTAGCGGTATGTTGTCAATCTATTTTATGTAAATAACATACTGTAATCACTACGCGACGGCCGATTTGACGCATGAAATAAACATTTTACTTGAATACCAACTTTTAGAGCATAGGTTTGTTTCGATTTTAATACCATGTTCAATTTGTTGTTTTTTTATTAGCTCACCTGAGCATCGTGCTCAAGGTGAGCTTTTGTGATCATTGAATGTCCGTCGTCCGTCGTGCGTCGTGTGTCGTGTGTCGTGTGTCGTGCGTCATGTGTCGTCTGTCGTCCGTCGTCCGGCGTCAACAATCTTAGTGTTTACACTCTAGAGGCCACAAATATTACACAATCTTTATGAAACTTGGTCAGATTGTTGACCAGGTCACAAGGATGAACCCTATTGAAAATGGGAAGAATCCATGCCATATCAAGGGAAAAGGGGCCTTAAAGACAATTTTCTTGTTTACACTTTAGAGGCCACAAATATGGCCCAATTTTCATGAAACTTGGTCAGATTGTTGGCCAGGTCACAAGGATGAACCCTATTGAAAATGGAGAGGATCCATGCCATATCAAGGGAAAAGGGGCCTTAAAGACAATTTTCTTGTTTACGCTCTAGAGGCCACAAATATGGCCCATTCTTCATGAAACTTAGTCAGGATATTTGTCAGGTCACAAGGATGAACCCTATTGAAAATGGGAAGGATCCATACCATATCACAGGAAAAGGGGCCTTAATGACATTTATCTTATTTACGCTCTAGAGGCCACAAATATGGCCCAATCTTCATGAAACTTTGTCAGGATGTTTGTCAGGTCACAAGGATTAGCCCTATTGAAAATGGGAAGAATCCATGCCATATCAAGGGAAAAGGGGCCTTAAAGATAATTTTCTTGTTTACACTCTAGAGGCCACAAATATGGCCCAATCTTCATGAAACTTGGTCAGATTGTTGGCCAGGTCACAAGGATGAACCCTATTGAAAAGGGGAAAGATCCATGCCATGTCAAGGGAAAGGGGCCTTAATGCCAATTTTCTTGTTTACACTCTAGAGGCCACAAATATGGCCCATTCTTCATGAAACTTGAAAAGAATGTTTGCCAGGTTACCAGGAGGAACCCTATTGAAAATGAGCAGGATCTATGCCATATCACATGAAAAGGGGCCTTAATGCTAATTTTCTTGTTTACACCCTTGAGGCAACTAATATGGCCATATCTTCATGAAACTTGGTCAGAATGTTGGTCAGGTCGCAAGAATGAACCCTATTGAAAAAAGGGAAGGATACATGCAATATTAAGGGAAAAGGGGCCTGACAATTTATGTTTACACTCTAGTCTCTCGAGGCCACATATTTGGTTCAATAGTCATGAAACTTGGGCAGAATGTTGGCCAGGTCACATGAAACTGGTTTAGAAAAGGCTAGAAACTTATGCATGGATCATAGGAATAGAATAATGTCTTTCTTAGAATAATCTATTGGTCATTTAATGATCTTTAAAGCATTTAATTTTGCTAAGGGAGGACTCAAAGAGACGAAGGTGAGCGATATAGGACCATCATGGTCCTCTTGTTATTATTATTTTCAAAACACCTTTTGTTCGGATCATCTCCACTAGTTCCGAATCGTTTCCTGCTTGTCTGTCTCGATCGATTGTTATCAAAGAGTTTTACAAGGTGTGAAATAAAAATGTCATTTAACAAGATCGAGTACAATATTGAAATCATTGGATTCGTACCCTGAAGAACCCGTCTATATTTTAACTCGACTGTCGCCTCGTCAAGTAAAGACTAATCCGATAGAATTCAGTGTTGTACTCAATAATGTTAAATGACATCTTGTTTTAACAAAATTTGCATGATATAGTTAAGAATAAAAAAAAAAAGTTTTGGATAAGTGATATCATTTACCTATAATTCTACATGGATGGATAATCTTTGGTCGTCATTTCTTTAAATGAATATGAATATAAGAGAGCTTGCGAATTAGTAAATATCAATCTTCTCTTGCATGAGTAGCGTCAGACAAAAAATTACATTCCGCCGTTTTCCTAATCAAGCAGTTTCTCGTTGAAAAAAAAACAAACTGGTGCAAAAGATTATAATAGGATCTGATCTTAGCTGTGCCAAGAATTGAAAAGTTATTCATTGATCATTGGCGAGCTTAATAGCTTTTCTATTTAAGGCGAGGTACGGACAAGCTTGTCTCTACGTTTGCTCGCAAGCACGGCAGTTCTGTCTTTAGAAATGTCAAAGGAAACTTTAGCGTGTGAAAGACTATGAAACAGTTAGTGGCATTGTGAAATATATATTCATCTCAATCAAAACTATTCTAAATCGCTGACTCAGCGATCAAATCATTCATTTCAAACACTCACTCAACCATTCAAAAGCTCTCTAAATCACTTAAAAAGATACGGTCAAAGACTATATTAAAAAAAGATACCCAGCTAGAAAAAAAATCGCAAATTTCGGACAAAATTGAAACAGTAAGCGTCTGATTGGTTCTTGAAGAAATAGAAATCTGATTTTAGAATTCGTTTGCTATTAATTAAAGGGAGATAATAAATATCGCTAATTTTGTTGAACTTTATTCGCGATATTGGATTACCTCCCTTTAATTTCACGCAAAACTCACGTTTCACATTCTTTCAATTTCATTCCAATATCGTTACATGATCATTCACAATGTCAATTCCACGGTGTTGTTAACAGTTCCTCTGAAATATTCATGTCCACAGTTAAATAGCCTTCCCATAAATCTTTACAAAGTAAATAAGCTTGCGAGCCCTTTGACAGAAAATGATTCCCCAATCGAATATGACACAGAAGAACCATTATAAATAAATGCGTGTTCTTAAATACATGGTCCATTCTCCAGTAAAATCTGCCTTTAGAAATTGCAATACCATTAAAGTAGACTGAAACTTCAATTCTTTAATTATACAATATCTATTATTCATTAAACACGGGAAAAATGATGTTTCCAAAAAGAATGAAGTCATGTTTACCTACCTATGTAATCATTAAAAAAACGAACTTTAAATAAACTGAAGTTTCATGTGCTTGTTTCAAGCAATTTCTCCCTTTTCGCTCAGTTTTCTTCAATATTTTACAGTCATTTTCAAATTTCACGCTCCTTGTATCAACGTCTGCAAATTCTTTGACATAACATAACATAACATATACTTTATTTCACTAAGGTACAAACAAATTGTACAATGATAGGAATTGCAATCTATATAAAGCAGACATTTGTGAGAAAAGATCGATCTTGGTTAATGACTATAAGCGATATGTAAGTATATTGATAAATGAGAATTTTTGGTAAGTCGGGAAAATCCCAGTACTGCCAGTTGTAGGTAAAGTCTGGGGTAGATAACGATCAAGCCACTCAAAATCTAGCAGACTAAAAGTTGTCAGCTTGAGTGTTATCAACCATAGATTATTCCGGGCAAGGAAAATAGGTATATCAAGTTTTATATTTGAAAGATAAATCTATATATATCAAAATAATTTAAGCACAAGTAAAAGAGGCATTTTTAACAAATAAATGAAAGGTTACTCCGGGTGATTTCAGCATTTACTGTCTCATTTAGCACAGATCATGTACGGATTGCCAGAAACGTTGCAACTACAATTTATATATAACTGCATTTACAACGTTTCGGTTCAACAGCTTTTTAATGATTAACGCCAGAATCCTGAAGGAACATATTTTGTTGTTTGTACCAGGGGGACAATTTAAATACCATTGGTGACTTAAAAAACGCAACTACAGATTTGGTAGCTTAAACAACGCAACTACAGATTAAGTGGGCTGTAGTTGTGACGTTTAGTCTCATTTCGACATTTCGGTACTACAATTTATAATTAGATCTTTTGATTTGGGGTTGTTGTTTGTTTTATTATATTATTATTATTATTATTATTAGTATTATTATTGTTCGTGTTGTAACGTCATATCGTGCAGAGATGGCTATATCCCCTGTTTCCCGTCCTTGTTCGAATCGAAAAAACAAGGATTGGGGTACGGGGAAAATTGATACAAAACTATAGAAACAAAGTATTTATATTACGATACACCACCTGCCGATATGGCTCTATCCCTGTGTTCCCGTTCTTGTTCGAAACGAAAAAAACAAGAATTGGGGTTTGGGAAAATTGATACAAAATTAACCATAAACAAAGTTTTTTATATTGCGTTAAATGAAGGACACATAGATACAGCTATGAAGAAAGCCAATCTCTGTTAAATGGGTGTTAAACAAAAAAAGTTAGATCTGTTTGGTTATTGGGCCATCAAGAAATTCAGTCGTCTGGTAATAGGTTAAATAAAGCTGTTTTGACCCGGTCAAGAGGTACATGTTTATGTTTTGATAAAGAGTGAGCTAAATATAGAAACATTTCATTGATTTGTAAAATTAACTACTCGTAAATCGTGATGCCATGTGTTCCGCGTTCTAGATTTGCGACCACGTGACAAGGTGTGTCTTGCATAGAGCCAATCAGAATAGCCACGTGGCGGGGTAGAGGCGTGCGGGTTTGTAATAACACAGACAGTCAATGGAATACCTGCATAATTGGAAAAACAAATAGTAAGTTTTTATTTATAAAAAACAAGAGTAAACCGCATTGTTTATCTTTAGACTCTTGATCAATAAAGATTTAAGCAAATTCCTTCATTATGCCTGAAACGAGTTTACTTGCGTTTGTTAATATCTCGATATTTTTAGTTGCCAAAATGTTTCTAAAATCAAACGTGTTATTGTTATAAGATGTCTTTAAAAATTTCTGTCTCGCCGATCTAAAGTATTCGCAGCCTAGCAGATAATGCATTTCATCGCCGATTCTATTTGTATCACATTTTGTACATTTTCTTTCAGCCTGTGGGATTCCTTGCCATCTTCCAGTTTCAATGGGAAGTTTGTGATTTGATGTACGAAATTTGTACAGATTTATGGCCAACGATCGCGGAAGTTCGATCAGGTAGGGTTCTAATTTCAACTCAGTTTTGTAGATGCCATAATTTCTACCCTTATGAGATTGCGTTAGTGAACTTGACCACTCTTGATGAAATTGATCTAGAAGGGTATGCTTGATTAAACGATGGATACCTTTAACTTTGTTATGATTCTGAGTTTGCCAAATGATATTATTTCCTGTATCATTTAAAATAGATTGTATGTAATTTAGCCATTTATATTGGCTATTTGTGTCGTGTAACATGTAATGGTAAATAATATTTGAAATCTTTTTTTCATGACTCAACACAATTTTATTCCAAAAACTGACCATTCTAGTTTTAATATTTATAGTTAAAGGATGTCTACCCAATTCACCATATAACATATATCTAGGGGTTGATTTTTTTGATTTGGTAATTTTTCTTAGAAAATCTATATGTACTTTTTCTAGGGTTTCATGAGACTCATATCCCCATATCTCAACAGCATACAGAAGGATTGGGACCACCATGTGGTCAAACAGTTTAAGTTGGATGTCAATAGGGAGATTTAGTGACCTAGACTGAGTAAGAAGGGAGTGCATGGCCTTTTTGGCTTGGTCAACCAGGTGTTTTTTTGCTGCAGAAAAAGATCCATTACTGGTAAATATCAGTCCTAGGTATTTATATTCATTTGTGATTTCAATAGATTGGTTTTCAAATCTGAATTGAGAGTGCCCAGTGTTGCGACTTCCAAAAACTATGATTTTAGTTTTGCTCAGGTTAACCTTTAATTTCCATTGGACACAATATTCTTCAAAATAATTCAACATATTTTGTAAGTCTATGGCATTTTCAGCTAATAATATGGTGTCATCAGCATATAAAAGTACTAAAAGTTTTATCCAAAATATATCATCTTGTTCAGAATTCAAAGTTATTCCTTGACCCCCTCTGATGGTAAGATGTGATTCTAAATCATTAAGAAAGAGGGAAAAGAGAATGGGAGACAGATTCTCTCCTTGGCGAACACCATTTTCACATGAGAAGAGGGGGGACTTTTGGCCATTGATGTCAATAAATGATTTGATATTATAATACATTTGATGAATAACTCTAAAGATTTTTCCGCTTATTCCACTTTGTAGTAATTTTGACCATAAACCAACTCTCCATACTTTATCAAAGGCTTGAGAAAAGTCTACAAAGCAGCAGAAAAGTTTGTGTCTTTTCCTTTTTAGTATAGTGATTAGAGAATTAAGAGTGAAAATATGGTCAGAGCAAGAGAATTTTTTTCTGAAGCCAGCTTGGTTCTCATTTATTATTTCATTTTCTTCCAGAAATTTTGTGATGCGGTTATTCAATATAGCTGTGAATAGTTTACCAAGGCATGAAAGGATGGTAATAGGACGTAAGTTCCCTGGATCATTTGGAGACCCTTTGCCCTTGTAGATTGGTTTAACTGAGCCTATCAGCCATGATTGGGGCATATATCCTGTATCCAAAATGGTGTTAAAAAGGGAGATATAGATAGGTAAGAGTTTTTCTTTGCTGCTTTTAATATATTCATTTAAGATGTTATCTATACTACTTGGGGCTTTAGAGTTCTTAAGGTTTGAGATGCACTGAAGGATCTCTGAGCCTGTGATTGGAGAATTCAATTCTGTATTGTCCAGATTTGAAAATTCAATATCTTGATTTTCTAGGGAATCTGAGATTTCTTCATTAGTATTTACTTCCTTAAAAAAATTATAAAATTCATCTATAGAAGGTTGTACAGAACTATTATTGTTATTTTTCCCTCTTTTGCCCCTTTTCAGGAAATTCCAGTACCTTTTGGGGTTTTTTGATTCCATTTTTCGTAATTTTTGCGCATTTTGAAAATTGTATTTGTTGACATAGAAATGCATAGTTCTTTTATAGTTTTTACTAGCTATATTAAGTTTATGTTTATTTTGAGCATTTTTATTTATATTATATTTAGACTTCGCTTTATGATATGATTTTCTGGCCTTTTTACAATTGGTTCCAAACCATGGCTTATCATGAGCATTTGTCTGGGTGTTTCTTCTATAGCTTTCGCTTTTGAAGGATTTATTTGCACTGTCAATCAACATGCTTGTTAGTTTTTGAGTCACCGACTCTATGAGTTCAGAAGATTGTGAATTTATATTTAGTTCTTCCAAGATTTTTGAAATTTCATTTTCACTTAAATTGTTCACAAAAATTTCTCTTTGATTCTCATCCCACCTTATTTTTATGTTACTGTCTACTATTTCAGATTTTGATGTTGCCAACTGCGCAGACTTCACACTCCAGTTTAAAATAGCATGTCCATCCGAAAATAATCTATCTGTTTCAATAATCGAAAAATTGTCAATGAAATTGAAACAGTGGGCTGTACATAACACATAATCGATGACAGACTTGTCCCTAAAGGTGAGATGGCCTACGTTTTTATCATCTCCATAGCGCCCATTTAACATAAACAAGTTATTATTTCTGCAAATTTCTAACAGGGTTATTCCTAAAGTATTACTTTTATTATCTTTGGATTCCCTGTGTAGCTGAATATTTAAAGTCTCTAGAACGCGAAGCGCTTCAAAAGTTTCTGTTTCAAAGTCCAATACATTGCCATCAGGAAATGTAAGATTGTCTGGGTAAACATAATCTCGCATCTTTGAGGTGCGTGCATTATAGTCACCTGCCAATATTACATTTTCATTATTTGAACAGTATGTAGCTATCTCTTCTTCAAGAAGCCTCATTTGCATTTCATCGTAGTATTTAGACCTGTCAGGGGGAACATAAATAATGCCAATATAAATGGGAACAGTTCTTGAATGATTCGAAAATTTTACCCATTGTACATATTCGCAGTCCGTTTCAATTTTTTCTACATAACTAGATATAGAGTCTTTAATGAATAAACCAATTCCTCCGGAATTTCGGCATGATTTTGTCTTCCTATTCTTAGAAATGAATTTAAAACCGGGTAGATCTATAGCGTCTAAAGTGTCCAAATGAGTCTCTGTTACACCGAAAAGATCATACTCATCAACTTTTTCTTTAAATTCGGGATATAAAAGTCTACGCTTCAAACCACAAACATTCAAGACACCACACCGAAAGTCATATATTGTCATTTTCGTTTCAGGGGATTTCCCGGGCCTGTCCTAGCCACTGTCGGGGGTAGGATCACATGCTCCGGAACCACCAGATTTACTGAGGTCCCAGGGACGAAAACTAGGTTGACTCGAATGAAGAGGGAACGTTTGTTTTTCTGTGGGCGGAGACCGTGGAGTTGTTTGTTGTGACGGTCTGTGTACCACGTGCGCACGTGCGAAGTTAACCGTGTCCGTAGTGTTATTGTTTTTCTTGTGAACACGTGGAACATTGATGATGTCATTCCAATCTGGAAACATGTCTCTAATAATTTTACCATCCATAACTAATTTTGCTGGAAATTGGATTTTAATTGTGGACGTCGGATTCATGGATTTCAGCTGCTTATATTGGGGCCTAAGTTCTTTTCGTGCGACCGTGATTTCTGGCGGAAAGTCTCTGTTTACACCGATAGGGGTACCAGACAGGGAGTGGGTAGCGGACATTATTAGCTCTGTTGCAGAGTAATCCCGGAAAGCAACAATAATCGGGCGAATAGAGGTGTTTTTGAATCTACCGAGCCGATGGGCTCGGTCAATAACAATCTCTTCATTGATGTTCATAGTCTCTTTCAAGAACTGAGTGATAATGCTGATACAAGATTCATTTCGACTTTCGGCGAAACCTTGGAATAACAGGTTTTTCCTCCTAGATCGAGCCTCAAGATCAATGCTTTTGTATTCTAGGACTTGAATGCGATTGTCATGAGCTTCTATGTTTTTCTCAGCAGTAGAGAGCCTTGATCCGGACGATTTCAGGGCACGATCAAGTTTATCTTCTAGGGATCTCATGCGTGTTTCATTCAGGGATAATTTACTCAATATAAGTGAAAGTTTTTGATCATTGTCAAGACCGTTATAGTGACTCGTGTCCTCACCTGTCATGCCGGACGTATCATCTCCCGTGCTTGACCTTTTACGCTTTTGTTTTCGTACCTTGTTCACATTTTTTTTGGATGCTTGTTGATTAATTTGTTTATTTGTATGTTGTTGTTCATCGTCGTTTATTAAACACGAGTCTGAATCGCTACACGAGGTGAATTCATCATCTTCGTCCGCCATTTTTTCTTTGTTGTTCACGCTACACCCACGGGCTCCACTTAAATTACTGTTTTCCACTGATTTTCCATTGCCAGCCTTTCTTCGTTTTCTTTGAGATTGGTTTAGTCTAAATATAGCTGTTTTGTTGTATCTTCGTTTCTATAACTGAAAATTCAAAAGTGAGGTCATTTAGACAGGCTTTTCTGGAGAACGGATTAAATATTTTTTTATCAATGTGTTTGCACTGTAAACCTTTATTCTGTTGTTCACAGTATATTCCTGCTACAGCTATGTACAAAGGTTTTGCAGAAATATGTATTTAGACAAGCCTTGCGTTCAGAATGTCAAAACGGCGCAAAATGTTTGCCAATTATACCCGCTTTGTGCGTACACTTGCATACAAAACGGGGTACAATTGGCTTCTGGAACCAATCTCTTTTTCAAATATTTTTTACGAGGTTCCCTGAGTGTCACTTTTCGCGTGACGGGTCACAAATTTACCCGCACTGCTTTTCTTGAAACAAAACGTTTCAGCTATTATGATCACATTGAATTCGTTATCGTGAGGGTGTTCGTCGACCTTGGCGTTAGCTTGATAAACTTTAAATGGCAATTTGTCTGTTATTTTTAAGATATTAATTTTGAAACTGAAAGTGAATTAGTCAGCACAAGAGCTTTTTAGACTGCAAAGTAAATTTAACTTTGGAAGTACTTGTGTAAGAGTTATACCCCTTTTATACTTAGATTTAATTTAGCATTATCCGGTACCACCAGCCGAGCGTTGGCAAAGGAAAGTTGTGTTCATATTAAAGTATTGTAGCTATTCTGTAGCCTACACGAAAAATAATAGATATAACTAGTTAAAGTTAGATTTAAATTTCTCAGGGAAAATACACACTTTCATTTCATCCTTAGCAAAATTTGAGTAGTATAAATTTATACTTAAACATAAGTTATGTCTTGTATTTTTGAAATGTTAACACTTATGAGCCAATATCGTTGTCAATAAATATTGTTAATCTTAAATATTTTTTGTTGGCTTTTCATTCCTTTTACGATTGGCTTGCAGCACTTCCCACACCACTCCTCAAGATAAACTTTGTCCCGTTATTTGTGCATGGCTATGAATTTCAATAATGAGCGTACTTTGATTTCGCTGAATTCAATTGTTTCATATTATACCTCTGTCATCGATCGGCATAAAAGGTACATTACCTAATTATTTCTTCCCGTGATTGAGTTGATGTGTGGGTGACTATATATGTACATTTTTTAGGTGAGTGATCAAAGGTCCATTTTCTCTATACACGTATAGAGAAATATGACCCATGATCACTCACTTAAATTTGTATGCATATAATGGTGAAGCATCTATATTCTTTAATTTGGCCATCGTCGCCGGAGGGAAACAGCTCCGTAGAAACGTTCGTTGTTACACGGGTGCTATCACACGAGTAGAATTAGTAAAGCAAACGCGCTCATAGCGTATACAAACGTTATTTTGTTGTCGTGAAAATGACGTTATAATGAATGAGATGACGTCGCTTTGCACACTGCGTTGACAGTTTTGCGAAAATAATCAATAAATATAGAGAATATTTGTTTTCCCAAACAAGTCCTTCTATCCAGGATCGATGATTAGGTTTCTAAACAACTCAGTTACCTAACTTTAACTTTCTTTGGACCATTGTATGTCTCTCACCTCTAGAGATTCGCCTCTTTGTGATTGTTGGCTGTTTGTACAGTTAATCACATCGTAAAATTGACATTCATCTCTTTCAAAACGATTTGAAATCACTCGCTCAGCGTTCCTTTCATTCGTTCCAAACAACTCATTCCATTCACTCAAAACGCCCCAAAACTGTTCACAAAAACGTTTCGAAATCGATCAAAATGCTCAGCATTTCTATCAAATTGTTTAAATATTTCCATGATTTGATTTGCTTATGTTTTTCTTTTTCTAAGCGTAGGATTTGTCAGTCAAGACAAAAAATCAGAAAAACAAAAAGATTATTTTAAAGGGATATAAGCAATCATTAAATTTCATTCCATACAGAATCCTTCCAAAATCATTAAACAAGTCGATTTCACGATGTTCCTAAAGACTATGGGCCACTAGGAGCCCCGTCTCCACCCCCTCCCCCACCCACGGGGGGGGGGGGGGAATTTTGTACACTATGACTCTCTGAAATATACATGTATAAGCAGCGTTTTAAAACATGTAAGCACTGTGGTGAGTGGGGCTTTTGTAAGATACGTTACTTTGAAATCACCCACCCTAGATCCTTATTAAATGCTACATTTTGCTCCCATTTTGTGAAATTCTTTGAACAGATCTCGATTTTTAGTACTATCTCATACATGAGTATTAGTAATCAAACATCCACAGAATCCTGTATGATTCATGAAAATTCATGAAATAAACGTGTAACGTGCATCGAGCGGTAAGTGCTTAAAACGTTTGTGGGACGTACACAATATTCTATGACAAAAAGGGGCTGGTATGGAATAAAACAGGTTAGTACTAAGACTTAATCACAAAAGAATCAGAATGGTCCAAACAAGTGTTGAGCCTGACTCCTGTGATGATTTAGTCTGAAAGACCCAGTCCTTAGGAATAGGTCAAGGGTATGTGTTGAGCTGTTCAATACAAGAACTCAAACACGTCAAAAGTTAGAACAGGTTTGGACCGATTCAAGCTGGGCCAAACCAATACTGACTCCAGAACTATGTCTAAAGCTCAGACCCTAAACAATGAGTTGAACAAACGGGTTGATCACCTGCACTTCTGAACCAAGGGTTGGACCAAGGTTGCAACTCTGAGGTGACAATCGTATGGAACTCACGATAGAGTCACGACACAATACTGAAAAACCTGCAAATATGAGTTCTGGCGTGCCAGATCTGCAAGTATGAGGTTTAAGTAGTGTCGGGCTTTCACAAAGGCTAGAGCGTTGAAATTATATTGCTTATACAGCAAAACAGTGGCTATATCGTCAAATGACTAGTTACCACGAAGCCAGCAGACAAGCGACTGACAAAGAATAATGAAAACTCTGCCTTTTATACCAAACGAAATCATGTGACCACCTTAAACAATTGGAATACTCCAATTATATCATTGTGGCAACAAAACGTTTGCATACGTTCTCAGTCTTCATAGACTAGAGACATGATTACACTTGAACCTTTCCCATACACTGGTGGTCAACCGGGACATTCCGTGACAAAAGTTACAACTACAAAATTGTTTCTCCATAATCGTCAATATAAAGATATTGGCATTTGGGCGCCAAAAATATTCAAAGTCACACTTGTTGGCAAAACTCATAAGTTAATATGATGAATTCATATTTAGAAAGTGTATTTTGGCCTGCATATTACTTGATTTAAAAGTAGAAATGAAACGATTTGAGCACATGTCCTTTCAAATCCTTTATGCAAAATAATTTTATATGCCGCTAATAAACAGAGAGAAGAAGAATAGCAGCTGCAATCTACTACTCTTATCGTGCACAATAAAACAAGAATATCGTGTATAAGCGATATCGTTACAACATTAATTACTTTATATCTCTGAAGGAATGTTGTAACATATGTTACCACAAAATATTTTACCAAAACCTGTTCCAACTGTTATATTTTTCTTCAATTAGATTTTAAGTTCTTTAAATTTACAGCTCTAAGTTCTGTTTCTTGGAAAATGCATCAGTACTGAAAGACAAATGCGAGACAAAGGAAAGATCAAAGATCCCTTAGCACGAATGGTAATAAAATTTAGACCTTGATTGAGAAGTCAATGTCATATCTTTGAACGGCCAAGAAGGAAATTCTTATTGAATGCAAGTTATTACGCGTTTAGTGTAAAGTGATAAATCGCACAAATTTAAGACAGTATCATTGGTAGTATCCCATCTCACAAAAGAAAAGTTTTGATAGAAAGATTTAGATCATAATTTTGAAATAGCCCAATGTATATCCAATTGCTGAAATCGAAATACCTACATCCTTCTAAATCAGCACATATCTTGATAATCATTTTAAATCAGAAATAACAAATATCGTGAAATATTCAATAAAAATACTGGCTTTCGATAGATCTGGATATGTGCATTGGGTTGTACTATAACGTTTATTTAATTTCATCATAGGGAAATATCTGTTCTGTGCAATTACATGTCTATCTATCACACATTGCAGCATGACAAAGAATTTAAGTAATTGAAACTTTTTTCAAAATCACTTTTCATAGCTACTTAAGCATGTATCTCATTTATTTCTAATTTCGTGCATTGGTTTATTCGTTGCCTTTAAACGTTTTAAAACAGAAAACGTTTGATCATAATCTAGTAACGTATGTTACCATTTGTATGAAACAAGTCAAAACTATCTTGAATGCACTTCAGTGTCAATACTGTTGCAATTTAAATCAAAATCCTTGTTTCTCTTTGATTAAGATGGACTTTTTTGTGGTTTTACTGCATTTCTTATCAATTGTTTGCCTGGAATGTTGGCCAAGTGGTCAAAATAAAAGATAATGTTTAGTAGAAGGGTTTTGTGCGTGTACTTATAAAAAGAATATGACATTTATGTCCAAATACCATGTATATATTAATTAAAATGGGCATTCTTCAATTATTTTCTCTACTTAAACACAAACTGCATGTACATAGATATTGAAAGTCAGTCTGCGATATCAAACAGAAATGCTAATGGAATGTTAAATCACCAGCCATTTACACCTAAACACCTACAAAGACCTTATAAGCATGCGACCTATAGACCTATCATGCAATTAATTTTCTTATTTCTATTAATCGAGACTTTGGTTGTATTTAAATGAGTGCTTGATATTGATGAAATTCTATTGTTTAAGCAATTTATCATAATACATTTATTGTTTCAGAATGAAAGATTTAAAAGAAGCACTAATTCTATCTGAGATATGTTTCTTTCTACATCAAAAGTTCTTGTAGTTTGTATCTAGTTCAAAGTTAAAGCATTTATTAACCTTTTTAATTATCTATGTATTACTAAAAAACGTTAACTTTTGAAAGAACCAATTATGTTCAAGAGAATTACAATTGGTGTGCATCTAATTGTCCCTTTGAAGCAGCGAATATGTTTGTTTTTTTTAAGTCCTTTAAATGTAACATATATTACACTCTTCAATAGCTAAATCAATATGTATATGGCAATGTTCTATTCATTTGAACATGAAATAGTCATGCATATGTAAGTTTTCAGTATTGAATTGAATTGCGCAGTGTCAAAAGTTAAAGATATTGGCAAAACTAGAATTGCATGCAATGTGCTTTGCATTCAATTGGAAACAATAGAGAGCTTAAAATGCTTCAAGGAAATTTCAGGCCATTTTAACAGTATAACCATCTTATCAAGATGACCTATCCAGCCTCTAGCTGCTGATACAACCAAGATTTATGATAATCAACTCGTTTGTACAGGCTGACGAAGCGTAGTACCTATGATATGGAGTCAATTGCGCTACTAAATCCAGTGCGCTTCCAGCTGGGCTACGATCATGATCAACGCTAAGAAATATTTTTTTTAAATTCATTAATCCACTTTTTATCCTTATAAAACGATAGAAATATTGTTTAAAATTGTTGCCTTTTTCTTTTTTATACTTAAAATGTGGAAAAAGTCTTAAACATAGAAGAAACCATAAGCTGTCTCAACATTGTGTTTGGTGCATTTCATTAAACAATGATATAGGTAGATTTTGTGCGGTGAGCCGTAAGATCTCATTTTAATCGTTAGATTCCAGTATCATGTTTTCGATATAGATCAAACAGGTTTGAATAAATCATTAAAAAGTAACAATTGACCTTTCATGGAAAAATATTGTTTTTCTTAAATCGCAAGGTATACTCGCTATATGTACTATGATATTTGAACTGAAGGGATCAGGTTCAAATCCTATCATTTGCTTTTTAATTATACCCGATATACCTATGGAAATGGACTCGACGCCTACGTAAGAGCTCAGTTTTGAAAATACACTTATAGCGGCTCAATTGAAATACTTGTACCTATAAATAAGAAAACGTATTTTGCACGCTTTTAAAACCTCAATGAGTCTATAAATGATTAAAATTTATATTGATATCTGAAAGATACTTTAAACATTTATGGTTTATAGCTGTTTTAAACAATGAAGGATTTTACAACCATTGCACTCAGATGACACATGAATCCGACCATGGTAATTGATGGGTAAATTGGTTACTGTAGAGTAACGTATTTGCAAATAGCTTGGTGGCCAGATGCTTAAAAAATTCTTAAAATCTCCCAAAGAACACAAGCTTTTAGATAAAACACGGTAAACAAAACAATCAGTGAGGCATTGATAAATATGACATTTCTTTTCAATACATTAAATTGAAATTAAAATGTAACGTATTTTACTTCCATGCATTGCTCATAAGGGCTATTTTTCAAGTCACAATATAAATTGGCTTCAAATACCTTCGGAAGCACAAAAATCATTAACAAAATACAATATCAATTAATTCTTTTTACTAAATTACAGTTAATTACTATAACAAGACATACAACTAAAATTGTTTAAATTTTATGGGTTGATTTCTTTAAAGTAATGTATCTTGCTTTTGCCCCAGTGGCCAGAGTACTAACAAGTTTCAAAATGTTCAATATTACATAGGCTTTTAGAAAAGCTCTGTTAACAATATTCCAAATGGGACAGCTAAGGAAAAATCTTTTCTATCCATGAACCTTTCATTGAAATTTAAAAGTAACGTATTTTACTTCCATATTATGCCTTCAAGCTTGATTTATTTACAAAGTTTTACTATAGATTTGCTCTACATACATTAAAGAACTTAAATATTGGTATTAAAAAATCACTAAAGGTCATTTTGACACATCTTTTCAGTGTACAGACCTAAAATCTTGTCTTGAAATTTTGGTAGGTAATTAACTTTGAGGATACTTATCTCACAAATGCCCCACTCGTCAGAGTGCTAACATGTCTCAAAATGTTTATATAATATGGGCTATCAAACAGGCAATGTTAACAAAATTCCCAGTGAGGCAGGGGTGGAAAATTTATTTCTATAAACATAGTTTTCTTTGCAATTTAAGAGTAGCGTTTTTTACTGAAATATCACGCCTCTAATGATGACCAGATTTTTCAAGAAATTCTATAAAATGGGCCCTACAGCTATTCAGCAACACAAATATATGTATAAGAAGGCAACTTTCTATCATTTTGACTTTAATTTAATTTTTTGGGTACTCTTTCAAGATCCGTTTTTAAAATTTGGTTGGGGTGCTACTTTAAAATTACTAATCTTACAGAAGCCCCACTCGCAAGAGTGCAAACATGTCTCAAAAAGTTCTATATACCATGGACTTTCAGAAAAATATGGTCTACGAAATTCCACCTGCGGAGGGGGGGGGGGGACAAAACCCATTCTGGCTCATGGACCACTAAATGTACTTTGCATAGTTGCTATCCATGATAAATGTCTTGCAAAAGTGTATTTGGATACATGAGAGAGCAATATCAACCCTTTACAGATGATATTTAAATGGCTTGGTACAGTCGTCTGCATTTCTACTTATTAAACTTAAAACTTAAAACGCGATTACCCAAGTTCAGGGTCACTGCTAAAAGTTACAAGACAACATTGACTCTTGTCCAGAGAATACCAATGTCTTCTACATCTAAGTGTATGGGAAACAACTTGTGCCCCTTGTTGATCATTCTTCTTTTTTATTCAACCGACATGGCGTGGCTTAGCCGTGACAAAATTTTGCGAGTTAACTGTTCAATACTTTGGGTTCTTTCAAAAGTTAAAGGATAATTTTCGTAAACGCGTGTAAATAAATGTATAAAAAAAGCAAATGGATTCATGTGCTAAATGAAAGTGATAACATGTCATCGTTGAGTCACCAAAGCCTCATAGCTTCAGCTTCGAGGGAGGGACGAGATCTACGCCATCTTACCAAGGGCGTAACTACCATTTCTTACATTACGAAAATGCGAAAAAGAAATATATTCTCTTTTGGAAAATGTCGTTGATGAATGATCATAACATCGAAACTACAGCTTATTCCAGCTGTTGTTACGATGTTTTGATTATTCACAAACGCTCAGATCAAAGAGAAGGGGAGCGGACAGAGGTCATTCATCTTTCTCACAGGCCACATATCGCCTTTGTCCTATATATTCTTTGTTGATCGCCTTCTGGGTGCGTATATATTTCAAAATCATAGTTACGCCTATGCTTAGAGCTGACCTTCGGTCAGTGGAGCTAGAAATAAAACTTTTTAAGCAAAGTCTTCCTTTTATTGACATATATCACAAAGGTGGTGCTTTTTTCGATGTGTAGGATTTTTTGGTCAGGAGAGCTAAGAAAAAAACTATACTTTTTTTAGCATTGTCACCATTTTATTAACTCTCATAACCATGGTGGTGCGTTTTCAATACGGTTCAGTATATGCTTGGCAAATGTGACGATTGGTCTATTGTCACTTAATCTCCGTCACACCTCTGATACTAAAGCTTTTTTCACACAGCTGCAATTGTTTTTTGTACATCGAACAGCCATCAGATAAGGTCACACTAAGAATGACGGCATCGTGACGTCATCAAAACGAACCTTTACCCGTAATTCTTCTCTGCAAATGGGAGTCTAGTCCCTGTGTAGAAGTACTTTGAGTTAAAAAACTGTCAAATAGTCAAACTGCCTCTAGCATATATATACTACTCAAAGTTTGCTAAGTACCAAAACTTTTTTATACCATGAATTCAGTAAAAAATGAATTTGATTGTAAGAATGTTGGAAAATAGTCGATTTTTATCAGTTCATCAAATTCTAAGATGAAAATAAAGCTTTATAATGATAAGAAGACTTGATCAGTAGACCAAACAGGGAGACCCTAGAAATTGGTCTGTTTTCTTGAAAATTGAAAAAAATCGAATTTGAACAAAAAAGGTGTTCTTTCAATAACGAATATGAGAGCTGGCACTGTCAATAATAACCTGACAGCACCTCTGCATACTCCTGATTAAGTTCTGGATTACTCTTTGGGGAAGAACAGACCATTCTTCTCTAAGAATCTGGCCGAGCTCCTGGGGTGTCCTTTGACCTGGCGAGCCAAAACTCAGACCGGTAGCTCATTCCACATATGCGCTATCAGATTTAAGTCCGGTGAGCGAGCCGGCCAGTCCAGACGTGGAATGCTCTCTTCTTGGCGATACTCTTGGACTATACGGACCGTGAGTGGGCGTGCATTATCATTCATTAAAATGAATCCATCCCAAATAGCACCAGCATAAAATCTTACGCGGGTATTGAGGATTTCATCAATGTACCTACGAGCTGTTAGAATACCTCTTTCTAAAATAACAAGATCAGCCCGCCCATCCCAGCTGATGCCACCCCAAACAATGATGGACCTACCCCCATAACGATCGTGCTCAGCAATGTTTGCTGCATGAAACCTTTTCCCCGGCCTTCTCAACACCCTAGCCCACCTATCAATGTAGTGCAGGCAATACCTGGACTCATCCGTGAATTGTACGGGGCGTCAGCGTCTTATGCGCCAGACAACGTGATCAAATGCCCATGTTAACCGACACCGACAATGAAGTCGGGACAGCGGAATACGAATGCATGGTATTCTTGGCCTTAAATTTTGCTCATGTAGCCAAGTTCGTATGGTTTGAGTCAAAACTCGCACCCCCGAGGCGTTTTGAAGGTCGGAACGTAGCTGCGTTGCCGTAGGAACCTGTTCCTTCGGGCTTGAAATACCAAAAAACGGTCTTCTGCTACGGAGGTAGCTCTACTCCTACCTCCACCATGTCTCCTTACAGATCTACCATACTGTTGGTATCGTGCCCAAGCCCTGGTTACAACAGTATGGTGTACCCCAAGTACCATGCCAGCATCACGGTGGGAAGCCCCTTGCTCCACCATACCTACAGCACGCCAAAATTGTTCGACAAATAAGAGTCGTCTGACATTATGATTAGCCATGAGTATACCGCAGTTTTATTGACCCGAATATGACTCTTGCTATTTAGATGAATAAAAATCTGCTTATTCCTGCTCGGCTTTGCATGTGCTTTCCAATGAAAATATAACAAACGATATTGAATGTAATATATATTTTGTTACTTGATAAAATTTGTCGGTAATTGTTATTTAAGCATTTCCAAAGAGGTCAAATTCGGGTCAAATAAATTAAGGTTTAACGACTTAAAAGTCAATAAAGAACTGAAAAACAGAAACTAAGCATTCATTCCACAATCCATCTCTGCGGCTTTTTCCCTCATAGGTACGAAGTGCAAATTTTCAACTGTATCTTAGTAACTTAGAGTTAACGTTTTGTTGTTAAGCTAGATGAATAAACTGTTGCGTTTTGGTGAATTTCAGCCACGACATGGAAAAGGGGGTCGACATGTAAGGATTCTTGTGAACACAACCCCTCCGCCATTTAAGGACCGATTTGGGTGAAATATTCACAAAATGTTCTTATTCACATGACCTTGTGCATATTGTAGCGGTTTGGTGAATTTCAACTGCGTCATGGAAAAGGGGACCTTCTTGTCTAATTTCTTGTGAAAGCAACTCCTCCTTCACTTATGGACCGATGTTAGTGAAACTTTCACAAATTGGACAGCTCACTTTGTGCATATTGTCGCGGTCTGGTGAAATTATCCGCTTCGTGGAAAAGGGGGCCTTCCTCCTTCATTTTTAGACCAATTTGAATGGAACTTTCACAAATTGTTTATATTCTCCTGACCTTGCGCATTTTTTCATGGTTTTGTGGAATTCTGTCCTGTTCTGGAAAGGGATCCTTTATGTCAAATTTTTCGTATGTCTATACGTCCACATTTTCATAATGTTACTAGTCCTTCATTTTAGTGATAAGCGTTTTGATGGCCTATCTTGTATGGCACTCTTGTGAATACATGTTTATGTCATTGCTGAGATCAAAATCATTGCACCCTTCTTAATCAGCAAAGAAGTCGATTATCATTTCAAAGAAAAAAAACAAATACCTTGAAACATTTAAGAAAAATACCGGCTTCTGAATATATACATTGTGTAACATTGCTGATTGTTCGTCATAGACAAAATAAAATTGTTTAGCGCAATATTATGTTTATCTTTATCTATACACACGATGCATCATGAAAACTAACAGATTTGGAGAAAAATTAAAAACATCGTGAAATTGACATTCATCTCAATCAAAAACATTCTACGTCACTCACTCAGCGCTCAATTCATTCATTTCAAACACTCAAATCGATCAAAACCGCTCATAATGACTAAAAAAGGAAACAATCAACAACTACCTCCAAAATAAATAAAGCAATATCTAAATCGCGATTTTACTGACATAATTGAATTTTTATGATCTGATGTGCTCTTGAAGAAATAGGAAGCCATTTATAGAACATGTATGCATATTTAATTAAAGGGAGGTAATCAATATCGATAATTTTGTTCATCCTGGACAAAATTTGCGATATAGGATTAACTCCCATTAAATTCATTCAAAACTCGCTCCACACACTCATTCAATTTCATTTATCAATCACTCCAAATCGTTCATCTTGTCAACTTCTCGATGTGGTTATCTGTAATGAAGACTTCTTCCAAATGACTTAGTTACTTTAGGATCTATATCATTTCCCCTAATTTTGAATATTGGTTGATTCATTGCCCTTAAACATTTTGAAACAGATTACAGCCAGTAATAATCTAGTTACGTATGTCACAATTCAAACGAAATAAGTAAATATAGTCTCCAACGCACTTAAGTATACTACTGCAGTTCTTAAAAATTCAATTATTGTTTCATTTTACTAAAGATGGATTTTGGGGGGTTTAGTGCAATTTTCCCGGTTGTTTGTGTAGGTTGTCAGCCAAATGGTTGAAATAAAACTTAATGGTAGGTAGAATAGTCTGGTACTTGTGCACATGAGTAAAATTTGAGAATTATACCCAAGAATCATGTGTATTCAAATTAAATAAGGCCTTGTAAAAATCATTATTTCTATTCTAATGTAGTGGAACCGTAATAGATCCACAACGTTTCGACACTAATGAACTTTCACAATGTTTACCGAGGTTTCCTAATGAAAATCATTAGGAAACCTCGATTAACACTGTTAAAGTTCATTACTTCAGAAACCTTGCGGAACTATTACGGGTATACTACCTTAACACAAAGTGCATGTAACTATATATTGAAAGTCAGCCCACAATGGCAAACAGAAATGCAAATGGAATGTGAAATCACCAGCCATTTACGCACAAACAGCTACAAATCCCATGTGACTTAAACCCACCATGCGATTTATTCATTTGTATGAATCGTAGCTTCGGTTGTATTTGAAAGAGAGCATGATTTAAATGAAATCATACTGTTTAAGCAATTTATCCTTATTCATATACTGTTGCAGAATGTAAGATATAACAGAAGCGCTTATTCTATCTAAGATTCGTTTCTCTTGACATAGAAAGTACTTGTTGTATGTAATTGCTTTATAGTTTATAATTATAATATATCATACCCGTTTGTAATTTTCTGTTTTATTACTAAAACCTTAATTTCTTTATACTTACCGCTTGATAGGTTCTGTTCATTCGTTTCATGACTAAATTATATATTTTCTTTCTACTCATTTATGACCAGTCACGGGAAAAGGGACTATCTGGGTAGTGCGAAAAGTGTCGACCCTAGTCAGACTGCGCGAACTGTGCAGACTGACTAGGCTCGTAACCTTTCGCACCGTGCTTATTTTCTTAATCTAGAATGATCGATCTACCTGCCAGTAAAAGAATCTTTTGAATGCGACCTCCTGTTTGTCTTTTTCTGGACCCAATCGCTTTTTCAAATATATATTTTACAGCGTTCCCAGATAGTCCCTTTTCGCGTGACGGGTCACATATATATTATTATCAAATCGCTGTAATAGAGGAATTGAGTAGAAATATAATGATATTCATTTAAAATTTTAATATTTTTACTATTTGATGACCGGAATACATAGAGGATAATCCTTTGTTTCAGTGTAAGATCGATTTATATTTCATTGAGTGAACAACACACGCTATATTTTTACGAGTGGCAGAGCCACAAGTGAAAATATAGCTTTTGTTGTTCACGAAATGAAATCTTAATCGATCTTACACGAAAAACAAACGATTTTTCTATTTCTTTAATGCAAAAATGAGACAAAATGTGAAATTTCTACGACACATTTCCGTAAAGCGCGTCATTTTGCGCGTGATTGCTATGCAACGTTCAATATGACGTCACTTATTTCGCCCCGCATATATGACGTCAGATAGGATGTACAAAAGCAGGGTATAAGTTTTTGATAATTTCACTGCTTTTGTAGTGAGATTATCAAGTGATAATCTACCGTTATTTCTCGATAAGCCACCGAAAAGCATTAAAAAATTTGATATAAATGCTACTATCAGACGCATTTTAAAATATTCGATCCAAATGTTTGAATTTGAAACTCGAGTAGCGTTTGATATTGCGCATTGAACACAAAGTCATAGCATTTGTTAGACAGATCCCCTTTTAAAAATCATGCCACTTATAACTTTGAGTTAATCAAGCCAGCCATAATTAGAGCCCTTACATTAATTTCTCAACTTTCGGTTGTTCCTATGGAAACTGTTTACTTAAAGGTTTTCACAAAACTCTAATAAAGCTAGTTAAAGAATTTTGTTTAACTCTGAAACGTGGTTAGATACATCGTGAAATTGACGTTCATCTAAATCAAAACCATTCTAAATCGCTCACCCAGGGCTCCATTCATTCAACCCATATACTCACTCAAACCATTAAAAACTCTCAAAACCCCTAAAAAAGATTAGACCAACAACTTTTTTTCAAAATGAATATGGCAAGAAAAACATCGCGATTTCACCGGCATATATGAAATGATTAGCGTTTCGGTAGTTCTTGAAAAATAGAGATACTTGCATGATTTATTAAAGGGAGGTAAAAAGATATTGCTAAATTTGTTCAACCTCAACAAATTTTGCGATATTGGATTACCCTTTAATATCGCCCATTATTTTAACTCACCCATCCCGGTCATTCGAAATAACTCCAAAATCATTCACCTTGTCAATTTCACGATGTTATTAACTGTAGTAACTTCATGAAACAGGGGCGTAGCTCGGTGAAATCAAGCGGTCAGGAGATACAAAAAGAACAATAAGAAGTTCAAAGCATCCGCCGTATTTGGCAAAAGGGATGCGTCGGAGTGCTATTAGAAAACAAATACAGTTAATCAAGTCGTGAAATTGATACAGTCAACAACATCGTGAAATTGACAAGGTGAATGATTTTGGAATGATTTAGGAATGAAATGGAATGAGTGTGTGGAGCAAGTTTTGAGTGAATTTAATGGGAGGTAATCCAGTATTGCAAATTTTGTTCGGGATGAACAAAATTAGCAACACTGATTACCTCCCTTTAATAAAATATGCATAAAAGTTCTATAGATAACTTCCTATTTCTTCAAGAACCAATCAGACGCTTACAATTTCAATTTATTTTGTGAAATCCGATTTTTCCCAAGCTTTTTTTTATTTTGAAGGAAGTTGTTGGTATATGTTTTTCAGATAGTTTGGAGCGTTTTTGAATGGTTTGAGTGAGTGTTTGTAAATGAATGATTGGAGCGCTGAATGAGTGATTAAGAATGGTTTTGATTGAGTTAAATGTCAATTTCTTGATGTAGTTAACTGTACTCATCTTGATCAAAAACATCCAAGTCACTCACTCAAGAGTCAAATCATTTATTCCAATCGCTTACTCCAATTACTCAAAAGCGCTTCGAAACATTCAATATTATCAACATTGCAATAAAATCGATTAATTCATATCTTGATTTTATTGGTCTGTGTTCGCGGTTCACGGTTTTCCTAACTGTACCTAAAATTTGTAGAACAGCCCTCTATGTTTAGGCGGTGGAGATACTCTTCAGAAGCTAAACAGAGAGGGCTACGTTAACAAAAAATAAGAATACCCATTACTATTATCCATGATTAATGCCCTGGCAGGGCGGAGCCTTAGTAACGGGTCGTTGCACTTAAGGTTAAGGGAATTCAGCTTTTATCTAAAATAACCTACTTCTAAAGAGAGTCGACATTAATAACTCGAGACCTTAAATCGTAGATTGTTAACCAAATCCTCGTAACTTCAGCTTAATCAAGCTGAAGTTATAAGGCTTTAATAACCAAACGATGAAAAGTGTTCACTCTCTCAAAGCACGTGAATCCTTTAGGTTTTAGAATACAGTTATTTGCACGCGTTAACGATGATTACCGGAAGAACCCAAACTATTGAAAAGTAAACTCGCCAAATTACGTCACGGTTAAGCCCCGCCCTGCCAGTTTATTTATTTCGAAGAATACCTATAGTGTAGGACCTGTAGTTCTCAAAGAGGGCAATATTGTCGCAGCTAAGATTGATTGAATGGAGTTTAACTCCGCTTTAAACACTTTTGCATTTATATCGCGGCGGCTGGAGCACCGAACAATGGCTTCCTGGTATTTCTCTCACCAGTACAACCACCACATCCTTTCCTAGCCTCCAGCTGCTATCTCATATAGGTCTACGATTATGAACCCATTGGTGAGAGTTAAATAGTCGGAAAGACTGAGTGCCGGAGATCGAACCCGGGACCTCAAGATTGACAGTCTGGCGCGCTACCAACTGCGCTATGACGGCGGCGTCGCAGCTAGGAAAATCACTACTAGATCAAATATCTGTAGACCTCCATTTCAAATTCTCGTATCATTATGGTTCATATGTTCAATCCAGAGATGTTATCATGTATCATCGGATACATATTGTTCTCTCACTCCTTTTGGCGTTTACGCAACTGCTACGCCAATTTAAAAGTTCCATTAACAATGTAGATTTAATCCCAATTAACAGGCTTTGTTAACTAAATGCATTTGTAATTAACGAAGAAAAGAATACCAGATATAAGCTGTTTCTTTTATAAACCGTATGATCATGAATGCGTTTGGTAGCCCTATAAACAGAATATTAATAATTCAAAATTCCTCAAGGAAATAAGACAACATTAACGAAAATTAGCCCAGATGAAAGAAAAACTTAGATTTCCCCCCAAAGCACCCGAGTTTCAACAAAAAGGCTACAATTTTCAAATGTGAAACATTATAGTAATGATTAGGTTCATAGAAGAGCTGGCTAATTAAAGGCAACTATAATTATAGATCTTAGCTACAAACTATTTGAGCTTTGTCATTTCCATGACAACTGCTAAAAAGTAAGACTTAAAGTCTTTTAATCATTTTTACATAGACATCCTATTTTAGTAACTTGGTATATCACAAGACTCCGCTCTCATTCAGATCTTATCAAACGAACGGAAACAAGTAAAGCATTCTTTTTTTTTAAAATTCAAGCTACATATTACAAGGACTAAAATATAAAACTTATAACAGGGTTGTATATTTAAAAAAATAATGGAAATTTAAAGAAAAAAGTATATCCAATTTGGATATCAATTAACTTGAATGATCATTAATCCATGAGCATTTCCGCAGTATGTTTAATTATCAGTTTGTGAGCCAGAAACCTTTTTTAGTAATCATCTTACGATCCTTTTTTTGCGTAAGTTAAAAAAATAAAACTGCTTCTACACTACTTCTATAATACGGAATCCTGTCATGCATCATCTCATTGGGCTCGTCTTCTAAAGACGATTTCAATGAGATATTCAAAGGCAGAATCTAACAATGAATGAAAACACAAGGTACGATCTATGATTATTATTATTATTTATTTCTATTCATTTTTTTCCGTAAGAAGTTTATTTAATCGGGCTCCAGATAGCTAACCATCACTTCTTATTATGACTGAAACTCGTCACAACCCTTGTTTTCAGTGTGACGGCTAACCGTCACAGTCTAGATGATTCAAAAGCCAGAATATGTTCCCAACAAGATAATTTGATAAATTAATCGAGTTTTCTGAAAGTTTTCTAAAGCTATAAGTGAAATTCTTTGATTTAAATAAACAAGACGAAAAATAGAAAACTATTTGTCTTATTTTAAAGGTTATTGTTAGACTTTTCAAGGACTCAGGCAAATTTAAAAAAAAATACAGAATATTCGAGGAAAAAAATGACCAGTCGACAACACCCAAATATGAATATCGTTTATTTTTTTAATTTTGTCATGATCTATGTTATTTACCAACCCAGTCATTTTAGATAATTTGAACAAATATGAAAATTTGCAGACGATAACTTTTCCTAAAGCTACCACAGATATCTAAAGAGAGCCAGGCTTCATAGGAGGAATAAGAATGGTCCTATTGAATTTCAACGAACAAATTTGTCCAAATTTGTTCTCATTATTTTCCGAAAATACAGGTCCTGCATCTGGGTGTTGACTTTACTAGAAATACTATGCATATAGTAATCGTAAACAAATTTAATTCCAAATGTTCTGTAGACAGTTCTCAAAAGCTGATGTATCAGGCACAGAAAGGCATGAGACTTGGGGGACACTATGTAAAAGAAAGTTAATCATGACGTCGCATTTGACGTTCATGCTTCCCCGCCTTCGCTGGGGTGTCTTTCTTGATTTATGCAATTTACAGCCGCTTTTGAACGTAGACATTTAAAATTGTCCACATTTATTACACAGTTGATGAATTAAAAGACTGTTTCGTTTTTATTTTGATAGTTTACTTCTCTGTAGATTTATAACCTCATTTTACGAACTTTTGGATCAACCCTCGTATACAATACGTTCTAACTGTTTTGTATGAAAAAAATATCTAATGAGGTTTGGGAAATCGAAAATTGTCGAGGCTCTGCCCAGACAATTATCAATTACCACAACCGAGTTAGATATCTTTTTCATACAATACACTAAGTACATATTATATTAATCTTATAACCTCTATTTGCCTTGTTTTCGTCGATGCTTCTAACAGAAATGTAAGTTTCTAAAAATAACCGCATTTCGTCACTGTTAAAGAGATATCCATTTGATATTATAAAAAATATCATATGGGATTATATAACACGGGTATTTGTATAGTTATAAGATAAGATTTAATACCCTGCGTTCAGGATCACAAAAAGGTGAAAACTATTTGCAAATTATACACTGCATTACACGCGCACACGTTGATTGGCTTATTAATATCGTATGCAAGACTTTGTCTTTCGTTTTTTTCCTTTTTCATTTTATTCGACAAAAACAAGACGCCAAAGAGGACCAGTATCGTTTCTTCACTGACACTTTCATCATGAACAAAATTTGCGATATTTGATAACCTCCCATTTAATTTACTCACAACTCGCTCCACACACTCATTCAACTTCATTCCTAAATTATTCCAAAATCATTCTCCTTGTCAATTTCACGATGTTGTTAACTGTATCCTTTTCTCCATGACAATGTTGCATAACATCTACAATTTGTACACCATCACAATGTGTTCGCATTTATGAAAGTTTCGTGAAAATCTGTCAATAACTGTACATGAAAAGTTAACAATAAATTTTCGCCACGAAGGTCCCTTTTCCCATGACACGACAAGATATCACCTTCAAGCAATGAAACCTGAGAGAGATCCATCAAAGAAATCTACCTGCCAAAAATCGTCAATATCTAAAAAATTCATTTCAAAGGAGATTTTTTAATCTTTCAACATATGGGGCCATTTTTTGGTGACTCAAAATCCTGTAGCACAAATGATTTTCGCCCTAACAGGATTGAAAAGAAGGAATCTGAAAGAGCATGTCCCAAACATCATTCCTGTGAAATTCGTAGAATCCCTCTAATATTTTCATAAAAAAATATATATTCAACATATCGGGCTCTATTTTCGGTGATCCGACAGCCGAAGGCGCCCGTGTATTGAAAGAGCTAAGGATTGATCTGAAATTTTGAAAGAGTATATCCTAAGCACCATTGCTTTGAATTATGGTTGAAATCAGGCCTGTTATTCTAGGGAATTTATTTTTCTATTTCACCAACTGTGACCCTTTTTTGTGACTTGGCAGCCCGTGGAGCCCTTCTTATCAACCAAATCGAATTCGGAAAAGGAAAAGGAATTTGAAAGAGCATGCCCAAAG
This sequence comes from Fragum whitleyi, assembly GCA_948146395.1. Classification (NCBI taxonomy): domain Eukaryota; kingdom Metazoa; phylum Mollusca; class Bivalvia; order Cardiida; family Cardiidae; genus Fragum; species Fragum whitleyi. The sequence continues at coordinate 30,399,002 of OX411554.1, read as the reverse complement.
TAACATTCCTGTGAAGTTTGGTTGATTCCTACCCAGTAGTTAAAAGAGAAACAGATTTGTTTATGCTTTAATAGGGCCGTTTGTTGTTGTTGTTGTTGTCGTTCAACAGCCTGTTGCACTCATATCATTATCCCGATCAGGATTAAGGGGAAAAATCTGAAAGAACATGTGCCAATCCTGTAAAGTTTGGTTGAATACTGCACAGTTGTTTCAGAGAAGGTTTTTAATATTCTAATTTATCATGCAATGAAGCCTGTGATGACCTGATATCGCCTGTCTGATAACATAACAGATAAGATAAGATAAGATAAGATAAGATAATTTATTTCCAATCAAGGGTCATTTACATGACATAGTTAATTACAAAAACAAAACATTGCAAACCAACAGTTTAACAAAATATAAGTAGAAAATAAGGATATTAAGCAAAATAAGGCTTCATTATCATTATTCCAAAACACAAATAACTTATTATATACTACAAGGGAATCATAAGGTAAATAATTATTTCAGAAATAGAAAATTGCTGGACAAAGTTGCCCTATTTGGCCAGGAATTATTCAGCATAACAGTTTTTTGTTTTTTTTGTTTTTTTTTTTTTTTTTTTTTTGTTAACTGATCTCCACTTCCTCAGTAAGAAAGACTTGCGAGCAAAGGTATAACACTTTGCCCCCTGTTAATCAATGAGAGGACATAGGAATCAGGTCCCTGATACAAAAAGATTTGTTTGTTTGAATTAGGCTTGACACCACTTTTAACATTTTTTTTTTTTTTATTTTTTTTTTTTTCAGTCATGTTCCAGAGCTGGAGACCTTATAATGGATTCCTGGTATTTCTCACACCAAGTACTACCATACTTTTTTTATTTTTCTATTTTTTAAGGGCAAACTTCAAAACAACAAAGAATAATAACATTTCATAAAACAAACATACATATATATTTTCAATCAGTTAGTTGTATGAATATAGTTTGAATAATACGGTACTTTATGGTCTAACAAATATAACAGACAAACTTCAATGGTATTTATTTAGTTTTAGATCTTAAGACCAATGTTCTCCGATTGTAATTAATGTAGAGAAAAAGTGACCATTTTTCAATTACTACAGGATCTTCCGATGACATTAACCAAATAAATTTCTGGTTATTTGACAACTGCTCGAAGTTCTTATAATTCTGTTTAATTGCATCAAAAAACGGTTGCCTGTCAGTTTGGAGTTCATTGCAGTTCATGGAGAAATGTATTTCATCCTCTATTAAGTTAAGTTGCAGGAGAATAATTCACAAAAACGTTGATTAGCTGGAACTTTCTTGTATCTACCTGTTTCAATATTCAATTTATGGGCACTGATGCGAAATTTAGTGTAAAATGATCTTACATCTTTATTTTTTATTAGTGACAAATATGATTCTCTGCAAAATCGTTTCTTGAATAATGAATATGTACGTAATTTACCATCTGTTTTATCAATATTTGAACACCAGTCCTTCTTATATAGTTGTATTAGTTTAGTTTTGATTTTAGAAACAAATTCTTTTTTATAGACCTCAGTGGTAGAAATACCTAAGAACTTAAGCACATGCTGTATGCTGGCCACCCGACTTGATTTCTTTGTTAGAAATAAAGCATTACTTTCATTAAAGGATGCTGATAATAAAGTGCTAACCTTTTCATTTGCAAGTCTGTGATAGAATTTAATTGTATTACAAATTACATCTATATAAATTGGGTATCTGCCAAGCTCTCCTGCAACAGCTGTATTAGAGGCTTTCTTGTGAACCCCTAGGAGATATTTTAAAAACTTAGTTTGAAGTTTGTCACATTGCATGTTACTAAATGACTTTAGCAGTGTATAATTTGGACTTTTGACTGTTGGGTTATTGGTGTCTACTGTACCCCATATTTCACTTCCATACAATAGAACTGGTTTGATTGTGTGATCGAATAAATGTAAAATAGTATCGACCTTATCATGTAACTGCCCAAAAATCTTCCTTAATTTGAAATAAGCTTTTAGTGATCTTTTGTATAAGTCTTGTTGACAAAGATTAAATGACCCAGATGATGAAAAGATGACCCCAAGATATTTATATGTTGTTGTATGCTTTATATCATTGCCGTTATAAAAGTATGATTCATTTGACAACTTACCACTTTTACAGAATGTTACAATATTTGTTTTATTAAGGTTTACTATTAATCCATTAGATTCGCAATAACTTGCCAATTTAATTATGCATTTTTGCAATCCTTGTGGAGTAGTTGACAAAAGAACAAGATCATCCGCATATAGTAAGCAGCTAAATTGTTTGTCATTTAACTTAACTTGATCGTCGGAAGGATCAAATAATGAAGGAAGATCATTTATAAACAGTTTAAAGAGATTTGGACTAAGGTTATCTCCCTGTCGTACACCTATTTTTGGATAAAAGGCTTCTGTAAGTCTCTTGTCAATTTTAACATGTAACGCGTTATCCCTGTACATGTATTTTAAAACATTATGAAAAGGACCATTTATTCCAATTGAGCAAAGTTTGTGAAATAGAATTGAATGCATCACTGTATCAAATGCCTTGGCAAAGTCAACAAAGCAGGTGTACAACTTTGCTCCCTTACTAAACGTTTTATCTATCAATGCTCGAACTACAAAAATATGATCTTATGTTCTAGATTTTGGCTGAAAGCCAATTTGTGCTTCATTAATGACACCATTGTCTATATACTTTTGAAGCCTAGAATTAAGAATGCTATTAAAAACTTTAGAAACTGATGGCATTACAGATATACCTCGAAAGTTGTTTGGGTCATTTGGGTCACTAGATTTAAATATCGATTTGATATATCCAGTTTTCCATGACGAAGGATATGTTCCTTTAGACAGAACTGTATTAAATATTTTCAAAAGACAAGGTGTTAAGGCATTTTGTCCTGTTTTAAGCATCTCATTTGTAATGGAATCAAGTCCAGCAGCCTTTTTATTCTTTAATAAGCTTACTGATTTAGATATCTCCTTTTCTGTAATTCTATAATCTAGCTCGGAAAAAGTTTTGTTCAATTTGAGGTTATCTAAATGATTTTGGTATTTCTTGTCCAAATCTTTGAATTGGCCCTTGATACTGAATAAATTTGAGAAATGTTTAACCCAGATATCTGATGAAATCTTACATGATGGATCCGAGGTCTGTTCCTCCTCTTTAAGGTCTTTGACTAGCTTCCAATATTCTGATGGGTCATTGACTAACAAATTATCTAATTTTGATATGAGTGTTTGCTTGAAAAGATTACGTTTGCGACAACATCTTTTATACCACTTCCTATATTTATAGAAGGAGCCTTTCACCGCATTATTGTATGGTTCCTTAGAGTACATGTAACTTTTACGTAATAGCTCTCTTCTCATTGAACTTAAATCTGTATCAAACCACTTTTTGTGATGTACTTTCTTCTTATTTCTTAACTTTGATTTATTTTTTAAAGTTTGAGCACATACACTATGCATAAGTTCTTCAAAATACTTGAAAAATACTTGACCATGTCACCCACATCCTCTAAATGACTACTTTGGAACAATTCTAACTTATGTTTGGTGTCTCTTGATTGAAAAGCCAACTGGAAGTCAAACTTGGATGTATCTTTCCAGTGCCAGGATGTTGGCATATCCTTTAAATTGTTCATTTTTGATGAATTGTGACTGAATTTAGCATATAGTTTTAAAGTTAGCTTAGGGTGATCACTCAAATGAGGGATGTGTTTTTCAACTTGAAAGAATAATACTTTATCAAAAATTATATCGCTGACAATAGCATAATCAACAACACTGTTGCCATTATATTGGAAACAAGTTGGCTCACCAAAACAGTCACCTAAAGTTCGCCCATTAGCTATCACTAGATAAGAAGCTGAGCACAAATCAATTAGATCTTTTCCTCTAGCATTGCAAACATTATCTTTATTCTTTCTTTGGTAAAAACTACCAGTATTTCCAGGAAATACTGGAGATGGTATATGAGAGCTATTACAATCTAATAAGTCATTCTCTGTACCCGTTCTGGCATAGAATTCCATAGTTGGCTATGTCTTTTTCTAATAACGATAAGGTATCAAGGTTATGTCGTAGAGTGTACGAAGAGTTTGCTGGTGCTATATATGTGAAACAGACATAGTTATCTTTATCAAATGAGAAGAACGTTTTAGAAAGCTTTAGCCATTGAATTTCTGAATTAGTGTTTGTCATAAAGGTTATTCCAGCTTTTAAGCATGGATTGATTAATATAACCATGCCTCCTGACACAGGGTAATTCTTTTCCTTTGGTCTATTGATAGAGTGTGATTCATAATTATCAAAACAGATAACATGATCTTCATTACATTTTGTTTCCTGCAAACATAACAAGTCATATCCTTGAATAGTGGATTGAAAATCATCCTCTGTTGTTTTATTTGTAAGACCATTGATGTTCCAACAACCAATACGTAAAAAAGCTTTCCATTATAATATTCCTACAGCATATAGAAATATAAAAAATCAAGCTTACTTGTATCTAAATTAGATTGATATAACTTTCCTTACACCAGATAGGCATAGTATAATATTTTTTTTCGAATTCTTATCATTAATTTTGAGGCTTATGAACATAGGCAGTATCCATATAAAGGGGTAGAGCCTATAGATAATCTGATAAATCACACATGTCTACATCATTCTAGTCTGTGACTCTATAAAAAGGCTGACAGAATTTTCAATTGGTTTAAATCAAAATACTATCTGTCTCTACACAAAAAGACAGAAAGAATTACAAATTATTTCAAATCCAAATACTAACAATTTTACGACATATTGATGCACAGATTTGGCATAGATGTGACTAAAAAAAAAGAGATATGTTTGTGAAACACGAATGCCCCCGTAACGGCATTTTTTTTTTCAAAGTTTGACCTCGACAGATGACCTTGACCTTGTCACATGACATTAACTTTGGTACCAGCAGATGCGGATCATTGAGATCTATCATCATGCCAAATATTAGCTTTGTATCTTGAATAGGCTTGAAGATATTGGCAAGGTTAAGTTTTCGGGTTAAGTTTTCATACAGACAGACGGACAGACAGACAGACGGACGGACAGACAGACAGACGGACATGAGTAAAACATTATGCCCCGGATCTATCGATGCAGGGGCATAAAAAGGTAGTATTTTCAATCGGTTCAAATTCAGATATTAACAATATTATCATGTATAAGTCCATATAATTGGCATAGATGTGACTATTAAAAATGCCAGTTAATATCTTCAATTAGTTCATGTCAAACCATGTCACATCAAATACAAGACTTGTAAAAATTGCATAAAATTCAAAGTGCTCGCGCACTTGGCGCAAATTTGTGAATCTGTATTCCTTTTGACAATGATGTTTCTCCATGATATCAGTCAGTCTATTTTTAGAAACAATTTACATAAACTTTTACAAGAATTTCTTTGATTTTTAAGGGATTATTATGATAAAGCGCTGAAAATGATGGCATGATAAATAGAATATCATATAAGTGTCTTAAAAAATCAATGTTATCTGGTCTCGGATGCGAGAAATTATCATGACTCGGCAAAGCCTCGTCGTGATAAATTCTCCCAACCTCGACCAGATACCATTGTTATTTTTAGACACTAACATGTTATTCTCTATATACGGAGCCCTTATTTTGTGACTCAACAGCCCATGGCGCCCATGTTATCAGCCCGATCAAGATTAATCCCTGTCATGCTGAATAAATTTTTGCTAAAAATTTACATCAAAATCAAAGGGTAAAAAGCACTGAAAGTACCAACTGTAGGTCAATATCTTTTTGAAAAAAGTAAATCTATAGCCAATTCTTGTTTGAAAGTGAGAAACAGGTGGTGTAGACTAATATCAGACTGCACATATGTGCAGGCTGATGTTTGTCTATAGCTCCTGCCAAAGCAGGAATATTCCGAGATCAGCATGACAATGGATTAAAATCTGAAGAGCATATCCTAAGCATCGTTCCATGAAAATATAATCGTAAATGAAGGAGTTGTAAAATATTTTTTTTATGAAAATACGAGTATAAATGAAGGAGTTTTGTTAACGATAAATATACATATATGTCCCGAGCCGCGGCAATATCGCAGTTGGTAGCGCGCCGGACTTCTAATCCAGGGGTCTAAATTCGCACGGGTTCGATCCCCGGCCGCGGCACTTATCCTTTCCGACATTTGTCTTCCACCAATGGGTAGATAATCGTAAACCTATGTGGAATAGTAACTGGAGGCTAGGAAAGGGATGTTGTGGTTGTACTGGTATGAGAAAATGACGTAAAACCCCAATTCAAATCAAATCAAATTCTTAAAATTAAATCTTAATAAGGACCATTTTCTCGTGACACTCAATCGATCAGACACATTTTAAAGGTATGAAAACTCTGTACTTAAGAGATTTAACGAAGATTTTTTAATTAATTTTCACCGAGCCCCTTTTCCCTCGACGCTTTACCGATTGGGCCCACTTCAAAACGAAACCATCCTTGTGGTTGTTTAATCATTCTGAGCATTTTTTGATTGATTGAATGGAGTTTAACGCCGCTTTCAACATTATTTCAGTTATATGGCGGCGGCTGCAGCACCTAACAATGGATTCCTGGTATTTCTATCACCAGTACAACCACCACATTCTTTCCTAGCCTCCAGCCGCTATCGGTCTACGATTATCAACCCATTGGTGAGAGACAAAGAGTCGGAAAGAATGAGTGCCGCCGTCGGGGATCGAACCCGCGAACTCTAGATTGACAGTCCGACGCGCTACCACTAAGCATTTTTTGAAGACCACTGTAGAGTTAAATGTAATAACGAGGATTTTTCTAATTAATTTACATTTTCATTTCATCCATTTTCATTCGACCTTTTCTCCTGTTACAGTTGACGGATCGGGCACATTTTCGAAAGAACCATCCTTGTGATGGTACAATCATTCTGAGCGAGTTTGAAGACAATCGGATCAAAACTGTGGACTACAAAGCGTTAACGAGGATCATTTAATTACATTATCATTTCGCCCTCTTTCCCGCGACGCTCGACGGACCGGGATTTGCAAAAGGAGCCATTCTTGTGATGGTATAATAATTCTGAGTAAGTTTAAAGACAATTCAATGAAAACTGTGAATTATACAGTGTTTGCGAGGATTTTCTAATCAAATTTTCATTTGGCCCCGTTTCTCGTGAAGCTGGCTGAATCGGACCCATTTTCGAAAGGAATCATATTTTTGGTGATACAATGATTCCGAGAAATTGTGAAGAAAATCGGATGAAACTGTGGACTTAAAGATCAAATGAAAAGCTAATTTTGGAACGTGTGTTTAAAACATCTCCTGATAATTATCAATGAAATAAGGAGACACAAAAAATTCGCATCGAAAAAAACAAATTTAAAAGAACGTTATTGACAAAAATACGACCGTGATTTATTGGAAATTTTTACCTGGCCAGAAATACGTACACGCGCATGCGCAATAGCTATGACGTCACTGCGAGGGATTCCCCCTTCTAGATAAACAAAGAGAGCATCGTAAATATGACCACTTTCAAATGAAACGAAGAAAAATCTATCCTGTTACCAACTTATCCACATGTTCAACTGAGATCGTTTGAGCCCACTCGCTTTGAAGATGTAGTATCATCACAGTCTGAATCCGAGTCAGAGATGTAGGGTAAAGAAATCGAGTCTGACCGGTACCCGAGTCTGACAGCCCCAACGATCGAATCGGGAATAGCTCTCCGAGTCTTATCTTTTGTGCAATATTTAATTTCTGATATACCTGAGATATGTCACATGTTTTTGTGGAAAATTCAAATTTCGTTGCCATTTTTTTTTTTTTTTTTTTTTTTTTTTTTTTTTTTACAACGCTTACTGGAAATCTCGATTGATCATTCTTGTAAATTAAAATATGGAAAAAGGTAGTTGGCGTTGGGAACCATTTTTAAATACACAAAGATTAAAAATCTAAATTTCAAGCAGTTTGATTACACACTTTTAACTAATTTTCAAATATGACAATGACATCAAAATTCAATTATTTTATCCCTTAGCATGATTATACAGTTGTCATCATGGTACAAAAACGGTGCAAAGAAAACTTTTAAAGATAACCACCAGTAAAGGCTATGAAACTATACAAATCGTTCTTTAGACCCCAAAATGTTGCAAACGCAGCTGTATTAAAACTATTTCTATGGCATTCTAGTCGCTTGGAAAGAATATAATGTATATCTTACCTATTCTGCGGATTTCAATGCCGATTTGAGCGTTTTTTTGCATTATTCCACCAAATGTAATTTATCCATGCGATCACAATTATCCATAATTCAACCTCCATTGACAGACATTTTTATTGTTCATTTATTTTTGGTCACAGATGTCTGCGCTTTGTTTAAGTCTCATTTTTTTATAATTTAAATCAAAAGTTAGATATCGCCTCAGACTCTTATACCGTTGCAAGAATTAAAGAATAAAGGAGAAAGATAAACAGAAGTCCTTTCCTAAGCCGCAAAACACATGTGTAAGTGTTATAAAGATCGTCTTTTCTTACGCAACGTTCCATACCACGTGTCAAAGTTTCTTTGATCTGTCCGTGTCGATGCACCAATCAATTTTCCATGTCATATATTGATAAGCCCCTAATCACACGTGCGTGTCGCCTTTATTTTGGTCAATATAACAGACCACATGACAAATTTTCTTTGATCTATCCGTGACAATGCACCGATTAATTACCCATTTCGTTGATTTATTTTTTCATTACATATATATTCTCAAACTATCACGGAAAAAGCGAGAAATTCCAGTTGACACAATCTTAAATATCTCATACTTTTCAAAAGACATGCTTCAAAACAGTGCAACTATAGATTTTAGAAAGCTGAAAATACGTTTCTTATGCCAAATCGGTGTCAAGAGAAGAAAGTTAAAAACGGTCATTTTTAATCAATCAAATTCTAAAAATCTATTCTATATGAGGATAACAAAAACAGTTCATAGTTTTGTGGTTTATTCCCATTTGTCTTATCCCATTTCGTCTACACTATGAAAATATTGCGTAAGATGAGAAATTCCCATTTGGTCTAAAGAACGAAAGACAAATGACATCTATAAATTTATTCTTCATTAACAATTCATCCGTTCGTAGATTCTTTCATCAACCAATTCATTTATTCATTCTCTCTTTCGTTCATTCATTCCCTTATAATTTTATAATTTGGGGTCATTTTATTTCTTTAAGTTTAAAGTAATACTTCTTGCTACTGATGCAAATCATACATGAAATAGAGTTTACCCTGGCCCCTTCAAATATGAATAAAAAACGTCCCCTGACCCCGGATTGTAATGCTCAAGAAAGCAAAATGGTGCAATTTGGCTCTCGGAAATTTTGAGCTGTCACGTCATTTTGATTTTAATAAAGGGAATTTAAAACCTTAAAACCCTCAAAAGAATAATAGTAGACGAAATGGGACTCTTGCGCAAAACAGGAGTAGACAAAATTGGACTAGTGCGCAAAATAGTAGACGAATTGGGAATAGACGAAAAGGGAGTAGACCAAATGGGATGTTACCATTTTAATGCGTTAATGGTTATCAAAAGTGTGTCATGCTCTTGATATTAGTTAAGTTAAAACTGTCTCTTTAACATCGAAATTGATTGTCAGTTAACACACTCCGGCGATCGGATTGGCGATCGTAATTGGCAGTTTACTATTAATCTTCAATACTTGCTAGTCACGGGTTTACACCAAAACAATTAGTGGTTTAAATGATGTTGATAAAGTTTTTGCCATAGTATATGGTGTTCGGTGAGTCAATTTTCTATTCTTTTTGGACTACTCTCGGTTCATGCTTTCTCGCTTCTTTAGATTCCTACCCTGATCTTACGGGAACGAAAAGGGGATAATTCCCGAAATATTTAGGTTGCGACATCCAGGGGCAACACAATAATGCAAAATTCAAGTACTTTTTCGAGTGGAATTTATCATAAATCGATCTAAAATACGTAGCCGCTGACAAATTGCTTACTATGCCAGTATTATCTATCCCTCGCGGTGACGTCACATACCTAAGTCACGTGACCGAGAAGTTATCAAGGACCGGCTACAGGTGTGTTTATCGAAAATCGTGAAATTCACAGTTATAGAAAATCATTTTTTTATTCTTGATATTGCATCGTATTTAATTTTTACTTTTGATTACATAAAGAAACGGTTATAGACGATTTTCATTTGACCTTTAAGAAATTAAATAAAGACTTTTTTTTATTAAATTTTTAGTTGGCTCTTTTTACCGTGACGCTTGAATGATTTGGTCCATTTACGGAGCGAACCATCCTTGTGATGGTACATTCATTCTGAGCAAGTTTGAAGACAATCAGATGAAAACTGTAGACTTAAGACCGTTCATTAGGATTTTCTTTTTGAATTTAATAAGGATCCTTTTTTCCAGTTATGTTTGACGGATAGGAATAATTTTCGAAAAGAATTATCCTTTTGATGGTACAATCATTCTGGCCAAGTTGAAAGACGTTCGGGTAAAAACTGTGGAATCTATAGCGTTTATAAGCAAAAAGTTAAAAGACGGACGGACAGACGACCAATCTAAACCATTCTAAATCGTCCACTAATCGCTCCTTTCATTCATTACAGACTCTCTCAAACTTTTCAAAAACGCCCCAAATCACTTAAATATATATAATCAACAATTACATTTAAAAATAAGAATAGCTAGCAAAAAATCACGATTTCACTGACATAAGTTAAGTTATAAGCGCCCGGTTGGTACTTGGTACTTGAAGCTATTTATATGTCTTGTATGCATATTATTAAAAGAAGATAATTAATACAGCTAAATTTTTTCATCCTTAGCGACATTGGATTACCTCACGCTCAAAACTCACTCATTACGCTCATTCAGTGCGATTCCAAAATTATTCCAAAATCACCACCTTGTCAATTTCACGGTGCTATTAACTGTATGACCAAGGGTCGTTGCCGTATATTTTTCTGTCAGTCATCTATAAAAAATGCAGAAAAAAAATCTCCTCAAAATGCATTCGGAACACCACTCGGCCAATCTCACGATAAACCTCGGATGTACATAGACGGACTGTTTTTAAAAATTACGGGAAACCCTTGGAATAACTCGATGACGTCAGTTAAAATGGCGTTAGCCCATCGAAACTTTGAGCGAAAACATTCGACGTCGCCAACGCTACTCGTTCAAGTCACTGACGTGAAATCATCGTATCCCTATATAAATATTTCTAGATTCTTAAATAACGACTGAAAAAATCTTAATTTTTGAGAATGATTCGTCATTCTCAAAAAATTAGATTTTTCAGCCGTTATTTACTGTAAAAGATATAAATCTACAGTGCTAGCTCTTCTTACACTGTTTCCGCCAAACAAAATGCACGATAGAGCTTCGTCCGGTGACGATCGTTGCTAAATATACTCAAGCGCAATGAAAACGCACCACCCAAAAACCTTGCACAAACTATAAAAATTATAAAATTTTCAATCGGTTCCTTTTGAGCTCGGCTGTTTTCGGAGAAAACCCGAGGTATTGCATAGCCTCTGTGTCGTCGTCGTTGTCGTCGTTATCGTCGTTGTCGTCGTCGTCGTACGAAAACTTTGACATTTTGTTATATCTCTGGTTCTACTGAAGGCATTCACTTGAAACTTGGCACACATGTTCACCATCAAAAGAGCAACCTATACTATCAAGGGGGATATTTCTAGATGCATTTTATGCAAATTATGCCCCTTTTTCTAATTAGAATTGTTTCCGCCATCAAGCACTCGACAGCCGAGCGTAGGCACCCGTAGCCGCAGCTCTTGTTATCGTCTTTCAACCTGTTAAGACATTCGTAACTTAACATCAACCATATTTCGACGCTGCTTGTTTGGTGGTCATTCAAAAGGCCCTTTTGGATTGCTCATTTAATTGTATTTTTCAAACAAGTTTTGAATTGCGTAATTGAAATTAATATTTCTTAGAGAATGAAAATACAGCATTATGTTTCATATTTGTACTGAGCAAAAAACAGTAAAGTGATCTGAACTTACGTATGGTATGGGATATATATAATACATACTTTGAGTATTATATAAAAAAAAATATCTAACGAGGTTTGGAGAATTGAAAATTGTCGAGGCTCTGCCGAGACAATTATCAATTCTCACCACCGAGTTAGATATTTTTTTCATACAATACACTAAGTACGTATTATATTTATCTTATAATCTCTAATTGTCTTCTTTTCCTCGATGTTTCTAACAGAAATGCAGGTTTCTAAAAATAACCACATTATATCATGTTCTAAAAATAACTATGTGATATCATAAGAAATATCATACGGGATGTTATCATACGGATATTTGTATAGTAATACGATAAAAACTTATAACGGGAGCCTTTTTTTTATTAAAATCGAAGAATCGTAAATAAAATTTTGATACTCGTGTTGTCGAGTGATTAAAACTCCAAACAACATGTAAAGGCCAATCGGGGACGCCGAACGTACGGTACAAACCTAGAAATTAATGCACGAATCAACTGTCTAGACTTTGGCAACAGTTCCACAAAGTAAAAGCCAGCATTTTGTACCGAGTAAGTGGTAATGTTACCAAAAATCAAACGACAGAAATGTTTTGCAAACCCACTTTGAAGATTTGTGATTAACGATTTTTAACTTTTTTCATAGGTTTTAAAACCTTCGAGCGTTCCTGAGCTTGCTCTAACGTTATTGTGTAGTAAATGGTCCATTATAAATTTATTTAGATTGGTAATATACATGTCTGAAGTTTTGGTACATTAAATAAATATATGAGAAAAAATTCAGGTTGTGCGTTTTCATTGCTCATGAGTATATATTGTTATACAGACTCTCGTAGAATATTATTTTTTTTTTATTTATTTATTTATTCTTTTTTTTTATTATTTTTTTTGTAGCCATTTTCTTTTTCGGAATTTTTGCCAATGGCTAAATTAGCTGAGAACCATGAGTCTAGGAGTGCTTAAAAGAACAACAAAAAATCTGACAAAGTGAACTGAAGTTCATGTTATAGGTTCTTCACGATTTAACTAGACAATAATATTTCACCATATTCTGTACCAACAACATTGTGGTTGTAAAAAACAATATAAACAAAATCATCCAAAATCTTGCATACAAATTCATGTCGTCACCTTCAAATAACTTTTAACTTCATAATTGGAAATGCAAGAAAGCGAAAGTTGCCGAGGATAAGTCTGTAATACCGGAAATTATGATACAATCCCGCAATAATGGTGAAAACTTTCGCAAAACATTTTGAAAGTGTTCTTTACTTTACTTAGCAAGTTCAGATGCATATGATTGGGAGAATCATTTAAAATATCCGCAGACATATTCATCTAGAAAGCATATATATAACAGTATCGCGAACATGGATCACATGACTATTGCATAGATCACGTGATTACCTTTAAAGGAAAATGCGAAGGGTATAACGAATTCGTAGGCAATTCATCATCCTATTTTTCAAGCCTTTAAAGAAAGTTTTTAAATTTTCGGAGTTTTTCAAATGAATTTTTATATCAAATATATTATATTTATGATAATATTACATGGGTCATCCAATAAAAAGTGAGACTAATGCTAAATGCCTAACTAGTAAATAGATATTAGATCATTATTCCACTATTGTGTAGTGTAACATCTCCATTAATGTTTGACAGAAACCTACCTCCATACTTGGTATGGAACCCTTGTTGCTAAGCAACAAGAAGAGGTACCATGTGACGTTTTTTGCTTAATTGAATTTTACCACTGATGAAAAAATAATCAGTAGAAAAAAAGAACAGTGAGGAAGTGCTTTAATCATGAAAAACATCGTTTCCATGCAAAACGGCGTTTCCATAGTCTTAAATTTTCTGCAATTAAACACTTGAAAGACCTTACATTTTTGTTATTTTGATACTCATCTGGCCATGGTTAAAGCCATGACATCACTCTTTGTGACGTCTCAAAGCTACGTCATGGCAACACATTAGTTGATGTGAAAAATAAATGAAGGAGAAAATAATGCACATGAATGTAAACTATCGTTTAAATATCTTCATTTGTTTTACAGATATAGAACCAGTCTCACTATTTCTTGGATGAGCCTCGTATCTTTAAATTACAAACTGATTGATTTGAACAACATTTTATCCGACTGAACTGGACATTTCAGTGAAACTTTTAGAGCAAATAAACAAAAAAAACAATGACTAGTTTACGGTGGCATAGAGGTGACATTTGCATGGTTTTTTTTATTAACCTTAAAAAAATAATAATTTGCAAAAATATGGAATTTTCGTTTTTCAAGTTTTTTTTTCATAGAATAAGAGAAAATGCTAAAAACAAAATCCTCGTTTTACAAGTTTTTTTTTTATATAAACTCATTGATTAAATAAAAATGCGAAAATCAATTTTCGTTTTTCAAGTTATATTCTATTGAATAAAAAAAAAATGCAAAAAACGAAAACTTAAGTCGTGAGCACGCGATAATTTGACCAATCAAAGTCTCCCACTAAGTCGTGAGCACGACTTAATTATCCAATAAGAACTGCCGATGCCTACTTTCGTTTTTCGCATTTTTTTTTTATTCTACAAAAGAAAACTTGTAAAACGAAAGTTGTGGATTTTGTTTTTTGCATTTTCTTTTTTTCTAACATGATAATAAAAAAAACTCGTAAAACGTAAATCAGGGGTTTTGTTTTTCGCATTTTATTTTATTCTTTTAGATAACTATATAGTCGCGGTAACCAAGAAAAGTCAACACCAAAAGTGGAACGCTTCAGGTGCGAAATCGCTGAATGATATTATACCGCGTTTTGGAAAACAATTTCACATGTGCACAAAGCAAAGCCTTTTGCCAGACTGTGCATTCGCAAAGTCAAGCAAGAGTCTTCAATATACGCATTGTTGATAGTTAAGGCCTTAATTCCCCTTCATAGAGTCATTGAGAACATGAAGGCATACTTTTTGATCGGGCTGTCAAGCCCGAGTTATATATACTGTTTTCCAGACATCCCATCAGTTGGACACATTACATTTTTTCCATTATCCGCTGAGCAATGTTTTCGAGCCGAACTATGATTTTCAAACACGGAAGAAACGGCCTTTTCAGTCACAATCTACAAACTTTTTTATCTTATTTACTTTTGCGACAAATAAAGAAGAGGCTAATACAAAATTTGGTGTAATTTTCGCTTCAAGTAATTACCAGTTAGTATTTTGAGTGTTTATAACAAGATTTTCGGTTGAGTAAAGGAGTTGAAACGTTCAATAGTTTATCTGTATAATAAATCCGTAGCAGTTACAATATTGCTGCTCTGATTTTTTCTCGAACGGTCATTTACCAGTTGTAAGGCTGACAACCAATCAAATTCTGTTATGATTATCACGTGGTCAAAACCCACGCTTACCGAGGCTGGACACATACATTTTGCGTGTTATCCACTGAGCTATGTGTTCAAGACAAACAAAGCAGAAACGGCCTTTTCAGTTACAATCTATATATCTTTCACTTTGCGACAAAAAAGAAAGAGGCTTATACATAATTTGATGTAATTTTCGTTTTTAGTAATTACCAATTAGTATTTTCAGCGTTTTTACAAGCTTTTCGGATGAGTGAAGGAATTGAAATGTAAAATAGGTTGAATGTGTTCTATATTAACAACTTTACATGTCACTCCAAAAACAAAACTTTCACAATTTACATTGGTCAACCAAAAATGTCGTATCTACAGCTTGGTTCAATCTGAGGATAACACTTTTTTACCACATTTTGACCATCCACCGTCAATATACTGTATATCATTATGGGAGATGAGAACATTGTAACTACAGGCTTAATAACCTAGAGATTCAAGGTTTATGCAGCAAAGTTTATCTTCCTGAGGGCATTTTTACAGGGGAGAGAAGTTTTCACAAAATGAACTTTTAATCAACCTCAGTTGTCTTTCCATAATTAACTTCTGAGTTCCTTATCTTGCTGAAGGAATACGAGTTCTATATTGAATAGGATGGAATGCAGTTTTATGCCGCTTTCAACATTTTTTCAGTTATATTTCAGTGACTTGAGCACCCAACAATAGATTCCTGTTTCAGAGGAATAGATGATTAAAGAAGGTTAAAGCTCCTATGAGAAACAATAGGAATCCATGGTTAGGTGCTCCAGCCGCTCAATATGACCACGTCAGTCGAACGGCGTAAGCCCTAATAAAACGATCAAAATCAACGCGATGGCAAAGAAATCCGTGCTAAAAATAGCCTAGGATTACCGTTACGTCTTGATAAACCGTCGGCGCTGTTATAAACTATCGTCACTACGGAGTTACGAGATTTTATAACAACACCTACGGAATATTGTTTGTCCGATATTTCGTCATTGTTAACTGGATAAAATCGCTCCCAATTGTGTTCTAGCTTTTGGCTCTCTGCGCGAAAAAAAGGGCTTTTTCTCAGTCCACTGGACCAAGGCTAAATACTTATGTTGAAATGTGCAATTTTTGCATCTCTACTGTTACTGTGCCTATACACTGTAGAGACATGACCGGGATTTGAAATTATCTGCCTTTATATAAATGCTTCCCCCAGGCATCAAATTGATGCCGGTTCTACCCCCTTGACGTCTGGCCGTATAGCGCAGTTGGTCGCATGTTGGATAATCAATCTTAGTTGAACTGGGTTCAGTCCCAAGTTGACTGGAAATGTTTTGTGACACCTCTTTCAAGTTGATTGGAAATAATTCTGTAAACTCCAGTTGGATGAGCTGGCGATGTCCCCGAAAAGATGGAGTGTTAAGACAAAACACTCACAAATTGGGCAAATATTTTACCAACTTTTATTGTCCAAATTTAACTGCAGTCAATGGTGAACATATTTAAGCTCGAGTGATTGAAATAAGAAAACGATTTTTTCCATATTTTGTGATGATTGTGATGGTTATGTAACATAAGATACGTTTGATAGCAAAACGAGAGAAGGCATTTTTTGACTATTTGAAATATAAACTTTGTAGATGAGACTATGCTGACGCACATGTTTCTTTTCTTTCTTTCTTTTTTTTTTTTTTTTTTTTTTAAATAATTATCTTATTTTCTGACGATGCGAAAAACAAACGATATACAGTGCTGACAGCACTTTGTGTCAATTGTGCCTTGCAAAATTAGAGCGGTCATTTCACCACGTATAATAATTGGCTTTTGAATTTCGGCCCTTCGCAATGAACAACTGCGTTATATACATACAATAACCCTTGATAATCTTCTGAACGCAAAAAGGTTAGTCGCAATTTTTATAACGTCACAAAGAAGTCAACCAATGTAACGAAACGAAAGTTTCTATTTGAAATGTACTTGCCATGCCGTTGGCTTTCTTTTTGTCATACCTTTTTTTAATTTCACTCTCAGACATACGTCTGACATGACCTAAATGTGAATTTTACGTACTAAGTTGATAGCTGCGTGTAACAAAATGAATTAAGTTTCTTTTTGTTTTATTGGATTACTCTTATTCCGCGTAAACATTAAACACTAAAATGCATTGCATCCTTCGAAAAAGAGCGAAGTTATGACATGACGTAAATCAAATGAATAGCACATGGACAAATCGAATTCAGTACGCATGTCTGGGTGATTATGAAATTGCATTTAGTTTCTACGACTATCGCTTTTATTTTCATACGGTTCATTGCAAATGAATATTGACATAATACGACCCAACTTCGTTTTACAGATCTTGTTAAACGACAATAGGAAGGCAGCCGAACGTCATGACATTACGTTAAAAATGGAATGCTTTCATTATCCCAACTGATTGCGATTGGTAAAAAAGAATCACTTAGGATTATTCAAGTCTTATCTTTTATCAATGCAAACCTATCGAAAAGAAAGCTACCAGTAAACAAGTTAAATTAACGCCACCGTGCCGTCAATCGAACGTTAGTGATCGCTTAACCAGAAAAGCGCAATAACTCAATTTCTGAGGTTAAAAAGAAACAGAATAAACATTTTTTCCTTCCTGATTAACAATATTCTGCAAAATTATCTCTGATAAAACAATAGTTGCATTTTTGTGAGTTATGTGTAAAGATGATGATGAAGAGTCACCAGAAAGATCCCATACTCTAACCAACCCTTTTTTTATTGAAACAAGATACCCGAAGATGATGTTGATCGCAAGAAACATTTTTTGTGATACAAATTGGAAGTACCGTCCCTTGATTAAACTGTGTGACTTTTCCATTCTACCGGTCTGTTCAAAATCATGTCATTGCGGTTGGCCATTTTCGTCTAACATAACGAAATTATTGGATTCTGGGAGGAAATTGGACAGAATTATAATTAATGTCATTCATTTTTTGAAAGATGAATCATATCCTGAAATATATCCCATCGAAGAGAAAACGACTAAACTTTTTGCGCTCAGTATATTTCCGGAGAGTGTATAAAATGCGCCACCCCTCACTCTTTAATTTATCTCAGTGCATTTTTCTGTTTTCACTGTCTGTGTCTTACCTACATGTATTTTACCATAACCTTATAACTACATCTTTATAAGTTGCAATAGATCTATTCGCCAAATACAACTTTTTAACTATTTGACCCTATTATCATTGCAAATATTTAGCCTAAGACGCCAATGCGAATCTTAAGCGTTATTCCTATATTTCTTTCATTTTACATAAAAATAAACCAAACACGTTATCAGGTATCGCACCAAAAGAACGGAGGTGCATTCGTCTATATGTTAAATTCGTAACTTTCGATGATGCAATGCTCATTTTTTGCGGGTCACTTTAGTGTTGTTGTTGTTGTTGCTGCTGCTGCTGCTGTTGTTGTTGTTGTTGTTGTTGTTGTACATGGTTCCAGCTCACTCATTTTTTCTCCTATATAAATACATGTAAATTCCAAATTTTTAACACTATGACACAAATTCCTCAACATTCGTTGGGCTATATGGGTGTCTAATATGAATAGATTGTGCCGAGGAGTCTTGAAAAATCCCATTAAACCAGATCATGATGGATTGGATTTTCCGCAAAATCAGCTCAAACATACTTACCGTCTAAATTCCAAGACAAAACAGTCGGCTTAATCTACACCCCCCTGGAGTACACCAACCAGTTGAACACAAAAAGTAGTCCTAAAAAATAAAGAAAATATTGGCTTACTTACTGCAAAAGAATACATAGTCAAAGATCTAACCATAAAAGAGCAGAGAGTTCTTCTTTATATGCCTACTTACACACTTGAAAATGGGGTTAAGTTTATTTAGGAACGACCCCGGAAGTACTTGGCCAGGTGACCTTACACCACATGTTATGATAAACCCTCTCCTTTGCGAAAAGTTGTATCAAAAGATGCTATCAAATGTGGTATTTATGAATCGATTAAACAAATGACAACTTGTGTTTGAGGGGATTTTATTTTTTCTCTACAGAAAGAAATATTTCTAAATTCCCTTGAACAACAACCCTATCAGTCATTCAATGCCGCAAAATTACAGTGCTAACAGCACTTTGATTATTACTGAGTGTGGTTGTCTCGGCTCTTTAAGGTAGTTGACCCATAATAGTTCCGCAACGGCTCGGAAGTATTGAACCTTAACAGTGTTAATTGAGGTTTCCTATTGATTTTCATTTGGACTCCTCGGTCAACACTGTGAAAGATCATGAGTTCCGAAATGTTGCGGGTCCACTACCTTAATGTAAATAATTCGCGCTTATATGAAATAGTTGAAAATTTTGCGCACCGGCTCATATTGAATTGGCACTGATAGGGCCTACTTAATACATCAAAAATACTTATCAAGTCAATTATGGCTTAAAAAGTATTTAGATAAAACGAACGTTTGTTTATC
Organism: Fragum whitleyi; assembly: GCA_948146395.1. Lineage (NCBI taxonomy): Eukaryota > Metazoa > Mollusca > Bivalvia > Cardiida > Cardiidae > Fragum > Fragum whitleyi. Next base: position 30,379,050 of record OX411554.1, on the reverse strand, counting down.
TGTGTCTTAGGCGACTGCCATATAATAAACTTTATCCAAGACGAATGAAACCCTGAAAATATGAATAAGCTTAGCGCAATGTGTGTGTGTGTGTGTGTGAGTGTTTTTTTTTTTTTTTTTTTTTATCCCTTTTATCAGTCGATTTAATATAAAATGGTTAAAGGAGGGTTATTTGCTATGGATATGCAAATGAGAAAGACCTGTCCTCAGAAAACGGGAACGTTTTCATTATGAATGTGTGGCTGCTTCTGCCCTACGTTCACGATGACAAAATGGTGCGAACTTATTTCTCGCCCGCTTTCGGGTCGGGTGTAGACTGGTCTCACTTTCGAATATCAGAATAGCCTAGAGATGGAAGCCCGCTTTCTGAGAGATAGTCTGATGTTGCGGGCAACAGTACCCGCCCCGGTTCAGAAATAAGTTGGCCCAATTTTAAATCGCTTTGCACGAAAGCGCACGTGCACAGCGGTGTATAACTGACAAACAGTTTGTGCCGTTTTATTATCTTGTATACACAGGTCTGATATTGTATTCTGTCTCAAAATCTGGAGACAAATACGTTACCCGTAACGCGAAAGAGGACATTTGATCTTTTAAATAAGATTTTACGCAGTTATATCGCGGCGGCTGGAGCACCTAAAAATGGAATCCTTGTAATTCTAACACCAGTACTACTACCATCACATCCTTCCTAGCCTCCAGCTACTACCCTACATAGGTCTACGATTATCAACCCATTGGTGGAAGACAAAAGGTCAGAAAGGATGAGTGTCGCCGTCGGAATCTGAACCCGGGACCTATTGAATGATAGTCAGACGCGCTACCAACCGCGCTTTGACTTTTTTTTTGTCTCGATCTGAGTAAATCGTAATAAAACATTGAAAACAAAATCAGATTGATTCTTGACTCCAGTACATGTCCACCGGAAGTTTTATTTCAATGATTTCTATAAAGGAATTGATTGATTGATTGAATGGAGTTTAACGCCGCTTTCAAAATTTCTTCAGTTATATCGCGGGGGCTGGACCTAACAATGGTTTCCTGGTACTTCTCTCACCAGTACAACCACCGCAACCTTTCCTAGCCTCCAGCTGCTATCTCACATAGGTCTACGATTATCAACCCATTGGCGAGAGACAAATAAAGTATGAGTGCCGCCGTCGGGGATCGAGCCCGGGACCTCTAGATTGACAGTCCCACGCGCTACTACTGCGCTGTGACGGCTGCCTCAAAATCATATGAACATTCTTTGTCTATGTATACTTGATTGCTTGAATGGGATTCTATAGAGCACAAGTTATCCATGAAATTCTGGGACTTCCCTTATCAGTCCTGTGAAATTTGTCGTTTTTGAAACTAGAATAGGAGACTTTTTTTTAGGAGAACATCGGAGGAATAGTCTACCGTAGAAACACTGTCTCTGCTGTATTTCTGTTAAGAGATAAAGATATTTTATTTATATCGCGGCGGCTGGAGCACCTAACAATGTATTCCTGGTATTTCTCTCGCCAGTAAAAACATTCTCTTTTTTTCATAGCCTCCAGCTGCTTTCTCTCATATCACACTGTATGAATGAGCGAAGAAGATTCATGCACGAGTGTGATAAGGTTTTATACCTTACTGAAATTTGAAAAAATACTATCTGCATATCTTATAATTTGATATCATGAAGCAAAAATGAAAGAATTTCTCCAAAATAAGACATTTCTAGCTTGACTTTTTTTTAGCGCAAGCTTAAAAAATAAGCGCGTACTCAATATTATTTTCATTAAGAAATCAACCAATTTTTCAGCTAATCAGAATGCTCGGAAGTTGATGGAAACCAATAACATTAAATCATAGATACTTAATGGCAATCCAGCTTAAGAGAAAAAGAGAGATACATCATTAAAATATCCAATGTCTATGGCTATATGGTCAGTATTGGATCCTCACAGACCTTAACAAAGATGACGATGGATTTCATTCTTCGTATTTTTACTATTTTCTTGATATCACCTGGTCAAAAATTGAACGTTGAAAGTAATGGTGTGAATCAGTTCGGGCAGTCTGACGGGCTGGGTATTTTCAGTTTTTCTAAATATGGTTCAAAAATACCTGGTACCAGCATACTAAAGTGTCATTGCGACGAATTGTGTACATTCTACGGGGACTGTTGTTATAGCTTCATGAAAAATCAGTCGCAACTTAATCAAACTGCTGACTCAAGTGGCAAAGTTCATAAAACAGAATGTGCGAAGCTTCCTGGGGACCAAAACTCGTTTTTGATGAACAGTGTTTCCGTTGACTTTTCACGAGTACCCGCGAGTGCTGTTCGATACACAGAAGTTTGTCAGAATACAAACACAACGAACCCCTTTGAAGCGATTCCGGTGTATAGCTTTATGTTCAAAGCTAATTTCATTAATAATTTATGCCGTAAGCTGTTTTTCCGGATAACAAACACTCGCCATGACACCGAAGTGTTTGCTGTGTGGTCGGTGTCTCTGCCCTCTGATTGTTTCCAAAAATATTTTTACGAATTCAAGACAAAAGGACAATTCGGAACCTACATGGAATTCCTGGCACTCGTGTTTTCTCGTAAACACTGTAACATCTCACTCGTACCACCAGAAGAGCCGATAACCAGAATCTGCTTTCAACAAGATTTAGAAGGCTGTAAGAATAAAGACGTCTGCCAGTCCTACCAAAGTCCAGTCGTTGGTAACAACGGTCAAATATACAAGAATACTCATTGTGCCGCGTGTTCCGGAAGTCACGTGGCGTCTAATCTTGATGACAGGGAACCAGTGGATGACCGGAAGACTTTCCTGACACTTCATCATCTGTCGATGGGATTTGAGCCGTATATCTTTCCTTTATCGATAGGACTTAACCCTTATGACATATGCCAGATACAGAAGAGGGATTTTTTAATTACACCAGTTTTTCTCGTAAGAATCTTTGAGGGGGTGGACGCGTAATGGTTTCGCAACATTTCGAAACTCATGATCTTTCACAGTATGAGACGAGGCTTCCTATTAGGTAACATCGGTTATTACTGTAAAAGTAGTCACTTCCAAATCGTTTCGGAACTATAACGGGTCCACAACCCTATACCGTGGTACTGTTCGTGTTGCGCGTCGGACTTACGGTCATGGGGGCCTCGGATATAATCTTCGGTCGCGGCAAATATCTTTCTTTGTACGAGGGAGGTTTAATTTTTATCCGGATTAGGTCTATTAATCATCACTGATTTATCGCTTTGTGGAAAAAAGTATACTCATATTAACGGGACACTTTATATGATCAAACTTGCCAAAGCCTGAAGCAGTTGAACGACGTGTATTCATTTCACACGCAAACAAAAGTACATGGGTATTAGGTGGCGGCGCACTGTACATGACGTAAGCGACGTTGTCGAGAATTGAGACATTTGGTGTTGTGTAATTTAGCTTGTCACGACTCGTTATTCATAGAAGAAGTATGAATTCAGTGTTCCTGTAATTAAGTTGTGCTTTTATGGTTTATATAAAGGCAAAATCGTATGGTACGACGTCAAAATTCTCAGAAAGGTACCTCTTAGTTAATCGCCTATATCTTCCAGAGCCTCGGCAATTGACGTCCCTACAAATGCTTTGACAAGTTTCTCTCTGTCCGTTCTTCCTCTTATCTCACGGGGCACGGAAGAGTCTTCACCGATGAAAATTAAGCATTTGGAAGAATGAACCATTCCCTTTCAACGTGACAAGCGTTTGATTTATGTCTTTCGTTATTTTGGTAGATAATGAATAGAATTATTAAAGATCAAAATTCCAAGCATTCAGGTGACGTCGTCTAGAACGTTCCGAAACACTTACCCCGTCACATTTTAAACGAATATTATCGTAAAACTATACGGTCAAATTACTTCAAATTAAGACAAGTCATTTGTAATACTTATTTCAACAACTCACTTAATTTTCAAATTATTCAACACTTAAAAAAAGAAGGAATATTTACAAACGAAGACCAAATATATGTATTATTTTATCTGCTGCGCCGGGTACTCGTTTCCATGACATTTTATATGGCAGGTGCGCGCGTGCTATGTTCGATAACTTAATCAATTCTACATAACCATATGTGGATTGAATTCCGACAGCGAATGATACCAAATTTAGTCTGATTGCTTTAAAAAAAAAATTTGCGAGGCAAAATCCGGTTAATTTTTTAACAACCCTCGTATTGTTCTCCCACCAACAGGTGAATAATGGTACACCTATGAGCGAAGAGCAACTGTAAGCTCGAAAGGATATTGACGTAGATTGTGTAAGGGAAATGTTAGAGATCTACGTTTATGCATTCCTGCCATCGTGGTGTGAATGAAAAACGATAAAAAGCGGCGTTAAACCTCATTCAAAATAGTTATTTTAGAAAGTTCCTGAAACATTCATTATTATTTTTTTTTTTTTTTGTTTAATTTTTATATATGTGACCCGTTGCGCGAAAAGGGACCATCTGGGAACTATGTAAAATAAATTTTTGAAAAAGAGATTCGATCAAGCCTAGGGCAACCAGAGGTCGCATTTCAAAAATTCTTTCACGGGAAGGTAGATTTGTCATTCTAGATTCAGAAAATAGGCAAAGTGAGAAAAGTTTCGCCCTTAGTGAATCTGCAAAATCCGCGCAGCCTGACTAGGGTACTCTTTACGCGCTACCCAGATGGTCCCTTTTCACGTGACGGGTCACAAATGTATGATAATCATAATTAAAATAACAAGAGCCATGTCGGACATGGCCATCCCCCGCCGTGAAAGCTTGATAGTAAACTAAAGCCTAATAGATTAAGGATTCTTTTAACAAAGGCCAAAAACTGGAAAGTTATGCAAGCAAGAGTTATAATTAAAGTTTCAAGTTGATAGCCTTTATACTTTAGGAGAAATGCTCATGAAAAATCAAAGTATAAAAAATAATAAAGGGCAATAACTCCAAAATTATGCAAGCAAAAGTTTAAGTTCTTGAGCACTGCACTTGTCCTCCATGAGATCTATCCACCCATACAATTTCAAGTTGATAGCTATTATACTTAAGGAGATATGCTTCAGACAAAATCTAAATATAAAAAAAAAACCTCCAACATAATTCAAGCAAGAGTTGTAGTTCTTGTGCAGTGCACTTCTCCTCCATGAGATATATCCATACATTTAGTTTCAAGTTGTTGCTTTTATACTTTGGACATAATCTTAGTACTTAAAAGAACAAAGGACAATAACTCCAAAATTATGCAAGCAAATGCGGTAGTTCTTGTGCACTGCATTTCTCTCCCATGAGATCTATCCACCCATAAAGTTTCAAGTTGATAGCTATTATACTTTAGGAGATATGCTCCAGACAGAAACTAAATAATAAAAAAAACAAAGGGCAATAACTCCCAAATTGGGCAAGCAAGAGTTGTAGTTCTTCTGCACTGCATTTCTCCTCCATGAGACCTATCCACCCATAAAGGTAAAAGTTGATGGTTATTATACTTTAGGAGATATGCTCCGGACAAAATCTTATTATAAAAATAACAAAGGGCAATAACTCCAAATTGATGCAAATAAGAGTTGTAGTTCTTGTGCACTGCACTTGTCCTCTATAAACTCTATCCACCCATAAAGTTTCAAATTGATAGCTTTAATACTTTAGGAGATATGCTCCGGACAAAATCTAAGTATTAAATTAACAAAGGGTAATAACTCCAAAATTATGCAAGCAAGAGTTGTAGTTCTTGTGCACTGCACTTCTCCTCTATGAGATCTATCCACCCATAAAGTTTCAAGTTGATAGCTATTATAGTTTAGGAGATATGCTCCAGACAAAATCTAAGTATTAAAAATAACAAAGGGCAATAACTCCAAAATTATGCAAGTAAGAGTTGTAGTTCTTCTGCAGTGCACCTCTCCTCCATGAGATCTATCCACCCATAAAGTTTCAATTGAACGCTATTATAGTTTAGGAGATATGCTCCGGACAAAAACTAAGTATTAAAAACAACAAAGGGCAATAACTCCAAGATTATACAAGCAATAGTCGTAGTTCTATATGCACTGAAATTGGCCTCCATAAGATCTATCCTCCCATAAAGTTTCAAGTTGATAGCTATAATACTTCTGGAGATATGCCCCGGACAAAATCTAAGTATTAAAAATAACAAAGGGCAATAACTTCAAAATTATGCAAGCAAGAATTGTAGTTCTTGTGCACTTCACTTCTCCTCCACGAGATCTATCTACACATAAAGTTTCAAGTTGATAGCTCATATACTTTAGGAGATATGCTCCGGACAAGATTAGAAACGGAACCTCGGAACCTCGGAATGACGGAATGACAGAATGACGGAATTTCGGAATGACGGACGGATCCCATTACTATATCCCTTCGCCGTAAACGGCGGGGAATAATTATTTTGCATTAACTCATCAATATATTTATATTTTTATTTTCAGCGTTGTGTTTCATTTCTAAGATTTCCTTTCCTTACCAGGGCCCGAGATAATAAAGCTTTTCTCATGCATAACAGCAATTTTCTCAAATTCCAACTTGATTTGAAGATGTAATTCCGTTGTGATACTATTCCAGATGTATGATCATAGATGAGGATTTTGATAAGTTGTTAAGGTTAAAGGTTTTATGATCCCGGACCCTATTTTACGACTTTTTTTTCAGGGGTGTAACATAACCTGTCCCGACGGCCAGATGCTATACTTCACCACGTGTATAGAACCCATAGCTAAAGTTCGGGGATTTCTTCAACAAGTCGACGTTCAGACCAGTTCCAAGAACACTTTGTACATGGACCAGGAAAATAAAGAGAAAATAACTCATGTCGTCTTGAGCATGATTGGCTCACTTGGAGATTTTTACGTCATCAGCAAACTGAAGATCGTCAAGACAGCGAGTCCTGCCTGTCTACATTTCGTCAACGTCACCGTCTATTTACGTCATGATGTCGCGTACAAAGATTATCTCAACATTTCCACTCTCGTAAGGAAAATCTTCGGGAACCAAAAAGAGCAATTGAAGAAAGAGATACTAAATATTTCGTTGAGTGGGGAACCATGTCTTGCGGTAGGAACCAGCTATGGGGATGGAAGCTTGGTAAAACGACAAGCGTCCATGACCGATATGATCAGGGTGATCATATTTTCTTCTGTTTTCGGTGGTTTTGTTTTTGCGGGAGTTGTCGTCACTTTGATAAAAGTGGTAATGAAGAAAATTGCTCGAAATCGCGAAACTGGGGAAGAGGAATAAACTATTTTTCTATGAAATAACAATTGAACAAGACATGTTTAAATATCCATCTTGAAAAATTTGTCTACTAGTATTCAAAGGGACTTTTTTCATGACTGTATAATTTTAGTTTATCTATAGATGGGACATAATTGATTTCATAATATGACAGACGTCGCCGGAGTGAAATATCCCCGTTGAATATTTTTGATATTACACGGGTGTTATAACACTAGTGGAATAACTATGCAAATGAGCTAAAAACGAAGAACAACGTTATATTTGTGTTGGAAAGTGACGTCATAATGGATCTACTGACGTCATTTTGAAAACGGCGTTATATGTTTCGCGGAATAAAATAAATAGATAAATATCATAATTTTCTCGTTTTATCACCAAAATTCGGGCCATATTATAAATAGAATATAAAACTTGTGCTCATCAAATACCGAATTTATTAAACTCGTCATCTATAAACAAATAAAAACTCGGCGCAGCCTCGTTTTTATCTTTTTATAGATGACTCGTTTAATAAATTCGGTATTCCATGACCACTCATTCAATATCCTCTATATGTTCAACAAGGTAAGGTTCAAATCAACTTCTAATTTACATAGTCACATTTTGATCAGATATGCGCTACATGATGTAATCGACTGACCTTGATTGGTTTAAACCTATTTAATTTACATCGATTGTCAGTTCTTACAACTTAGATTAATTCCTCTCGATGCTACTTCCGGAAAAATTCACCACTACTCGCGCTGAATATGTGGGCCAAAAAAGAACTAAGATCGATAGCCGCTCCCGGGAATCGAAATCAGGAACTTTGGGTCAAGAGGCCGACGCTCAACCTCTTGACCACGGACACCAAAAACTACTGACTTTATTAAGCAAACGAAGCATGTAAAAAGTTGAGGGAAACAAAAACTACGACGAAGGTTTGTTTGTATGAGGTTTAAGGTATTCCTAGTGTGAAGATCGGAATTAAATCGGTTAATTTCGGCTATTTCCGACAATCAAAGCGCGTCGTTTTGCACGTAAGTTAGATGACGTCATCATCATCGACGTTCCCGCTAAAAAAGACGTACACTTACATAAACTCAATGGAAATTTGATAAAATCTACCAAAATATAAATTTTATTATACTTTTATTGTTTTCATTGAGTTTTCGGTCCTGTTACCACATGTTAACCTGTACAAAAAATACCTCCACCAATAATAATAATTTACAGGAAATTGTCTTTCTTTAAGCGAACCGACCAAAGGACTGCCGGAAGTCACACCCCCGGAAACCGATTTCCCGGAAAAAATAGAGAACAAAAATTCTTACGCTTATACCCGAAACAAATTCTCTCTGCTTTTACTAAAGGCATTTACACGAAATTTTCAATTCATACATTCAAACCATAAAAAGAGCAACCCAAATTATCATGGAAGATGCCTTGATGTATAATTGTACATACTAAGTCCCTTTTCAATCATTTTTATTAATCAGTCGAACGTTTATACCAACAGAAACAATATAATTAGGCCCAAATAAAGTATGGTTACATGTAACAAACAAATTTTTTGTCGTGATGTAGACATGTGGCATGCTAAAAAGGGACCGACTATGTCCATTTGCAAAATATTCCAGTTATTGAACGAGTATCATTTACAGTTTAACGATCCATTTCATACTTAAAAAAGTTACCTTTCATACTCCAGTATATGAGAGAATAATGAAAGCAAAATCCATGCCGAAAAAAATCCTTCCTTTACAATAGCAAAAGCCTTTTTCTTTAAAAGAGAAATCTTACTTTTTCCTACGGGAAAACCCTTTTTTTTCATAGTTTCATGCAATTATTTCAAAGGCAAATGGACACACTTTGTAGTTCAGACACTTGAGATAAAGAATTTAATTAAATGCGAGTAATATTATAAGAACAGTGAACATTTTTCAGCATTTTTAAAATATAATTAATGGCATTTACAAATTTATTTTACTTTGTTATTTTGTGAAAGACTCGAGTGCGATTAGAGAGCTTAAAAACATAATTATGGTCAAAAATTTGGTTTATTTATTTCAAGGGCGCATAATTCTTGGTCCATGTTCTCTATATTTCCACGGTGAATTTTTTCATACTTTTAGCCTGAATGCCCGAAGTATTTTAGTAATTTTTGAAAAAGGCATTTGAGATGCCCCATCAATACTTTTTGAAAAAGAGGAATTTCTTTGATAGTCACTATAGCCAAAATACATTACAAAATGGCGCCTTATTTTGTTTCCGACTTTAAATACTGTCTAACTATGCATTATTTGATTAAAATTATTTGTTCAAAACTAACTTTTTGTTATTTACAACATTTCTACTAAATATATTACACGAAATATGTCGCATGATTATACGCAGTTAATTGCACAATCATCATTTTAAGATAGACCCCTTCCTATCTTATGGCCGATTTCCCCACCCACTCAAGAAAACGGACTTTTTTCAATATTATCTAAACGGGGCGGTGAAAGTCATTTAAATTTCAGACATAAAAGGGGAACAACATGTAGTATTCGTTTGTAGTATCATTTTATATTCTTTTTACCCTTGCTTCACACTAGGAATACCTTAACACCTTTTTCAATATAGCTGCAGTTTCATTTCGGCGCTAGCTTCTCTCCACACTTAGTTAAAAACAGCGTAAAATTGACATTCATCTGGATCAGAACCATTCCAAATCACGCGCTCAGCGCTCCATTTATTCATTCCAAATACTAACTCAAACCATTCCAAAACGCTCCAAACTCACTGATAAAGATAATCAACGACGTTATACAAAATCAATAAATCTAGAAAAAAATCGCGATTTCACTGACATAATACAACTTGTAAGAGTCTTGGGTTCTTGAAGAAAATAGAAGCTATTTATTGAATTTATATGCCTATTGTATTACAGGAAGGTAATATATATTGCTAATTTTATTCATCATGGACAAAAATTGCGATATTTGATTACCTCCCATTCAATTCACTCAAAACTCGCTCAATACACTCATTCATTTTCATTCCAAAATCATTCCAAAATTATACATCTTATCAATTTCACGATGTTGTTAAATTTACTTCTTATCATACGCGCATTGGTCGGAGACAAATTGTGAAATGTATGATGAAAGTTGGCCGAGCCGAGATTCGAACTAACAATCCCAGGATGTACAGCCGAAAGCACTGAGATAGCTCGGCTCGACTACAATGAAAGTAAATTGATAACGAAAAGAAATGAATCTGATTTCCATCCTTCTAAGTTATAGAATACTTAAGAGATGAAGAGGGTTTTTGATGACGTCATTGAGGTATAAAACTAAAAACCTAATCACACTGTATGAAAACGCAGCGTATTCATACATGAGTGATTAGGTTTTTAGTTTAATACCTCTACGAAATCAACAAATATTATTTTCATATCTTAAATCAATTTCAATATCACGAAACACAAATTTATGTAAAGATTTGAATTTGAAACAAATTTCTCGCGGGACTATTTTTTGCAGAAGCTTACAAAATAACTGCGTTCTCAAAATTGTTTTCCATTGACGGAAAAAACAACTTTTCAGTCAATCAGAACGTACGGATATTGATGGACACAACTAGAATTAAATTAATACTTGATCAGGCTAAAATATGAAATACAGACTTCGTAAAAAAATAAAACCTTTTTATTAATAAAACCTCCACATCTATGTTCTGCTCAATATATAGAGGATATTGTCCATGAGTGGTCATGAAATACCGAATTTGTTAAACGAGTTATCTATAAACAGATAACAACGAGGCTGTGCCGGATTTTCATCCGGCTGTTTATAGATGACGAGTTTTATAAATTCTGTACTTAATGAGCACAAATTTTATACTTCATTTATAATTGGATCCGAATTTTTGCGAAAAATCGTCAAAATTCTTGAAATTCAACATTTTAATTTTCCGCGAAACTTATAACGCCCGTTTAAAACTGACGTCACAATGTATACATTAAGACGCCATTATCGCGGATACTAAATAGCGTTGCTTTTCGCTCTGAGCTCATTTGCATAGTTATACCACTAGTGTAATAACACCCGCGTAATATACAAAAATATTCAGCATCCCGCGACGTATGTCATATCACTAAATTCATTTAAGAAATGCACAATTATCGGTGTCATTGGGAAAATATGATACTAAGACTTAAAAATAAATCCTTTTTACGATAAAAAAAAAACCTTCATATGTTTGTTCTATTCAATATTCTTTATTTAAGCGGTATTCTTCTCAATTTTGTTTAAACCAGATTCATGTCAAAAATGATTATATTGAAAGTTAGAATGGGCATGTTATTGATTTTGAAAATCAGTCAAAAGTGGAAGGTCTTTGACCATGATCATCCTGCTTACAAATTTGCTTGTGGTGTTATCATTTTAGCAATTGATTCTTTTTACTTACACTACTAACTGGTGTTTATGATGATGAAAATATACGCTCATTATTTGCGTAAGGCAAAAAAAAAAAAAAATACACTTTCTTCTACAGTAGTAACTAAATATGAGATTCTGCAATGTATTATTTCATTAGAATCGTCTTCTTAAGACGATTTAAATGATATTTTGCATTTAGTAGAATGTAAAAATGAATGAAAACACTAGGTTTTGTGATTTTGATTTACGATTATAATTTCCGAAAATAGTTTAGTAAATTGGGCACCATGATCGTTACTTTTTGCACTTTCAAGATAGTGCCCTTTTCGAGAGTCGTGTCAGATATTGATTTGTTAGAGGTCTGATACAGTTGTTTACTATATCATTAAGGTAAATCTGGCCAATTACAATTATAGCCTATACATGTAGTAATATATTTTTTCTTTATTTTCTTTTGTTTCTATAGCAACTACCGTATAATTACCTTAAATTATCCAGTTTGCCCCTTGGAGCTTAACAAGAAGCTTCGTGTATCTAGGAAACGTCTAGATGAATAGAACATCAAACATGTTAAATAAATATACATGTATGTCTTAGTATTTCTTGAAGAACCACGAGCTAAAAACCAAATGACTTCAATTTTACCAACAAGATAGTACGTAGTGAAAAGGTTGGTATGAGACTTGTTTGATTTAAGTCAATCGCGATTTAGCTTGAAGCTTTATGATATTTATACTTTTTATATCTATGACTTCTAACACATGATAACGCATCAAAATCGTTTGTAAATTATAGGCGCTACTTTAAGAGCATATATATATACTACCCAAAGTTTGCTAAGCACCAAATATTTTCGCTGTCCTACAGGAGAAGATTAAAAAAATCCTGTTCATGTTTAAAATTGTACAATAATGTATTGACAAGATATCTAATATATATGGGCCTACTTATTTCTCGCCAGCTTTCGGGTCGGGTGTAGACTGGTCTCACTGTCGCATATCAGAATAGCCTATTCTAGGCTATTCTGATAGTCGATATGAGGTCCGGTCTAGAGCTGTTATCCCGCTTTCTGAGAGATACTCTAAAGTTGCGAGCAACAGTACCCGCCCAGGGTCAGAAATTAGTTGGCCCTAAGTTACCAAATTTGACACGCAATTTTCTCGCGAGACTCGTGCAAAATGAGGAACCCCGGTTTCTTACCTGTCCTTTCTCATTTTCTACATGTACATGGTTTCGTGTAGATGCTTAGATTCTGTTTTTCAGTACTTTATTGACTTTTAAGTCGTTACTCAGACGACATTTATCTGTCGAAGAATTCTGGCGTACTGTAGGACTGGTGGGGCAAGGGTATTGTGTATTTTCGTTTATTTATCGTCGCTACCGTAGCACATGCCCATATGAGCGACGCCCCCAGAAGACGCTTAGTTGTTACGGGGGATAGTGCAAGGATACATGACGAAACTACTGCTGAGATCCGCCATGGTTCTTTAACGTGCTCGGTGTAAAGCACCGTCTCACGGGGCCTCGGTTTAACGTCTCATCCGAAAGACAATTAGTTTTTATTAGTGTACCAGCCCGGGAATCGAACCCACGCCGCCGAACTCCAATGGTTTTGAAGTCCGGTGCTCTACCAACTGAGCTAATCGGGCTGGTCTGGGGCAAGGGCTTCCCACCGTGATGTTGGCATTGTACTGGGGGTACACCATACTGTTGTAACCAAAGCTTGGGCACGATATCAACAGTATGGTACACCTGTCAGGAGACATGGGGGATGTAGGAGTAAAGTTACCTCCGTCGCAGAAGACTGTTTTTGGTATTTCAAGCCCGAAGGAATAGGTTTGTTACGGCAAGGCAACTACGTCCCTACGTCCCTACCTTCAAAATGCTCCGGAAGTGCGAGTTTCGACTCAAACCATACGAACACGGCTGCATGAGCATTACCTGAGGTCAAGAAGACGCTGTCCCGAGCCCATTGTCGGCGTCGGTTAACATTGGCATTGGATCACGATGGCAGGCGCATAAGACGCAGACGCCCCGTGCTATTCGCGGATGATTAGAGGTATTGCCTGGACTACACCGATAGGCGGGCAAGGGTATGGCGAAGGCCGGGGGAGGTCTCATGCAACAAACATTGCTGAGCACGATCGTTATGGGGGTGGGTCCATCATGGTTTGGGGTGGCATCAGCTGGGATGGGCGGGCTGATCTTGTTATTTTAGAAAGAGGTACTCTGACAGCTCTTTGGTACATTGATGAAATCCTCAATACCCACGTAAGATTTTACGCTGGTGCTATTGGGGATGGATTCATTTTAATGGATGATAATGCCCGTCCACACACGGCCCGTATAGTCAAAGAGTATCGCCAAGAAGAGGGCATTCATCGTCTGGACTGACCGGCTTGCTCATCGGATTTAAATCCGATTGAGCATATCTGGAATGAGCTACAGGTCCGAGTTTCGGCTTGCCAAGTTCAGCCAAGGACAATCCGGGAGCTCGGCCAGATCCTTAGAGAAGAATGGTCTGTTAATCCCCAAAGAGTAATCCTGAACTTAATCAGGAGTATGCAAAGGCACTTTCAGGCTGTTATTGACAGCATCGGCTCTCATACTCGTTATGGAACGCAGTGCAATTGAAAGAACACCTTTTTTGGTCAAATTCGATTTTTTCAATTTCAAGAAAACAGACCAATTTCTAGGGTCTCCCTGTTTGGTCTACATTTAAAGTCTTCTTATCATTAAAAGACTTTGTTTTCTTCTTAAAATTTTATAAACTGATAACAATCGACCATTTTCCAACATTCTTATAATCAAATTTCATTTTTCCTGAAATCATAATCGGATATAATCAATACTCGGATATTCAATTTTGAATGGAACCAAAACGTATATTCGAATATATTCGAATATTCAAAACGAATATTCGAATATGAATTTTGCTATCCGTTTCCATCCCGTTAAAAAGTTTTGGGGCTTAGCAAGCTTTGAGTAGAATATATGCGACCCGTTCCCCAAAAAAGGACAATCTTCGAACTCAGCAAATTGAATAATTGAAACGAGATGCGTTCGCTTAATTCGAATGTCCCTCTAACCTGCAAATTTGTAGGAATTTTGACCTTGAGATATGACCTCGACGTCGTCACATGACCTTGTTATCTGCAGATGCGTATCGATGAGTTCAATCATGCCAAATTTGAGCTGTGTGATTTTGATAGACTTGAAGTAAATGGTAATGTTAGTGTGGTTTTTTTTTTCTTGTTTTTGTTTTTTGTATTCTGATAAAAGGTCCTCCATGGATCATTCGACTGAAATTTGGTTGATGACAATCGGCTAGTTCATGAGACAATTTGCTTTTTTACCATATATTGAAATTAGCAGCGCCCATTAAAGCCATGTTTAAAATTGGATATAAAAATCTTAAGCAACTTTTGAAGAGGATCAGCCAATGATCGACAATGTGAAATTTGGTATTATTTTATCTGAGCTGATTTTTAAAGAAAACAATTATGATCGGACACACGGACGCACGACGGACACAACTCCATGACAATAGCCCAAATGTTGTCACCAACGGTATAAAGCAGTTAACAGTATTTGTTTTAGATTGTCTTTCTTCGCGTGACGGGTTACAAAAAAATACAAGCGATCACTTTAAAAAAAGAAAAAAGGAAAATAATAGAATTAGAGAATAATTTGGTAAAACTTTTAACTTAATTTTTTTAACTTCCATTATATTTTCCCGTTTTAAGATAACACTAGCATGCTTTAATACGATTTGACAGTGTGAACAGATTTTACTATTCAATTATTCCAGTTGGATGTTGTCCAGTTATATTTCTATATGCCCGAGCATTTATTACATATCACGCCTATATGTATTTTTGTCCGCCCGCCGTTAAATGGAGTACTATCCACCTTGCTCGAGCTACCACGTCTATTAAGCTACCACTTTTATTGAGCGACCGTTTTCAAAAACCCCTTATTAAAATCAAATATCTTAAACTGTAGATATTTTCTTATTGAAATATTATAATATACTATTCCTAATGGTGTTAAATCTCAATAGAATCGTCTCGTGAGTTTGCACAACAAAGGATAATTGAGGAATTCGCATTGGTATACATATGTATTTCTATCCATCTCTGTGACACATTTCTAGTTTGTAAGAAAGAAAATTGTGTTATTTTTGACGACAAGTAAACGTGGGTCTCTAATCTCTATTCTACTTTGTAATCCTCATATTTCTAAAATCTAGGTAAACTAATTGATTTAGTTTATTCTTAAATGTAACTCAAGTCATTTTTATTCAACGAAGGCAAGTAACTATCTTACGTACAGTGAATCACAGCGTGAAAGTGACAATCTTTCTGATCAAAAGCATTCCTATCATTCATTCCAAACCTTCACATTTATCACTCGAAAACGCTCCGAAAGACAGAATTCCGTCGCGGAAGGGAAAATTTTCTCATAAAAATGAGCTTAAGGTAGTAGATCCGTAATATTTCCGCGACGCTTCAGGAGAATCGAACTTTAACAGTGTTAACCGAGGTTTCCTAATAATTTTCATTAGGAAACCCCGGCCAACATTGTGAAAGATTGTGATTTCAGAAATGTTGCGGAACTATTACGGGTCCACTACCTTAAATGCAATTTTCGTGAAAAAAGATATCTAAGGTAGTGGGCCAACTTATTTCTCGCCCGAAAGGGTCCCGATTTTGATGTTTTTCAGCCGGGCCACATTTAGAAACCAGCTCCTGTGTCCTGGCTGACAAGATAATACAAACCGTTTTCAAATTATACCCGTTTTGCAAGCATGTGCACGCGCAAAGCGGGGTATAATTGGAAAACGGTTTGTAGCATTTTGTCAACCGGAACACGGGAGCTGGTTTCTAATTGTGGCCCGGCTGAAAAACAACCAAATCGGGCACCGCCCGGGGGAGAAATAAGTTGGCCCATTGGCACAATTGAAGGTAATTGACATCTATCAGCCCCAAGTTGTATAAAAGATAACCATTGGTTAAATATAAACCGGAAGTTATTTTCGGACAACAAGGGTTGTCCGCGGACAACGTAGCTCGCCCAAACAGCTGCTTGTCACAAACAGCGCTTGACCGAAGACCGAAGTTCAAAGTGGTTTCTTTCAATATTAAAGTCCATGATCTAATATATATCTGTTTGAGTAGTAATTAAGAAATATAAAAACTTTTTTTGCTTTAATTGCATGTATAAGGTTAGGGTAAAGTGAAAGCCTACAAGCAGATGAGGTTACCAATGGAATTTCTTTGTATCAAACATGAAGTTTTTCTTTAAATTTCACAAAAGGTCAAGATCAAGGTCAAATTGTGAAGGACCTTGGTCTCTGTAGAAGCCTATCACCTAGTGAGTATGTGTATGAAGTAATAATGTCCCTGAGTAAAGCATTTAGAAAATATAAGCAAGGTTAAATTTTTTGTGAAAGTTTTTCCAAGTCCATAAAAGGTCAAGGTCAAATTGTCAAGGCCCTTGGTTTCTGGTGAAAGCCTTTCATCTGGTGACTATGTATATGAAGTAATGATGTCCGTAGGTTAAAGCATTCAGAAAATATAATCAAGGTTAAAGTATTTGGTAAAAGAATTTCGTTTAAACTATTTCAAAGTTCATGAAAGGTCAAGGTCAAATTATCAAGGACCTTGATCTCTCACAAAAGCCTATCAACTAATGAGTATGTATATGAAGTAATGATGTCCCTAGGTTAAAGCATTCAGAAAATATAAGCAAGGTTAAAGTTTTTGGTTAAAGTTTTCAGTTAAAGTTTTTCTAAGTCCACAAATGGTAAAGGTCAAGGTCAAATTGTGAAGGACCTTGGTCTCTGGTGAAAGCCTATCACCTGGTGAGTATATATATGAAGCTATGATGTCCCTAGGTTAGAGCATTAAAAAAATATATGCAAGGTTAAAGTTTTTAGCTAAAGTTTTTTGGTTAAAGTTTTTCTACGTCCACAAAGGGCCAAGGTCAAATTGTCGAGGACCTTTGTCTTTGGTGAAAGCCTATCACCTAATGAGTGTGCATATGAAGTAATGATGTCTCTAGTTTAAAGCTTACAGAAAATATAAGGAAGATTACAGTTTTTTGTGGTTAAAGTTTTTGGTTAAAGTTTTTGGTTAAAGTTTTTTTGAAAGGGTCAAGGTCACAGTCTAAAGGTCATTTCGACATGGATGTTGGTCTCAAATGAAAGCCTATGCCCTAATGAGTGTTTCTGTAAAAAAATAAAGCCTCTAGGATAATTATTGATAGAAATAAAAAACTTTAACCTAATGCGGACGCCGACACCGACGCTGACGCCGACATCCGAGGGTATGACAATAGCTCTTCCGAGACTTTCGTCCCGGGCGTGCTAAAAAAGCTTTTTGTTTCCATTCTACCGATTGAAACAAAAAACCTGATTGGTTGAATAAAAACCCTATCAAAATTTAACAAATTGTTATCTTTAAAACAACAGGGCCCTGATGCTCATCCATTAATTGGATAGGGGAAATTTATATAAAAACAAAATATGTTTGTTAAACATTTATGTCCCCCCATAGGAGCAGGTCAATGGCATATTTTTGTCAATAAACAAAGGGCAATAATATGACAAGTGTAGTAATGGTTCTTGTGCACTGCACTTCTTCTCAAAGAGAACAATCCACCAATGAAGTTTAATAAATCTAGCCTGCACACTTTTTGAGATATGCTCTGGACAAAAATCAAGTTATAATTCTAAGAAAGGGTGATAACTTTGAATTATGATGAGAAGGGTATTTGTTCTTTTGCACTGTGCTTCTCCTCAATGAGATCTATTTACCTTTGAAGTTTCATGATTCTAGCTTGCATACTCTTTGATATATGCTCCGGATCAAAAAACAAAAAAAGGTCTACGGACGGACCTACAGATCTATCAGTGCAAAGCAATGTACTCCCTCTTCTTCGAATGGGGATGGGGGTGGGGGGACGCACAAAAAGAACAAATATTCGCAATGTATCATGATGAAAGACTTCATTTACACAAAACATACAAAAAGCATCTTTAAGAAATATTGTACAAAATGAGCTCTGCAGAGTGTATAGCCTAGTTTAGACATGACATTGAATTGTTTAATATCAATAACTGACATATTGTAACACTTTTTCAAAAAAATGCATGTTTATATTACATTCGAACCCGTTAGTTCTACATTGTAATGACAGCTACGCAATGTCGTGCGATGATAATCAGATTTATACTCATCTTTAAATAACAGAGGTCAATGCCAGGGGCCCGTTTTACTAAACATCTTACGATCATTTTTTGCGCAAGTCAAAAATCAGAGTTGCTTCTACAGTGGTAACTAAATATCGAATTCTGTCATGCATCATCTCAGTGAAATCGTCTATCCAAGACGATCCCAATGAGATATTGCAAGGCAGAATCTAACAATAAATGAAAACACCAGGTACAATTTGTGATTTTGACTTACGATCATTTTTTTTTTTTTCGTAAGATGTTTAGTAAAACGGACCCCAGGGGCCAGTTTCATCAAAACATTTAGGACATATTTTTGTCTTACTAATGATTTTCGATCCAGTAAAAACAACAATCACTTAACATAGGTATTGATAGATTGGTGATACTTGATTTTTGAACTAAATATGTAGGAAGTCATAGGTAAGACAAAAATACGTCTTAAATGTTTTGATGAAACAGGCCCCAGGTCTTTTAAACATGAACATTACTCTGCAGATAAATGAACCTGCGCTACGAGTTCAAAATTGACTGAATGTATCTATAGGCATTTTAACTAGTGCTGGAAAATCTCTGGTTTTCATGAACACAAGCATTTTATATTTGATTCATTATACAGGAAAACTTTCTAGTTAATTCAATGGTTAATGATTACCCGAATTACACCAAAGGAACAATCATGACTTATCCAAATTTAAGAAATTTTAAACGTTCATTGGATGCGATTTGAACATGAGAACCGCCTACAAATACAACGCTCGGCTGCTGGTGCTTGAAAATGCAAAAAAAATATCTAAGTAATAAAAGGGCATAACTCGTACAAAGATGCAAAATGGGTTATCGCACTTGATAATCTGGGTAGCTCTTGTGATGGTGAACACAAATGCCGAGTTTCATAAGGATATCTTTAACACCACTAGAGATATGACCAAGGTGAAAGTTCGTCATGTCAACGCCAACACCAACGCGAACGACGCCAATGTAATCATTTTATCTCGGGTTGTCTCAGAGATTTAGCCGTATTGATTAAAATAAAAACGTACATTTTATTTGATTGCTGAGAATCTACAGAATGACTATTTCCGATCGGTAAACATAACAACAAACGATGCTGTATGTTTGACCTTTACGCTCAATCCTGTGCGTAACATTTCCAACAATTTCACGCGTGCGTGGTGAGCAGACATTGAGCAGACTGAACAATCACATAAGTCACTAAAGGTATCCTGGGGATTATTAACAGAGGCTATAGGTCTGTACCGGTGTCGGGTCAAAAATGCCCAGTGACAGAAAGGCCCAGGTAAGAAAGGCCCGGGTCAAAAAGGCCCACTATTAGAGTTGACCAAAAAGGCCCAGTCCAAAAAGGCCCACTCTTGAATGTGACTAATATACTGACCTGCATTCTTCAAATATCTGTACGTTAAATATGTGAATGTGATAAACCTCTGTACCTATTGGGCAGGTAGTGAAGACTCAGATCAGACTGTGTGGACGCACAGTCTGATCTTAGTCTTTACTTTTCGCACACATGAAATTGTTGAAAATGTCAAGCACGAGCTCAATACACTGGTGTTTGAAACTGACCGGGAATCTAAATCTCGTTAATTCTTAAGTCACAGAAACTTGGCCGTATGTAAAATAGTTCTATTAGATTGATGTTCAAAGTCCTGTATAATCTCATCTATTTCGTCATCGATGTCGTCACATTCGCACAGCTGAAAAAAAGAATGAAAGTAAGATTTAGTATAAAATGTACATTAAATTCGTCTCAAATAATTTTTTATGGGTTGTCGAGAAATTGCGGTACATTATCACCTGAAAATCTCCCTACCAAACCAGTGACATTACCAAAAGATTATACCCAAAATCTGCCATTAGAGCATATTTGGCGTTGTTTATAATCGTTTGTTTATCGTGTAAGATCGGAAATTATAGTATGACCTTCGTCGCGGGAGTGAAATAAACCCGTTGAATATTTTTGATATTACACGGGTGTTGTTACACTAGTGGAATAATTATGCAAATCAGCTTAGAGCGAATAGCAACGCTATTTTTTAACCGCGAAAATGACGTCATAATGTATATATCGTGACGCCAGATTTAAACGGCGGTATAAGATTCGCGGAAAATTGAAATGTTGAATTTCAAGAATTTTGACAATTCTTAAAAAATCGGGTCAAATTATAAATAGAATACAAAATTTGTGCTCATGAAATACAGAATTTATTAACCTCGTCATCTAAAACAGATAAAAAAAACTCGGCTCAGCCTCGTTTTCATCTGTTTATAGACGACTTGTTTAATACATTCAGTAGTTCATGACCACTCATTCAATATCCTTTATGTATATAATCGTTTGTTTATCGTGTAAGATCGGGAATTATTCATTTCGTGCCCGCGCCATTCGTGAAAATATAGCGTTTAGTTCCTACCAATATGCTATCAGCAAATACTTTTGAAAAACTTTGTAATGAGATCTGGAAATTATCATGACCCAAATATCGCCCCTTCCTGTTTTGGGGGAAATGTTGGGTGTTCATGTATTGTAGTCAAACGGGATAAAAACCTTCCGTCGTAACAAAATCTCGAATCCAGAAAAGCCCCAATTGGCGACTCTTCGAGCTTATTTAGAAAATGGTAGTGCGCATGTATTGAAGCCTCCGATGATAAAAAAAACTTACCGTCGTAACAAGATCTCGTATCAAAAATGCCCCAATTGGGGCCTCTTCGAGCTTATTTAGAAAATGGTAGTGCGCATGTATTGAAGCCTCCGATGATAAAAAAACTTACCGTCGTAACAAGATCTCGTATCAAAAATGCCCCAATTGTCGCCTCCTCGTGGTTATCTTGAATATCAATATTGATTATATGTGATACTGCATTTTCTGTAATATCGCGGGATCCCAAATCTGGAAGAAAATACAAAAGCATTTACTTTGGTAATATGTTCTGTCTGGTTTAGCGTATATATGAACTTGTGTGTGACATTTTCAACTATTTCAAATGTGTGTATCTAGAAGACTTAGATCAGCCCATGCATTCGCAGTCTGATCAGTCTTCAAGTCTTCACCACACACTCAAAAGGTAGCTACAGAACCATAGTATTGTTTCACAATCTGGAATTCTTTATAATGCATAATCTGGTGGCTTATGCAGCTCTATAACCCTCAATCACACACAAATGAACTTGTTGGAAATGTCACACACTGGCTAATATAAATATCGGTATGATGATATAGTGGGGTTTTGTCATCCTGATCACGGTTAATAACATCGTGAAAATGACAAGGTAAACGATTTTTGGAATGACGTTGAATGAGTGTGCGGAGCGAGTTTTAAGTGAAATCTGAAGGAGGTAATCAAGTATCGCTAATTTTGTTCAGGATGAACAAAATTAGCGATATGTATTACCTCCCTTTAATGAAATATACTTAAACATTCTATAAATAGCCTCCTATTTCTTCAAGAACCAATCAGACGCTTAAAATTTCAATCATGTCAGTGAAATCGCGATTTGGTCATTTCTTCATTCATTTAGAAGGTAGTTATTGATCTTATATTTTTTAGTAATTTTGAGCGTTTTTGAATGGTTTAATTGAGTGTTTGGAATGAATTGATGGAGCGCTGAGTGAGCGATAAAGAATGGTTTTGACTGAGATGAATGGCAATTTAACAATAATAATAATAATAATAATAATAATAATAATAATAATAATAATAATATCTTTATTTATAGAAGGTAAAAACATTAAGACATCATTTTCAAACAACAATAGCTAAAAAAGTGTCTTTTTTACAATGTTGCCTTCTCTCCCGCAAAATCTAACTCTTCTATTTTCTGACTCAATCTCACTATCTGACAACCAAACTATATACATTTCTGACTCCCTCCCCCCTCTCTCTCTCTCTTTCTCTCTCTCTCTCTCTCTCTCTCTCTCTCTCAAACACACACACACACACTCTCGCGTTATTCAGAACACTTATTTTGCAAATAAGAAAAAATCAAGATAACACAAACAATGAGATTAAATTTATGTGATCACGTACGGACAGACACACAGGTTTATATTCATTGGCTAGGATTTTGAAAAACAAATATAGACAAAAATTATCAATTATTTTGTTGGTCGAGTAAAAAGTTCTTCATTTGTTTTTTAAAACTATTCAATGTTTTGGCTTCCCTAATGAAGGTTGGAATTTTATTCCATATTTCCATACTAGCATAAGAGAAAGCCCTTTTCTTAAAGGATGTCTTATACCTTGAGCTTATAATATCACGACGGGTAGCAGATCTTAAGTTATATGAAGAGTTTTTAGAAAAAGAAATTATGTCTGTAATGTATTTAGGTGTTAAATTATTTAAGGACTTATATATAAGTAGCGCAGTGTGGTAATTGCACCTGTTATCAAAATTTAGCCATTTTAGTTTATTAAAAAGAAATTTGGAAGGTTTTTTAATTGAAGCCCCAAGCAAGATGCGGGCAGCCTTTTTCTGGAGCAGAGTTATTTTTGATAATTTTCGTTTTGTGGTCCTTCCCCAGATAGAACAACAGTAATCAAAACAGGGAAGTATATATGAACTATAAAAAAGTTGTTTCATTTCAAAAGTAAGGTATAAATATATTCGTTTCAGCAAGGCTATTTTACCGTTTATTTTCAAGCATGTTTTATCTATATGTTCAGCCCATGTTAAGTGTTTGTCAACATTCAAACCTAAAATCTTTTGTGACTCGACGTTTTCTATTGGGATATTGTTTATACGCAGATCAAGCTTAGAAGATGTAGTTTTAGTTTTTGGCCCAATGAGCATACACTTGGTCTTACTAGGATTCACTAGCATGTTATTTTTTGTGCACCAATCGAGAATACAATCTAAACTTAACTGAAGATTTCGTTGCATGTCTAATAAGTCAGTTCCAGACGTGTAAAGTGTTGAATCATCAGCATAAAGATCCAAGTTTGAGTTCTTAATGTATAGACTTAGATCATTTATATAAATTAAGAATAACGATGTTACTAACTGTAGCTCTTTTGTTTAACACCTATCTTCAAATCAAGATGTGCGATATTAATGATTACCGGTTCGATTGCCGGGTAAACAAACCAACCCCGTGCTCAGGATAATAAATTGGTGCAAACTGTTCGCAAATTATACCCCGCTTTGCACGCAAGTGCGCTGCAAAGCAGGGTATAATTTGCAAACAGTTTACACCTTTTTGTCATCCTGAATTCATTGCTGTGCGACCTATACCCAGCTTTGGTGAAGTTCTTATACCAAGCTTAAGTGAAACTCCGAGAGGGGATCCGGACCAATTCTTTGCATGTAGTTTCTTCATAGTATATACGTACCTTCCAAAATCTGGTCGTAAACCCTTTCCTCGCAGGACACAATGATGTCAAAATGTTCTTTACAAGCCTGAAAGCGTTCTGGTTTGGGCTTGATTCTTCTATTTCTATCTAACATATGTAATATACCGTTCTGTGTGTATCTGAGGACTTGAGTTAAGGAAATAAGGGAATAAATATGACAACGAGAGATAAACATGTATACGCAAACACTTAGCACATCTAAAAATAAGAACAGCAATACATTTTGATTAATAGCGTAAAGCCGTCCTAAGTATCTTGCCAATACAGTCAAACCTGTCTTAGCGGCCACCTGTATTCAGCAAGCAACTTGTATTAAGCAAGCGGCTTTCGTGTTCCAAAATGAACCAATTGCAAATCAACATGTATTAAGAAAGCACCTGTCTTCAGGAAGCACTTTTTGAATGTTGCTTGACTGATTACTTAAGACAGATTTGACTGAATATTGGTACTTACATTAGTTTTGCCTTGATCCATGCACATTAAATTTAAAAGATCCCCTCAAATAATTAACATCTAATGAAGTCCGGTGCCGGGAAAAAAGGCCGATTGTATAACGTTTCCTGCAGATCCATGACAATCGGAACATCACTCGACAATTTCCGAAAACTGGAAGTGCCCGAAGTCTATTTCGAAGAATCGCCTAAGATTCCCGACTGTATCGAAAAACAATTGGAACATCACTCGGGTATTATCGGTCACTGTAAAGGGTCTCTTCGGTCTGTTCAGTGGATTTGAATGGGGTTTTACTCCACTTTCAACGATCTTGCAGTCAAATTCCGGCGGCTGGAGCCGCTAACAATGGTTTCGTGGTATTTGTCACACCTGGTTAACAATGCATCTTTTTCTAGCCAAATTCGAGGAATCGTCGAGTTTTCGATTGGACCTAGGACACTGTAAATTGACGAATACATTTAATTGTCGATCCATCGGCATCTTGGCCCCGTTTAACCAACATTCTTACGAAAAAATTAATCGTAAGTTAAAATCACAAATCGGATGTTTTTTGTTTTTTTTTCATTCATTTTTTGATTCTACATAGCAATATCTCATTGTAATCGTCTTTAGAAGACGATTCAAATGAGATAATGCATAACAGAATTCCATATTTAGTCTCTTCTGTAGAAACAACTTTAATTTTTGACTTACGCAAAAAAATGATCATAAGATGTTTAGTAAAACGGGCCCCTTATCTGCGATAAACCTACAACTAAGCACCGCCTACGGATGCCTACGCTCGGCTGTTGAGTGCTGGGTGATGGAAAAAATTCAAAGTCGAAACAGGGGCATAATTTGCACAAAATGCATCTAAAATTACCCCCCTTGATAGTATAGGTTTCTCTTTTGATGGTGAACATGTGAGCCAAGTTTCAAGTGAATGCCTTCAATAGAACCAGAGATATAACAAGATGTCAAAGTTTTCGCATGACGACGACAACAAAAACGACGACGGCAACGACGACGACACCAAGGCTATAGCAATACCTCGGGTTTTCTCCGAAAACAGCCGAGCAAAAATGTTGGAAATTCACCAAGACCAACAGCTTTGTCAGACACTGTATACAAAGAGCTTAACTCCACATTCGACAGTATTGCGTTAACTTGTTCGTTTGAGCTGGTTTTTACGCCGCTTTCGACAATCTGTCAGTTATCTCGCGGAGGCTGGAGCACCTTGCAATTGAGTCCTTGTATTTATCACTCCAGTACTACAAAAGCACCCTTTCCTAGCCTCCAGATGCTATCCTACATTAGTCTACGATTGTCAACCCATTGGGGGAAGAGAAATAGCCGAAAAGGATGAGTACCGCTGTTGGGAATCGAATACGTAGTATAGCATTTACATGGCTCGACTTGTGCACCCACTCTTGGCTTTCTATTGTTTCATTCACCAGTAAACCCCACAACATATCATCCGAACCCCCGACTGCTCACTTCACTTAGGGGTAAAGCAAATCATTTGCACATATGGGAGGACAATTTACGCTTGTCTCAAGCACTTTTTTTCAAAGGACCCAAGAATTTGGGGTCATATGCGTTTTCAACTGAGCGCGCCTAAAATTTTTGTTTGCAGCCATTTTCGTGTACTTTCAAAATACTGGATGCAGCTTAATTAGTTCGATAAACAATTCATTGTACCCGTTTGGAAACCTCTTTATAGACGATCCGCGACTCTATTCAAATTTATTGCGAATATTCATATTCAATTCATCGAGACGGCGCTTTGCAGATTAAACCCAGGCGTCAGCGTGGATTTTTACATGTTCCAAATATAATGTACCATCAGCGTCATCCCTAACCCGGTTACAGTTATCAACATCGAGAAATTAACAAGATGGATGATTTTGGAATGAAATTAAACGAGTGTGTGGAGCGAGTTTTGAGTGGAATTCAAGGGAGGTTATCCAGTATCGCTAATTTTGTTCAAGATGAACAAAATTAAGGATACTTATTACCTCCCTTTAATGAAATAAACATACAAGTTCTATGAATGACTTTCTGTGTCTTCATGAACCAACCTTATGCTTAAAAAAATCAATAATGTTATTTAAATCGTGGATTTTTGCTACCGATTTATATCTTGAATGTAGTTGTTGATCTTATCATTTTTAATGGTTTTTGAGTGATTTGAGGGAGTATTCGGAATGAGTGAATGGAGCACTGAGTGAGTGATTTAGAACGGGTTTTATCGGAATGAGTGTCAGTTTCACAATGTTATTAACTGTAGCTTAAGTGGCTAAAGCACTGGGCTGTCAACCATGAAATTTGCGACGACAAGGCGAAAAAGACCCGGATCATCCGGGGGGATAAGCTGGTCGGGATAGGGAGGAGGGGGAATCAACAGACTGATTATCATTTGTATTGAATATACAGTAAAACGTGTGTTAAGCGACCACTTATGGGACCAATAAAAAGTGGTCGCTTATTGGAATGGTCGCTTTTGCATAATTTTACGAAAAATAACACGGGTCATTTTGATAGCATTTGTGAATGGCTGCATTATTCATACTGAATTTTATGGTGTTCGAACCCAATAGAATCGTCTCATTGAGACGATTCTAATGAGTTCCAAAATCTTAAGATTCTATAATAGGCAATTGTTGGTAAAGAATGTCACTTTCTCAAAGATTTTGCTAAAATTGAAGGGTCTTTTGAAAATGGTTACTTAATAAAAGTGGTCGTTACATAGAGGTGGTCGATCAAGCAATATCAACTGTATATTCCGTTCTTCCGATTTACAAGCCCTTTCTATGGAGCGATATGCAACGGCCTCGAGGCAGCTGGTAGCATCGTTGGCTGCAAATTTTGTTGTCACAGGTTTGACGCCTAATAAAAAAAAAGAGCATTTTATTTCCAACATTTAATGAAAAGCCGTGGGCTCGATCGAAAGGCCTATTGTGCTAACCACCATACGAACGAAATACCGAATTGTACAGCATTACTTTAAATTTTATCGATTGATTGATTGAATGGGGTTTTACGCCGCTTTCAACATTATTTCATTAATATCGCGGCGACTGGAGCACCTTACAACGGATTCCTGGTATTTCTCACACCAGTGCTACCATCAAATCCTTTCCTAGCCTCCAGCTGCTATCCCAAATAGGATACGATTATCAACCCATTGGTGGCAGACAAATAGTGGGAATGAGTGCCGCCGTCGGGAATCGAACCCGGGACCTCTAGATTGACAATCTGACGCTATGACACTAGCAGACACTGGTATCAAGTCATTATGCAAAGTCATTGTATTTCTGAGCACAATCGAGCTGAACTGTGCACTCTTTAACTGTGCAATCGCCATTAAGCGCCCCATACAAGATAAAAATATTGGCAATAACGTTGCATCACGTCCTGATCGATCTCAAATATTGCCCATACCCGATGTGTATTATTGCCTCTCTACGAAATTGACAATATCATTGATCCTGTATGAACGTTGTTAAGAAATCGTCCAATTTCTTTACTGTTTTTCGACATATTATCATTTGGATTCACTCACTGCCTTACCAGTGAAATTATCAAAAAGCGTATACCCCGCTTTCGATAATTTCACCCCATCTGACGTCATCAAGCGGAACCCAAAAGGTGACGTCATATTTAACGTTGCAATGCATCACGTGCAAAATGGCGCGCTTTAAGAAAGTTTGTCCTAAGAATTTTATGTCTTGTCTTACGCTCTAGAATAGAATGATCGTTTGTTTAACGAGAAAGATAGTTTTATTTTTCATTGGGTGAACAACGAAAGCTATATTTTCACGAGTGGAAATATAGTGTTTGGTTGTCCACTCAATGAAACACTGAAACAAAACATTATCCTCTACTTATTGCACAAACAGTATTGCTAAAAACATTGATCGTGAATCGGACGCCAACACATCTTCCAACATCGCGAGATCTGCCGGCCTTCGACCGAACGATCTAAAGACAATAAAACAAACTCACCCCTGCGCCTCATAGTCGTGTCATGCGGTCCTCTAAATATCTCTTCTGTCAAAGTTCTTGAAAGGTTCAAAACGTTCCAAAGAAGCATTTAAATACTGTACATGTCCAGCTCATCGCGTCAAACACGTATATAAAAACAAGAGTACGCGTACGAGTGCCCACACCGGCAATTGAGTGCTGGATGGTGGAAAAAAAATGAAGTGGCAAAATTTGAATAAAATACATAAACAGTTAACCCCCCCCCCCCCTTGATAGTATAGATAGCTCTTTTGATGCTGAACATGTGTGTCATGTTTTAACCCTTTCCTGTTTTACAAAATTTTGGACCTATCCAAATTCAAAGGTTTTGCAGACGAAAATTTTAAGTGGATTTAATTTGAAAAATAACCATTCTGTAGGGTAGAAAATAGTGTGGAAAAGGAAGAAATTGCTTGTCAGAAGCAATTTCTTCTTTTTTCACAATGTTTGCTCAATCATTAAATCACAGGCACGTAAAAGGCAGGGATTAAACAGCAAAGGGTTAAGTAATTGCATTCAGTAGAACTAGAAATATCACAAAAAGCCAATGTTTTCGCACGACGACGACGCCAAGACTATAGCAATACCTCGTTTTTTCTCGGAAAACAGCCGAAATAAAAAAAGTTGGTTATAAAGTAAATTTGATCTAGATTATATCACGAAGAAAACCAAACGTCGTCAAGGGATGAATGTTTTAAAACAAGAGGCCCGAATTGGCTTGTATCGCCCCACTGCCAATTCAAATTATCAAAGATTTTATTAAAAGAAGAATTCTGACAATTTTAAGAGAGCAAAATGGATGGCCTCTCAAGTGTTGATAAGGTAAACGACACCAGACCACAAGCTGCCCTTGAGCACTTAGTGCTCGCGAGTTCATGACTAATGGTTTTTGACGATATACTCTAGGATTAATTGTATTTATTTTGAGGTATTTGAGCACCTTTGTGGCAAAACCATTAAGTGTTCTCTTGTTAAGACAAAGACATTAGGAGGGAGTCATAATTAGCTTTCAAATTTTTCATACTAACTTACCTCCCTTACAATCATACGATAAGCACAAGGGAGATAACTCAGGTAAATTCAACCAACACCTCGGTGTCCATAAGCAAACGCGATTAACAATTTCCAATCAATATACAGTGGTCTCGCGTTATCTCGAGAGGGCGAAAACTCGAATTCGTGCGAAAGCTCGAGATCGCCTTCCGGTCCCGACGCGTCTTTCTCTATTTTCTTGTTGGTTACTACTGCACTTACTCGAACGTGCGATTGCTCGAGCAGCAATCTCAGTCCCGTGGTCAAATTTTACTGCATTCTCTCGAGCAAAAGGGTTCGCACCTTTCTGACATCTATTGTTTTGCATCAAAATTAACTTACAGTGCGTATTTGTTATTTCATCCCATCGTGAAGAATACCTTTAGGCCTTTTCATAGGGTATCGACGAGTCAGATAACTTGTTTTCACACCTTTTTGTATGCTTCACTTATTCAATTTAAGGGTGTAAATGACGGGAATTTGATGATCAGAAAATGATTTAGAGACTCCAAACAATCATAAAACATATGAACATTTACGTCGAATAAATGCTCTTTATCATTTTGAACGATTGTCCACCGAAACATCATAACTACATTTTTTTCAGCTGAAGTTTAAATGTTTCGTTCGCCAATCGACAGTGTTCGGCTCAAAAACGTGGTAATAGAAAATGCGTCTATTTTCAATTGTCTTGAATTCCGTTTCACCTTTAAATTTGCTATCTGCTGGACTAAACTTTTTGATACATTCCAGAGAAAATCATGAAAAGTTTGTAAACTTCTTTCTTTGTTTATAGATGCCATTTAAGGAAACACCCTTACAATTTAATCATTAGAGGTACCGAGGAAATTAGCTCTAAGGAAAACACTGTGAGAAAAGAAGGAATTGCTTGCAACCTCGCCTATCTTCTCACTGATATAACATCTACAAAAATTGTCATCCAGCAACGATAGCTACGAAATATTATAAGGGAGAGCAAATATGCTTGTTATAGTGCCTCTCATTAAAATCGCCAAATCTAAACTTTTGTCATTTCAATGGCCTATGTACTGAGAAGAGACACCACTAACATCGACGACGACACCTTCATCGATTTTCGTAGATTTTTCTCTTTTCAACCCTTACGATTTGGCCAATCAAATCGCCCAATGTAAAAAATCGTTTAAAAACAGTGTAATATATATTTCGCAAAACTATTCTTCGGGGAGTATTTTACATTATTTTGCACATTTTGAAGACAAACTATGCAAAGGAAGGTTGAAAAAGAAGTGATACGTCTTCATAGAGGACAATTTTGCTTACTGGCATTACCTCGAATCATGCAATATCTCGAGCAAACTTGTCGGTCCCGTGTGTGTTCGAGCTATCGCGAGACCACTGTACATGTGTATTAATTCAGGAAATCCTATCAGAAGCCAAGCATTGGTTATAAATGTAGAGTTTGGTTGAAATCTACATTTGACTCAAAATCTCACAATTACCTTTTTTTCTTTCTTTTTTTTTTTTTTTGTCTTTGGAACGCAAAGATACGCACGGCACTACGACGAAAGCCCCGCTGGCTTTCGGTAAGTGAAGCAAATTATTTAACCCGTGAAAGGAGTTAAAAGATGTTTGTAAACGTTTATTAGAGCTTGTCGATGGCATTTTTCTTTGTCAATTAAAAAAGGACAATAACTCAAAAAATATAACGTGTAGAGTTACGGTTTTTATGTATTGCACTTCACCTAAATGAGATCAATCCCCATGAAATTCCATGATTCTAGCTTGTATACTTTTTCAGATATGCTCCGGACAAAAATCAAGTTATGAATTTAATAAAGGGCAATACCTCACATACTAGGATGGATAGAGTTATGTCCTTGTACGCGCAATTTTCTTCAATAAGATCTATCCACATGTGAACTTTAATTATTCCATCTGGTATACTTATTGCTCAGAACAAAAATCAAGTTGAAAATTTTACAATGGAAAATGCCTGAACAAAGGAGAGTTATTGTTCTTGTACACCGTACTTCTCCTGAATGAGATCTATCCACATGTGAAATGATTCTAGCTGACATACTTTTTGAGATATGCTCCGCACAAAAATAGTCTACGGACGGACCGAACCACCGACAAGTGCAAAGCAATATACACCCCCTTCTTCGGAGGGGGCATGACACTTGTTAAAGCACTGTTATCCCCCTGAAATGTCTTAACTGAATGTCGGCGGATCGCCCCGCTCCAAAACAACAATTAAAGAAACGCCGTAGAAAAAGCCAACAGATATCAATACATTGGATAGAGCGGGACCAGACAGAACACAACAATCATTGTCCTCCATTATCGTTATTCTATCAATGGATAAAAGTTAATACTGGTTTTAGGGAATTCGCCCCCCTTGTCCAAGTCGGAGCCGATTTTAGTAGCAGAGATACAGCTTTTAGCTTAGTTAAAACCTATTCATTGACTTCGGTTGCTTTGAAAGCGTAAGCTCATAGAGTTGCTTATAGAGAAAAACAAATTCAGATGTTTTCACGTGCCAGAGAGAAAGTGGTTTAAAACAAGTGATACCATATTCTACAGCTTGGTTGACTATCACGCGATTTGTCCATAGACACACTCCGGGACGAAGGGGCTCGAACAACAGACCTCCAGGTAACGAGAAGAGCGTCTATATCACAAAGCCATTGAGGCAGTCAGGCTTTTAGCTCGAGAACATCCAAGCAAATTTGCATGGTATAAAGATTGATTGATTGAATGGAGTTTAACGCCGCTTTCAACATTATTTCAGTTATAACGCGGCGGCTGGAGCACCTAACAATGGATCCCTGGTATTTCTCTCACCAGTACAACCACCACATTCTTTCCTAGCCTCCAGCCGCTATCTAACATAGGTCTACGATTATCAACCCATTGGTGAGCATGGTATAAAGAACCACAAGTCTTTTTTAACTATGCTTCGGTAAAATCGCGGTATGCGCTGACACTAATAATAGCTTACGATCGATCTTCTCTGACGCTGATATCACGACTATCAATTTGAAGTCACACCTTTCTTGCGTGCAGGGTACAAAAACGTTTTCAAAAGTTTAATGAATGCTACCCAGCCCTGCATTCAGAATGACAAAAAAGTGCAAACAGTTTGCCAATTATACCCTGCTTTGCACGTGCACTTGCGTGCAAAGCAGGGGCCTCTTTCAAGAAAGGTCCTACGATTGAAATTTGGTCGTATCGCAATCGTACGATAAAAATTGGCTTTCAAGAAACTTTTTGACTTTCAAGAAAGGCGTCGTATCGTGAAATCTACGATAAAATATACGACAACTTCAGACCAGTCGTAAATTTTACGATTTTGTCTCTGTGAGCCTTAAATGTTTTCGGATTCCTTTCTAGCTCTCGCGGATGTTAGAGTGATTATTTAGCTATGCACATGCCAAATTTCCATGTACAATATAGTGTAATAAACGAGATATATTGAAAACAACAGATGCACCATCATTTCGATGTTTGATTTTACCCTGCGATAATCGTACGATTGTCGCAGAATGTTTTTATAGTGGTATTCAGTTGTTTATTTACCGTAAGAAACGACCCTTTTGTGATCATCACTGAAAACGTTTGCTTACCCTTCCTTGTGACACAGAAAGTGGGAGATACCAAATCAATAGATTTTTACGCATATATAAATTACTTACTTTAAAAAAAACCAAAACAAACTACTCTCACATTATGGATTCCTGTGTTTCATGCTTCAAGTATGACATAAATTAAAAGGAAAATTCCACAGCCTGTAGTCAAAACCATACAATTCTGATAAATAGGAGGATTTCTTATTAACAACAACAACATCATCATCATCACCATCATCATAAACAACAAAACCGCCGCACTCGATATTTTTTCTCTCTCTGTTCGTCAAAGATGAACTAAGCAAATAATCAAGCAGATACAATAATTGAAAGGCAGAATTTTGTCAGATGAAACATGTGTAAGCTTCATGTAACTGTTGTAGTTACACGGATACGACAACGATCACTGTACTAGAACCGAAGTTAAAGTAATCGGTAATTTTGAATTAAAGCGATTGAATATAATATCCATCTATAGTTCGTTTCAATACTACCCCTCTATAGTTCGTTTCAATACCTTCCATATAGGCACAGAACTATACGATTTGAACAATTACATAACAAATACATACAAGAAAAATGGATGAGCCATTTCCATTTTTTCATCTTACCTTTTTAAAAATGTTTTATTCTTATACATGCTTATACTTCACCAGAAAACAACCAACCAACCAAACAACAATGATGATAAAATATAAGGATAATAAAGTCATACACCGAAAACTTAGTGCAGATGATCATTAACTAGAACATGTGCTTTTTTTACAATGCTCCACATTCGGCGCGACAGTCGTTTTACTTTCATTGGAAAGGGAATCGACAGTGTAAACTAAAATAACTATGCAATTATGAGCACTTGCATTATTATAATGACAAAGATATTAAGATTTCGATGAGAAATGTGTAGTTCGACGAATTGTGTTTTAATAAACATCGTTAAATATGCATTAATATACAAGTAAATGGCTTTTCTACGGTCAGTTTGCTGATTTATCCTTTTTGGTAGTTTAAAAAGGGGACAATATACCCACTAACGCGGAAGTTTTTATCATATGACCAGCACGTGCAGATGTGAAAGATCAACTTTACGATAATCTTATGAGGTCGTATAGTCTGCGATTTTCAACGATATTTTTGTGAAAGCCGTTTACGACCGTCTTAAATATAATCGTACGATATTTATAAGATAAATCGTACGATATTTTTCTTGAAAGAGGCCCCAGGGTATAATTGGCAAACCTTTTGCAATGTTTTGTCTTCCTGAACGCTGGGCATTTTTTTCTCGTTAGTCCGCATGTTTCAAATGACATATCAGCTCAAGACGACTCACAATGATACCAAACTTTTCTCCAACCCTTCAATAAATGTATTGGCTATGTTCCGGACAAGCTTATTAAAAACTTTAGATTTGACCTTGGTGCTAACTAAAAATCGTTTCGAGTGGTAATTGTAACAATATATTAAGAACTTTTTTCGTAATTATATAAGATATGCTCCAGAAAAACACAATTTGGTTGCTTGACCTTCAGTTGTAATCTTTGCTTTATAGCTATCGGATAGCACATCTGCTCACAATGAAGGATAAATGGAACAAGTTATATCAAACCATTTACCACTTATGAGATATATTCCGGACAAGCACAGTTTCAATATTAATTCCGACCCCCGACTCCGACATTGACGCTATCCGAAAAACTTTTCTAATAGCACATCTACCCATTAGGGAAAATAATTGCGCAGAAAAGATTTAATAAGAGGAACAATGACCCTAAGGCGCTCACCTAAAAAGGTTTCTGAGATTTGAAGAGCTGTCCTGGCTTTTGACCCTCTTTCAAACTTGTTTACGATTAAGACAAACAATCTGACAAGATTTCAAAACATTTGAGTAAAAAGTGTAACCTCCACAATGCACACAAAGATTTCTAAAATTTGACCCTTAAACAAAAATTTTTCCCCCACTTGAACTTATTTCGAACTTAGACTTGATTTCATGAAGACAAACATTCTGACGATGGTTCAAATCATTTGGGGGAAAATCGGGCCTCTAGGATACACACAAGGTTTTTTTTCTAAAACTTTACCCCTTAACCCCATTTTTGACCTAATTTTACCAAATTTCGAACTTGACCTAGATTTCTTGGAGACAAAAATTCTGACCAAATTTTATGATTGATTGATTGAATGGAGTTTAACGCCGCTTTCAACATTTTTTCAGTTATATCGCGGCGGCTGGAGCACCTAACAATGGTTTCCTGGTTTTCTCTCACCAGTACAACCACCACATCCTTTCCTAGCCTCCAGCTGGTATCTCAAATAGGTCTACGCTTATCAACCCATTGGTGAGAGACAAAAAGTAGGAAAGAATGAATGCCGCCGTCGGGGATCGAACCCGGGACCTCTAAATTGACAATCTAACGCGTTACCAACTGCGCTATGACATCGGCCCAAATTTTAAGAAATAGTGCCAAAGTCCTCTAGAGTGCGAACACGGTTTTTCGAAGATTTGAACCCACTTGACCCAATTTCAGACTTGACCGAGATTTGACGGAGCCAAACATTCTGGTCAAATTTTCAAGACTTTTGGGCCAAAGATAAAGTCCCCTGAAAGCACACAAGGTTTTCCTAAAATTTGACCCCACTGCATCTTTAATCCACTAACAAGAGATGAATAAGAGGAAAAATATAGAATTCATGCCCGTATGATTTGAAGTCTTACCCAATAAATACAATGTAAATTGACGTTTCGACATTTATATATCAATTTATTCATATTTACGGTAACAAGTACGAACGTGTTTTGTTTATCTCGTAATTTACGTACAAGCTACTTGCATACACATTGATAAGGCCTTACGCATGGAATACATGAAGAATGGTTGGCTTGTTTGAATGAGGTTTAAAGCCGCTTTCAACAATCTTTCATTCATATCACGGAGGCTGAAGCACCTAACAATGGATTCCTGGTATATCTCACAACAGAACTGATATTACATCCTTTCTTAGCCTCCAGCTGCTATCCCACACAGGTCTACGATTATTAGCCCTCTTTTATGTTAAATTTTCATTTGTTAAGTTCTGTGCTCAGCATTCAAGAGCTGTTTGGTAATTTGAAGCTATTTCAGTTTTCCAAAAGACCGTAACTAAGTTTGAATCAACGTGACTCATCACACGTAATGGACTGCCTGGGAATTAGGGACACGTATGGACAATATCTCTTGCAAGGATTGCGTTTGATATAATGGTATTTTCGAGTTCGTAATCATTTATCTACTCCCCGAATTGATTATTTTCGAAATGCGACCTCTAGATGAATTCTACTGCATCATATTTCTTTTACAAATTCTTGTCTCGGAAATCCTACATATACCTTATTCGCAAAACGGGTCAAATTTTGGTTTTAAATTTGATACAGAATTGGCGATATACTACTACCGTAGCAATTATGTGAATAAGTCATGGCCAAAGGTTACGACTTTACGCAATCGCGAAAATGAGCTTCTGACTTGTTTGCTTGTATCTGTTTATCACCGCTTATATCAGTATTTGAGAAATAGGGCGACCGCTGGGTCAACCAGTTATGCATTCCTAGTACGTTTTTATTACAAGAGAACTAGCACATCTTCTCCTAGCCTCCAACTGTTCTTCACACAAAGATTAATGATTCTCCACCCAATTGTCGAATAGGATATTCGATACGGCAGGGGAATCTAATCTTAGTAACCCCTGTATTAAATAAAAAAACTCGTTTGGTAAATTCGGTGACCGCTCAAACTCCTTTTTTCTGTTTCACTGACTACAAAGTTTTCATTTCCGGCGGAAAGTCTATATTTTAGATAAATTTCAGATAGGGAAGGTTCTTATGACACTTCAGTCATCCTGTAAAATTTTGAAGAGAATCAGAAAGCATTAATTTGTTGACATAATGGCGTATGAACTAACAAGAGCACCGCCTACGTGTGCCTACGCTCGGCTGTTGTATGCTGGAAAATATCTAAGCCGAAAAAGGGGCATAATTTGCACAAAATGCATCTAGAGTTATCCCCCTTAAATGTAAAGGTTTCTGTTTAGTTTCAAGTGAATGCCTTCAAAAGAGCCAGAGATATCACAAGATGTCAAATTTTCACAAGACGATTACAACGGCGACGTCGACAACGACACCAAGGCAAAATCGGTACCTCCGATTTTCTCCGAAAAAAGCAGGGCTAAAAAGTTAACGGACGGACGGACAGACCGGAAACATGCAATCGCTGCTCATCCTATTCATCCATTTATTTATGCGAGATTAACGTCTGAGATCGCACCCGACACTCATTAAATAATTCTACGCCTTCATGGGTCGAGCAAGTAGAGGTTCGAAATAGATGTGGCAGTACTTGTTTTAGAAATACCAGAACTCTATTGTGCGGTAACCCAGCGGCCACAACATAATTGTTAAATTGCCTTTCAACTTTTCAACTTTCAAGCCAACTTGTGTTCTCATAACCACAAATATTTAGCGTGGGTGGCGAAAAAAACTAAATTACGGTGGTACGTCGTAACCCGTGTGTCGTCAAAACTGCGTTCAGAACTCGCAAGCTCTGCGTTATGATAGTCAGTTCTTTACTGCAACTTTTTATCAAGATTAGGTCTGCGTTCAGGATGCAAAAACGTTCAGAAATTGTATCCCCGCTTTGTACGCGATTAAACATTTAAAGCGCGGTACCATTCCTGAAACGTTTAGCGAACAATTACATGTTCTTGAACGCAGGGCGGAATTCAACGACAGCAAGATATGGCTTCACGATATCCCACTCGGACAGACAATTTACCACATCGATGGATCAGCGCGAAACGGTTGCAACTCCCTATAAACATAAAGGGAGTTACAACCATTTCGCATCGATATATTCTTATAAAATAGGCGATTTTTATCACTATCCAAAATATCAGCGGAATGGGATACATTGCCCATTTAACAAGTTTTCCATATCGATAGAAAGGCAGAAATTGCCCATTTTTCACTTCTCATTAACTTTCTATCACATGTGAATTGAACAAGACGACGCATTTTAACGCCGATTTTGAGACATTTGAATTAAAAGACCTGCTTGTTTCATTGCATAAAAACCAACAAGATGTTATATAGTAAGTTGCTATTTTTTGTTTGTTTGAATTAAGTTTAAAGCCGCTTTCAACAATTTTTCAGTCATTTAGCGACGGCCGGAGCACCTGAAAAAGTGGCTGCACCGGTACCACCACATTCTTTCAGGCTTCCAGCTGTCATGTTTACGATTAGCAACCTATTGGTGGGAGATAATCGAAAAGGGCGAGTTTCGACGACGGGGTCGAACCATTGACTTTATAATTGACAGTCAGACGCACTGTCAACTGCGTTATGACGTCAGGTGAGTAACAGCAAACAGAGTGAATATCTTCGATTGGGCGAGCAGATCAATGGATTAGCGCGGACTGATGTAACTGCATAAAAACATATATCGACAGTTACAACTGCTTCGCAATTAGCCATCGAAATGTTAGACTTGTTACTGAGTAGGTTAGACAAATAAAACTTTAAGGGTACATACCGGATTTCGTAAACACGTCGCCTCGCTGACGGTCCAAGAAGAAAAAGTGTCTCTCCAACAAGAATGGCAGCCTTCTTCACTGTACATCAAATAGCTTTTATATCAACAATATCAATTTTGTGGCAGAATAAGGATATGCTCATGTAAGGTTCCGTAATCGCGAAGATATTGTGATCCCCCACCCATTATTTCTATAGCTAAAACCTATAGAAGGAAGATAGTTTCAAAAAGGAGTTCAAACCCTACGTTCATGATGTAAAAACGTCTTGCGAACGTTTTGAGATGGTACCCCGACGTGCAAAGCGAGGTATCATTTTGAAAACGTTTCGCTTACGTTTTCATCCTAATCTAAAGGCAGTTTCTCAGCAATATGTGCAATTTACGATTTGAACTCAAGCTGAAGATTGTATATATATAATTGATTTAACGCCAACATCAACAATGATTCAATTAAATATGGAGGTCGGTTTACTGAGCAATATTTACCTGTCGTTTCTCACACCAGTACGATCATTTTATTTCATCCGAGCCATCAGCTGCTCGTTCCACCAAGGCTAACTCCTGTAACCATTCGTCCTTTGGTGTGAGACAAATGTCGTGTTTCACAATGATTTTCTTCATTATAGGATGAAAATCGGTCAAGCTCAAAGATTTCAACTTTTCATGAACAATAAATATACTCTCGTTCTCCCGACAAAGCATTCAATTTGACGCAGGGCTTACAAGAAATGTTTTGTGTCAATTTTTCTGTCAAATTCGTTTAACAAGCTAAGTAAATAAGTGTGTGGTTACGAAACATTGCACAACGAACAATTTCGCCATTTAATTGCTTTCACTTTTTCTCATTTATGTACTACAAGGTAGACCCGAAAAGCCGGTCGCACAACACATCCGCTCTATTTCAAGGGAGGCAAATTGTACTTACTCTACTTACTTTAAACTTGCAGTTGTTTCCCTTTATTATTCTTTCTAAATCCTGTGTTGGCGGCAAGTTTTGTACCATGCCAACATTGTGATGTTATTTAGTTTGAAATGCTAGCAATTGAACACAAATAATGATTGATACTAGAAGTGTACAGACACTGTGAAGCAGTTGATCATCCCTTAAGATTTAATTCTAGTTATTCATTTCGATAAGTTTCCAATCCCCTTGATGCTTGGATCCCAGTTGATAAAGGGATTAAATTATACAAGAAAAACTTTCATATTCAAGGCTTTCGTTCTCTGGTAATAATTAATTACGTGGTAGCTGAATTACTTTTGAATATAAAAAGCTTTATTTCTTGTTGTTGTTTAACAACTTGTCAACTCTTGTAAAAGCAGTTATCACCAACTAGAAAGCCATGAATAGCTTGAGTTGCTCCACAGGCTTGAAATTCTTGTAAAGAAATAAAAGTTTTGACTAGACTTTTAGATATTTTGGATTCTACTGATGTTGAAAATGATTTTCAAAGTTTCAACTATATAACATATAGAGAAATGACATACGCCCATAAAATGCATATTTTCATCTGATCACAATAATTTTTGTAGACTGATTAAGGGTCACTCAAGGATCATTCCAGTAAAATTTGGTTGATATCCATTGGTTAGATTCTGAGAAAATGATTTCCAAAGTTTCCACTATATAACATATAGAAAAATGACCTCCGCCCATAAAATACATATCTTTAATCTGATCACTATAATTTTTGCTAGACTGATAGAAGGTCACTCAAGGATTATTCCAGTAAAATTTGGTTGAAATCCATTGGTTAGATTCTGAGAAAATGATTTCCAAAGTTTCCACTATATAACATATAGAGAAATGACCTCCGCCCATAAAATACATAATTTTCATCCGATCACTATAATTTTTGGTAGACTGATAAAGGGTCACTAAAGGATCATTCAAGTGAAATTTGGTTGATATCCATCACTTACATTCTGAGAAAATGATTTTGAAAGTTTCAACTATATAACATATAGAGAAATGACATACGCCCATAAAGTGCATATCTTTCATCAGATCTCAATAATCTTTTGTAGACTGATAAAGGGTCACACAAGGATCATTCATGTAAAATTTCATTGGTTTCCATCAATTAGAATCTGAGAAAACTCACTTTTTACCATATTTGGAAATTAGCCTCGCCCATTAAATCCATGTTTTTCATTGGATCAAAATTTCTTGAACAACTTTGAAAGAGGGTCACCCAAGGATCATTCCTGTGAAGTTTGCTTGAAATTCATCCAGTAGTTTCTTAGGAGAAGATTTTTAAAGAAAAAGTTTAATTATGTTATTTTCACCGTATGTATCTTATACATTCATGCCTCATGACAAGCACTAAGTTGTTGTTTATTATAATCTCTATTTTTTCTTTACAAAGCGTTCTGTTTTGGATTCAGTCTCAATTTTTTTCTGATTTATTTATAACTGCTAAGAATCGAGAACCTGTCTATCACATTTTATATTTAGGTTCTTAATTCATGTGTTTGACCATTTTCTTATTATTTTAAGTGTGCAGAGCAATGTACACGAGATATGTTTCAGGGTTAGGAAAATGTATATTTGGTAGATTTTGATATAGACAATCATGACTGGTAATTCAATTTATCCTGTCACTAGCTATGAATATTGCCTGACAAAAGGAGGTATGATAAACTTGTTGATATCAGGTCACTTGATCTTGTGACAGCTTTATCATGTCACTGTTATGTGACCTGCCAGATCTTCTTTTGCTGCTGTTAGGTCTGAAAAACAGTCCTCCCTTACACATTTTTTCCTTTTTGAATTGAGTTTTGATTTCAGTTAAAATATTTTACTTGAATTCCCTATTTTTAACAATCTGATCGCGACTACATCGATAACTTAGTACATGACAAATGACGTAATCTATAAAATTGTGACAAAGCTAAACTTGTGTGTTTACATTCAGCCTGCATAACAATAAAATTTGTAAAATAAAATGGATGGTTGAGATGGTGATCGAATAGAAAATTGCCAGATTAATATCTTCTTAATCATTTAGGTATTTAAGTATTACTTAAGTGTTCTTTTGTTGAATGCACTACAGCATCATAAATCAAGTTCTTTTCTCATAAGCGATCAGCTCACCTCATGCACCCTTTGTGATGAGCAGTCTGTGTTCTTAATCGGGATAAGATGGAATTTTCACGAATAAATATCGAATACACTTTAGAAAAGGATTGTAACAGGATAAATAGAAAAGATGATAGGTGACTTGAGATGGAAAAGTTTATGGGGCTCTGCTGAAGAATTTATCTGGCTCACCAGATAAATCCCTACGCCTTGCCTGATGAACTTTTCTATCTCAAGTCACCAACCATCTATTCTTTATGTCATATGCTGCTGATCTTGTCAATATGCTGTAAGGAAGTCATAGTTTTTGCAAGACAACAATGCCTATGATGACACTAAGCCTATAGCATTACCTAAAATTTTCTCAAAAATATTAAAATAAGAAGTCTGAAGTCTGCTTTTCAGCCCCTTGTTAGAAAGACACTAAATTGACCATCACCTATTTAGAGTGAAAAGTTTACCTCTGTTTATAAGCCTATGTCACTATTGCTATTTTGGACATGAACTGTACTATTTTAATAGACATTAAAATTGAAATCAGCATTTAATCTATGAAGCATTTTATTGAAATGAATAGTTATAACTTTGGA
The DNA here is from genome assembly GCA_948146395.1 of Fragum whitleyi. NCBI lineage: Eukaryota > Metazoa > Mollusca > Bivalvia > Cardiida > Cardiidae > Fragum > Fragum whitleyi. Next base: position 30,336,443 of record OX411554.1, on the reverse strand, counting down.
TTTCTATGTAAAATTTTGCTCAATGATTAATTTGTTTGTATCCCATAAGATTTATGTTTCTCCTAAAACTTTTTGATAAAAAGGGAAAACTAGAAAGCCATGAATGGCTTGAGTCCCTCCACATGCTTGAAATTCTTGTAAAAGCAAATAAATGTTTTGACTAGATTTTAAGATATTTTGGGTCCGACTGATTTTGAAAATGATTTTCAAAGTTTGAACTAAATAAAAGATGGACAAATGACCTCCGATCTTAAAAGACATATTTTTCATCAAATCAAAATGATTTTTGGCTGCATGATAATGGGTCATCCAAAGATCATACCAAAAATTTTTGATTGGTATCCATCCATTACATTCTGAGAAAATGATTTTCATAGTTTCCACTATTTAAATGAACTCAACCCATAAAATGCATATTTATAGCCAATCAAAATAATCTTTGGTACACTGATAAAGGGTCACTCAATGATCATTCCAGTGAAATTTGGTTGATATCCAAAAGTTAGATTCTAAGAAAATGATTTTGAAATTTTCCACTATAAAACATATATAGAGAAATGACCTCTGCCCATAAAATGCATATTTTTCATCCGATCACAATGATTTTCTGTAGACTGATATAGGGTCACTCAAGGATCATTCCAGTGAAATTTGGTTGATATCCATCACTTACATTCTGAGAAAATAATTTTCAAAGTTTCCATAATATGACAAATAGAGAAATGACCTCTGCCCATAAAATGCATATTTTCCATCCGATCACAATGATTTTCTGTACACTGATAAAGGGTCACTCAAGGATCATTCCAGTGAAATTTGGTTGATATCCATCACTTACGTTCTGAGAAAATGATTTTCAAAGTTTCCACTAAATAACATATAGAGATATGACCTTCGCCCATAAAATGCATATTTTCCATCCGATCACAATGATTTTCTGTAGACTGATAAAGGTTCACCGTAAGATCATTCATGAAAAATTTAATTTGTATCCATTGATTAGAATCTGAGAAAACTCACTTTTTACCATATTTGGAAATTAGCCATGCCCATTACAGCTGCTCTACCACAGTTTTTCATGGAAAATGCAAAACTTGTTCTTAGATTTGGAAATATGTGTATCTTTAGATGATTAAGAATAGCCCGAGGTCATTGGCACTAAAAACAACATATTTCAATAAATTTGGAACTTATTTTTTCGAAGCTGTAAGATCAATAAGGGATCCAGTCTATTAATTTCCAGTCTATAAATTTCAAAATCGTTCTTTTCCATGAATAATCTTTCATTTTTGCTTGTATTGATATGAAAATTCCAGCTGTCAAATACTACTACCTTAATCTTTGATTGAATAAGACAAACATGTGGAATGCACATGCATAAATGGTAGGCTCGAAATTGAAGAATTATTTTTGGCATTAGTAGTTGCTTTAATTTTTCATAATGAATTTCGCTGAACTCAGGAATAACAGTCTTTCCTTCCATGCATTACCAGATTGAATCTTATTATTTCAAAGGCTTCAACATGACGAGGTTGTTACTTCCAATTGTTTTTACGAAAATTTTCAAAATCACATTTTCCCAATCTGTGAAAGAGTAGCTTTAAATCCATGTTTTTCATTGGATCAAAATTTCTTGAACAACTTTGAAAGAGGGTCACCCAAGGATCATTCCTGTGAAGTTTGGTTGAAATCCATCCAGTAGTTTCTGAGGAGAAGATTTTTACAGAAAAGTTTACGACCGGACGCACGCACGGACAGACAGACGGAAGCACGACGGACACAACGCCATGACAATAGCCCCAGTGACTTTCAGCCAGTGGAGCTAAAAAATCAAAACTCAATTCCATGGCCAAATTAGTAAAGAAATAGTATAACTTTAGCAATATTTTTTTCAGTTTAGTATGTGTATTTGCAAAAGAATGTGTTGTCTCCTTAATCCTACCGATTAACTCTTGGCGTATTTGAAACCCAAATTTTTTAAATATCCTAAGCACATTCAGAACTCTGCAATATCATCCTATTTCTGCTGAGGTTCATGTTTGGTAGAAGTATGATGCGATTCTAGACATTAAATCACTGCCCCACTTCCATTGTCTGTTTCATCTTTTTCATGTCATGTCATGCAGTAGAGACTCGAAAGATCAGGTCATTGGAATCAGGTGAGATATTGTCGACAAAAGAATCACTAGGTAATGTCTATTTCAATGCCCTTCTTTGAATCCTAGCAGTTCTTCTTCTCAACATATATCCTTTCAAGGACAATTCATCCAAATGCCGACAACTGTATTTTCAGGTCTACCTTGTAGTATTAGGACACCTAATATTATACATTTCCCTTTGAATTACAGAAATCTTATAAAGCCAGTGTGGTATAATTTGATGTTGTATCTGTTGTACAGTGAGGATGGATGTCAGTCACGATCAAGAGACACTTTTTTCTTCTCCGTATAATTCACTTGAACTTTCATCTTTTGCCTAAAATAAACTAGACTAAAACAACAGTTCCTATTGATGACAAAAAAAGGTTGAAATAGATAAAGCCTGTGAATGTAATTTCCATCAATTTCCTACGAGTGTAAACCAAGCACAGAGCAACCTTGACATCCATCAGAAGTATTGCATATGTATCTCCTAATAATGCATGTCAATACATGTCTAATGTGATTAGACAGGGTGGATGAACAGACTGATCCAAGTGTTAACATAATGCATATATGATTTGTTGGAAATTATATACACAGGCTTTAATGATATTTCCGGCATATCAAAAATATTTATGGTGATATATTGCACATTTTAAGTTAACCAAAAGTTTTAAGCTTGTAAACCAGCCCAGAATTCAAGATGAAAATGATTGAGTAATGCTTGTGAAATGGTACCCTGATTTGCCTTGATTTGCCTATGTCCTCATGTGCAAAACAGGGTACCATTAATTATCATTTGCCAACCTTTTTGCAACCTGAACACGGGGCAGTATATATAAATGTATTTGAAAATAAAGAATGCCTATGCCTCAATACTTTTGATAATCATTTCTAATAGGCTTTATCTGAAATAAGGAAATTTCAGGAGTAAGTTACAACAATAAATTTTTGTATTTACTGTTTTAATTCATTTTTTCAGCAACTACACTTATCCAAATTTCATATTAATTAACTACTCACTTTAAACAAGGAATGATCAAGTTTGGGGAATCATGAGGAACCATGATACATATTTCCCATCTGTTGCAGATGTTCAAACTTGGATATCACAAAATATCAAAGTTTTCAAATGACAGCAATGAGAACAAAGGACTACAGGCAACTAAAGCTTGTTTAAAACTGTAGGTACAAGGTTTGTTAAGAAAATTGACGATGATATAATGAATAATTAATCAAGGTTTTTATCTTCTTAATCTTGTGTAATGATGAATATTTATGCAAGGTAAACTCTTGGCAGACAGACAGACAGATAAACAATGTTTTAATAAGACAATTTACCTCTAATCCTATCAAAAATTCAACCTGTGATACTTATCTTCTCCTTCATTCATAATGGCAAAGCAACACATTTCTTCAATTTAAGGGGTTTTTAAAGACATAAAAGGTCACCATCTATAACCATTCAAAACAAGTTCCAAAACACTGTTTCATTCCTCGTACCACATTTTGTATGAATATCGGCCATACACCACATTCCACCGAGTCATAGGAGTGCAAATATCACCCTGAAAGTAAATCGGTCTTGACTTCAGGATGAAAGTTTATACTGTTTGCAAATTATACCCTGCTTTGCATGTGTACTTGTGTGCAAAGTAGGGTATAATTTGCCACCACTTTCCACAGTTTTGTCATCCTGAACACAGGGCAGGCATCAAAATTACCTAATGACCCCACTTAGATAAATTCAAATGAAGATATACAAAATACTCTCAGACATGGCAATCTATCTTAGATATTTGTCCAAGATACATGTCATCTGAAAATATTTTGTGTCCGTGGGATAAATATTGACTATAAACAATTTTAATTGGTTGGTGAACTTGATATCATAACTTCAACCTCAATAAACATAAGCTTATATTATGCAGAGTTTAATCAAAACCCTTCTTCTACAGTTCATGACATACAAAGCTTTGGAAGATAGTATAGATGAATATTGGCCTGCAAAGATGTGCAGACTGCACTACTACTTTTCTAATAAATTCTTCTGTGAAAAAGCTCAAGTCTGGCTTGTTGGAAAGTTGGATAAATTAGCAATTTGATACTAATTCAACAGAGTGAGGGTTAATTCATCCAAACTACCCTATAGTGCATAAATTACAGAATAAGTACCATATTTTCTCTAATAGTGCCCTCCCTAACAGGAGCGACCCTACATTTTTTACTAAGAAAACCCACTTCAAATGCCTAAATTTAAGGAACTTTTTGAGACTTCCTCTTTAGTTCGAGATGAAATTCAAACATTAACTATCATTTATTTGTCTATAGGAAATTCACCTAAAATTTATGGGATAAGGGTATAAAAGACATCAATTTTAATATTTTCAAATCTTGAATATATACCAAATAAAAGCTCCCTACACATGTTATGTATAGCTTCCAGGAGCGTTTATTAGGAGAAATACAGTTTATCTTAAAATCTATGTAGATAGAACCATTTTATATTACAATATATCTTAATGAGAGAATATTTCTAAAATAAGAAAGTCGTGAATAACATTTATCTTATCATTTATATATGATGATTCCAACATGAACATTTGAGATTACACAAGCTGTATTAAAGATAATTTGAGGGGCTCGCTCAAAACTATTGTAAGTGCCTCAAGTTAGATTAAGCTCAAACACTTACTGTTATTCAGTCAATCAAATCTTCATAACAATCTACACAGTAGGAGTAAACAAACAATACCAGGTCTTTCAGTACTGTACCACTATTCCTGAAAATACTCAAAGAAAATCATGACATTGCATTAAATCAAAAGGGTCATTCAAAAATATTGACTCTTTATTAGATCTGTAACAAAATGAAATAGTTCAAGATTCTGTATAATATTCTATCAAATAATCTACAGCAGGATAACTAAATACATGTACATTGCAATAGTAAAGTTCAGACTAATTTGCCTGTACAATCCTTCAGTTTACTTCATGCTATAATTTGTAACCTTTTCAAAACATTAGTTTAAAATTGCTTTAAATTTCACTATAGAACTCTCTTACATGTTATTTATTTTAACCATCTTATCATGAATATTCCAGGAAATACACCCAATACAATGTAAACCGTTTGGGAAAGTATTTGTTGAAATATTTAGATTTAAAATCCAATTTAACCCCCCCATTTACTTTTCTCCTATTAAATAACTTTTACTATATTTCCCCTATAGCCCCCTCCCTAAAAGTAGCACCCCTTCATTTTTACTGAGAAAAACCACTTCAAATGCCTAAACTTTAAGAACTTTTTGAGACTTTTTCTCTAATTTGATGTAAATTTCCTCTAAACAATCATTTATTTGATTGTTTATTGGAAATTTATCTCAAATTAAAGGGAAAAGGGCCTAAAAGACATAACTTTAATGATTCTTTCAAGTCAGTAAATGTATACTAAACAAGAGCTGTCAGAGGACAGCGAAGCTCGACTATTCCTAGTGCTGGATAGTAACAGCAAATCAATATCCACATTGGAAATTCGATAAAATGAAAGTCAAGAGAAAAGAATCTTTGTCTAGAGGCTGATATTAAGGTCACAGAAGCATGTGCAGAGTTTCAAAGCAATAGCTTTAGTAGGAACAGAGATACAACTAACATAAAACAGTTGCACATAAAAACACAACCAAGATTTTTAAGGCCGAAAAGGGTAAAAATTCCACTAATTAAATATCAGAGTAATGAATCTTTTTCTGTGGGCTAATATTATGGTCAAAGAAGCATGTGTAAAGTTTCCAAGCAACAGCTATAGTAGAAATAGAGATATTACAGAAATACAACATTTGCACGTATAAACTTAACCAAGAATTTCTAAGTCCGAAAAGGGTTAAAAATCCACTAAATTCTATACCAAAGAATTGAATCTTTATCAAGAGGCGGTTGTTATGATCATTGAAGCAGGTGCAAAGTTTGAAAACAAAAGCTTTACTAGAATTACAGATATAACTGATGAACAACATTTGCAAGTAAAAACTTAACCAAGAATTTCTGAGTCTGAAAAAGGTTAAAATTCCACTAAATTCAATATCAGAGTAATCGATCTTTGTCAAGAGGCTGATATCATGGTAACAGAAGCATGTGTAGAGTTTCCAAGAAAAAGCCTTGGTAGAAATAGAGCTATAACTGATATACAATGTAAAACATTTGCACGCAAAAACTTAACCAAGATTTCTAAGTCCAAAAAGGGTTTAAATTCCACTAAATTTAAAATCAGAGTAATGAATCTTTGTCAAGAGGCTGATATTATGGTCACAGAAGCATGAGCAAAGTTTGAAAGCAATAGCTTTAGTAGAAATAGAGATATTACAGAAATACAACATTTGCACGTAAAAACTTTACCAAGATTTTCTAAGTCTGAAAAGGGTTAAAATTCCACTAAATTGAATATCAGAGTAATGAATCTTTGTCAAGAGGCTGATACTATGGTCAGAGAAGCATGTGCAGAGTTTCAAAGCAACAGCTTTAGTAGAAATAGAGATATTACAGAAATACAACATTTGCACGTAAAAACTTAACCAAGAATTATTAAGTCCGAAAAGGGTTAAAATTCCACTAAATTCAATATAAGAGTAATGAATTTTTGTCTAGATGCTGATATTTTGACCACAGAAGCATGTGTAAAGTTTCAAAGCAATTGCTTTTATAGTAACAGAAATATTACAGATAAACAACATTTGCATGTAAAAACTTAACCAAGATTTCTAAGTCCGAAAAGGGTTAAATTCCACTTAATTCAATATCAGAGTAATGAATCTTTGTCAAGAGGCTGATATTATGGTCACAGAAGCATGTGCAAAGTTTCAAAGCAATAGCTTTAATAGAAACAGAGATTTTAAACACTTGCACGTAAAAAATTAACCAAAGCATTACGTCGACGCTGACGCCTTCAACCGGGTGACTGGAATAGCCCCCTTCGAATAGTCCAGCTAATAAAAAGCTCCCTGACCATGTTATGTATAGCTCCCAGGAGCATTAGTAAGGAGAAATACAGTATATGGGTACAGTTTATAGACTGTCTGCAGCCAGAATTTGGAAAAGGGATACAATTCATGATCTTTCTTCAACAAATCTTTGTGCATCTCATCGTATGTTGTTTCAAAGTCGTAAATGTTTGGCAGATTGGCAGCTGGGCCCGGTAGTTTGACTTGGTTTCCTGTTCCAAATGACCGCACATTGAATCCCTTTTTACTGAAAATAGAGAAATTGAAATTAACCCTTTCCTGTTTTACAAAATTTTGGACTTGTCCAAATTCAAAGGTTTTGCAGACGAAAATTAAAAGTGGATTAAATTTGAAAAATAACCATTCAGTAGGGTAGAAAATAGTGTGGAAAAAGAAGAAATTGCTTGTCAGAAGCAATTTCTTCTTTTTTGACAATGTTTTCTCAATCATAAAATCACAGGCACGTAAAAAACAGGGATTAAACAGCAAAGGGTTAAGGTAAACTTTGTCTATGCAGTTTTCAAAGAAAAGGCCAATGTAAAGCTTATTTCCAATACGACAATTTTAAATCAAGAAAGGTTAAACTTGAGGAAGATGCGCATAAAAATTCAAATCAGCCTGTGTACGACATTCCAACAATTTCAAATGTGTGAAAAGCAATGATTCCTCACAGTCTGACCAGACTCTTCACTATGCAATTAGTTGATAAATAAGGTCTGAAAGTATCTGTGGACAGAAAGGCAATGTTCTTATCACACTATGTAATTGAATAGGCTACTAAATGTTTGCTCCTCGTAACAGGTGTCAAATTGTTGGAAATGTCTCGCACAGGCTCAAATGCATTTAGATTGACATTGAAGGTTAAACGCTTAATCTGTTGAATTTACATATCATTTGAAACAAATTGCATTTTGCTTGTGTACTTCTACAAGTTTTCCCCACTAGATATAGTATAAAGCATGTAGTGTACACTAAGATCAGAATACAAAGATGTACATGCTTATCTTAGTCTTTATTAGCTGCCAAAGCCTTCAAACTAAAACTGAACAAGAATATGGGGTGAACAGCAGCTTGAGAACTCAGTAATTAATATAAAGGATATTGTATGAGTGGTCATTGAATACCAAATTTATTAAACGAGTCATCTTTGAACAGATGAAAATGAGGCTGCGCCGAGTTTTTATCTGTTTAAGATGACGAGTTTAATAAATTCGGTATTTTATGAGCACAAATTTGATATTTTATTTATAATATGACCCAAAATTTTGCGAAAAATCGTCAAAATCTTCGAAATTCAACATATCAATTTTCCTCGAAACTTATAATGCCATTTAAAACTGACGTCACAATATATGGATAATGACGTCATTTTCGCTGTTACAAAATAGTGTTGCCATTGGCTTTGAGCTCATTTGCATACTTATTCCACTAGTGTAATAACGCCCATGTAATATCAAAAATATTCAAAGAGGTTATTTCACTCCCGCGTCATAGATCATATTATAAACAAATTTATTGTAGGAGTCTATATACATTATAGATAAGATTTTTTTTTTTTTTTTTTTTTTTTTTCAGTGAAAGATTGATTTTTATTTTAGTGAGTGAGCAACAAGATATATCTTCATGACTGACAGAGCCACAAGTGAAAAAAAAATTTTTTTTTTTTTTTTTTTTTTTTTTGTTCACAAAATGAACTTTTAATCAATCTTACTTGATTGACAATGATTTTCTTGATTTCTTTCATGCAAATATGTGACAAGCAATTTTTCCTTTCTCCAGTTTTTTTAGGGTTATTAAAACAGAGATAATCTTGGGAAATGAAAAACTTTTTTTCTTCAAAACTTGACAGTCTCACAAATGATATGGCTGTAACTACTGGCCCCAAGGCCCTGCAACATGGTAGCTTCTACCAGTCCTCAATAAAAAATCCATAGATCTTAGGCCCTGAGGACTGGTGTGTCAATCCCTGTTTTCCAGTCTTAACCCTTGTCATGCTGAATTAAAATCCTCTTTCGAAATTGCACTAATAATATTATATCGGGGTGTAGGATAGGACAGGAGAGATAGCACCTCTGTGTTAGTGGCAGCTGCACCTTAGGGTGGCTAAGATACTTTGGTTCTCACTGCCTTATCTAGCTCACATATGGCTCCACGGATACTGTTTGCACAAGGCGGTGGCCACACCCTGGACAACGGCTTCAGCTGGCCGGCTAAACTATGTGAGTGAGACTCACAGGCTCACCCCTGTGAGTTGAGGGATCTCTCCCCTCTATTGTGCACTTGGACTATCATTGATGGTCCAACCCAATCATGGGTTAAATGATAAGATAGCTGCAGTCTTAGCGAAGGAGAGAGAGGCCAAGTCTCCGACGGTGAAGGGCGGATGAGGATCCAGCATCCCAACGGCCAGCAGCAAAACAGCCGAAGACGGAAAGTCCTGACCTGCATGGTGCGACACGAAAACAGGGGGCTTACGCAAAAATACCCAAAATGATGTCATTGAATTTTGCATGTAACGATGGTGTTCGCCCTCCGGTACAGCGGGGAGGTGCAATGCCGGCTCCTCTATTAAAGGATCCACCCCAAGCTACTGCTGTCCCCACCATGTCTTGCCTGGCCAGGAGATCTGGTATGGGATCAAATGCTACTAGTGCCAAAAAACCAATTAGACTGATGCAATGGAATGCTGAAGGCATCCAGAAAAAGAAACTAGAGCTCACCAACTTCCTGAACAAAAATAAAATTGACATTGCATGTATCCAAGAAACATATCTACGCCCAGAACTTCGCTTTACAATTAGAGGATACCAAACCTTTCGATTGGACAGAGAAGACAGGAACAAAGGAGGTGTCATGACCCTTGTCAAAAATGACTTTGCAACAACAGATAAAACAATACCAACAAATAAAGAAGCAGAAATACTTTACACAAAGATCCTCTTTAAAGAACGAACATTGAATGTCTTCAACCTATATTGCCCTCAAGATAAACAACTCTCTCTCTCAGCTCTAGACACACCAAACGATGACTGCATCATACTCGGAGATTTCAATAGCCGGTCAGTCAACTGGGGATATCCAAATACAGATTCAAGAGGTGATGAAATCGAAGACTGGCAAGATGAAAATAGACTTCTTCTCCTAAACAAAACAACAGATGAGACAACCTTTTACTCAAGACGATGGCACACCACAACTTGCCCCGATCTAGCTTTTGCTACAGAAGATATAGAAAAATTAAGTACTCGAGAAGTCAGCTCCCAACTTGCAGGAAGTGATCATAAACCCATTATTATACAAGTAGACATTCAAAATCCTACAATGAAAACAAATTCTGCCCCAAGATGGAACTACAAAAAAGCAAATTGGACTGAGTACAAAAATCTGACAGATGACTACACAAAGGCAATTTCAACAAATAAAAACATAAACAGCATAGTCAAAGACTTCAACAATGCAATTCTAAAGGCAGCAAAAGAAACCATCCCACGTGGTTCGAGGAGTAACTACAAACCGTACTGGACTTCGGAACTCGATCAACTTCACAAAGATCTTGATACTGCAAGGCAGACAGCAGAAAATCATCCAAGCACTGAAAATAATATAGCCCTAAAGAAAGCCTCAGCGAAATACAACCAAATTAAACTGACAACAATTAGGAAAAGCTGGCATGAAAAGACAGAAAATCTTGATATGGACAAAAATGGAAATAAACTATGGAAACTCACCAAACACCTCAATGATGAAAAAAGCCAACGAACCAAAACAGTAATAAAATCTGATAACATTCTTACAACTGGAAAACATGCTGCAAACCTGATTATAAAGTCGCTGGCTGAAGATGGTAACATGCACATTCCTGCTGCAAAAAATTTAGAGGCAAAGAAAGAAACAGAAAAAGCTGAAAATGATGCTGAATCTAGCACAGATGGACTCATGGATGCACCATTTACTACTGAAGAGTTAAACAATGCCCTTAAAACGCTTAAAAAGAAAAAATCTCCTGGAAAGGATGGAATTACAAACGAAATGCTAATCAATCTAGGCCTAAAATCCAAGCAAAAGCTATTAAAGATTTATAATTGCAGCTGGAAGAGAGGCGATATTCCCCAAATATGGAAAGATGCCCTAATATGCCCAATCCCGAAACCAGGTAAAGACAAACTTGACCCAAAAAGCTACAGACCCATCAGCCTCCTTAGCACGGTCGGAAAACTACTTGAAAGAATGATTCATACCAGACTCACATGGTTCCTTGAAAAAAACAAGATTATTGCTGATGAACAAGCAGGTTTCAGAAAATGTAGATCAACAGAAGACCAATTATCATACATCACCCAAGAGATAGAAGATGGGTTCCAAAACAAAAAACATACCCTCATGGTATGGGTAGATTTAAAAAGTGCCTTTGACCGCATATGGAAAGATGGACTTTGCCTTAAACTAGCAAAATACAACATACGAGGCAAAATGCTCCATTGGATTAAAAAACTCCTTTTAGACAGAACAGCTAGAGTCCAGATAGACAATATCTTTAGTAAAAAACAGAAATTCAAAAATGGTGTTCCCCAAGGAGGGGTTCTTGCTCCCACCCTATTTCTTCTTTTCATAAACGATCTTGTACTACAGCTGCCAAGACATGTAAAGGCAGCATTATTTGCAGATGACCTAGCTGTTTGGTGCACAGAAGAACATATTGGAACTGCTCAAGTAAGAATGCAAAACTTTCTACAACAACTTGAGCAATGGACCAACAAATGGCTCATGACAGTAAATGAAAGCAAAACAAATTACACAATATTTTCACTCTCAACCAAGGAACAAAAAGTTCAACTCAACTATAATAACAAAAGACTTTATGAAATTGAAAATCCAAAGTACCTTGGAATAACAATGGATAAAAAGCTGACATGGAGACAACAAGTGACCAACTCAACAACAAGAGCTGAAAAAAGACTTGGAATTATGCGAAAACTAGCTGGAACCAACTGGGGTGCAAACCACACAATTCTGAAGAAAGTCTACATTGGAAGGATAAGACCTGTACTTGAATATGGAGCAAGCTCATGGGGTAACACAGCCAAAACAAATGCCCAGAAAATTGACAAAGTGCAAAACAAAGCAATGAGAGTTATGACAGGTGGAATGAAAACAACAGCAATTAACGACTTAGAAAGTATGACGGGTTTGCAGTCACTGCAAGACAGAAGAAAAGAAAAATCTCTGATACAAACAGAAAAATTCAAACGCCTCATCAACCACCCCATGCACAATCGTGTACAAAATCTTTCAAAGAGTCGACTAAAGCGCCCCAGTCCGATCAGTGCATCGCGTGAACTTACAAGAAATTTACTTAAAAACAAATTACCACCACCAGCAGATCTAAAGATACAGAGCCCCTTTCCACCCCACAAAGAAAATCCAACCTTTAAGATCACCACAGAAATCCAAGGAATTCAAAACAAAAAGGAAATGACTGACACAAATTTAAGGATATCAACATTAGAACATATAGAAAAATACTTCCCATCTGAATCCTGGATCCATGTATACACTGATGGATCTGCAGCTAATGCTACAGAAAACGGGGGTGGTGGAATACATATTTACCTACAGAATGAAGCCACAGAGAGCTGCTCCATACCCACTGGTAGACAATGTTCTAACTACAAAGCTGAAATCAAAGCTCTCGAAAAAGCAATTTACTTACTCTTGGACCACACAAGAATTACACACAATATTGTCCTCCTCACAGATGCACTATCAGTACTTCAAGCACTACAATTAAACAATGAAGATACATATACTCTTTACTCCAAACTAAATACACTGTGCAAAACAGCAAAAACAGTCCAGCTCCAATGGATCCCATCGCACTGTGGTGTACCTGGTAATGAAAAAGCTGACAAACTTGCTAAAGAGGGAGCCAGGAAAGAACAATTCGACGAACCAGGTACACTTCATGAATCCAAAACAATCATCAAACACTTCTTCAAGGACAAATGGAAGGAAGAACACCCAAAATACACACCAAGTGACCCACTATACAGTCTTGCAAGGAAAGAACAAGTAGTGATTTTAAGACTTCGCACAGGACACTGCAAACTACGCAGCCACCTACATAAAATGGGAATTGTAACTTCAGCTACATGCCCCTGTGGAAACTCAGCAGAAACTGTAGAACATATACTACAAACATGTCCACTGTACACTATTGCAAGACAGAATCACTGGCCAACACCCACCTCCCTGGATGACAAACTCTATGGAAACCGTGACAGCCTGTGCCGGACGGCGGATTTCATCGGGACCAGTGGAGTTCAACTATGACATTGGGAACGAAAGAAGAAGATATTATATCAAAGTACCGACAGCCCTAAAATCCTAGGGTGTAGGGCAATTTTTCTTTTTCAAAATTAATTTAATGAACAACTCTGCCTTGAAATGGGGATAAAAGGGGGTGTAGACTAAGACCAGACTGCACATAGGTGCAGGCTGATCTTTGTATATACCTCCTACCAAAGCAGGAATATTCTGGCTTCAGCATGATAAGTGATTAAAGTGCCAATTAGCTATTGTGTACAGTTGATTAACACACATCAGAATTTTGAGTGTTCAAAATAGGATATTTTCATATTTTAGGGTAAAAGACCTGCTCTGTGCTCAGGATGACAAAGCAGTGTGCACTGTTTGCAACCTATTATGGAGACTTTGCACGCAAGTATCTGCTTTGCACATGCACCTCCTTTCAAAGCAGAGCATAAGTCCCAAACACTTTGCAACATTTTATCATCCTGAGCACAGGGCTAATTTAAAGGTTTGATTTTTTCCTTTATAATTCTGTTTAAGCATGGGAACCTGTTTTGAAGTTTAGGGTTAGAGATGGGGTCCTTTCTGAAGGGGGGGAAAAATCACTGAGAGAGGAATTTTCATAAGACTAATGAAATCAATCTAAAGTGATTATTTTTATGTCTTAAAAATGAATGAATGTTTAAATACAGTGTATTTGAAATATCAATTATCAAGGCATATATAAGAAGCCCACTCCAATGATTATTTTGGCTTAAATATGATAAAAATCCTTTCCCATGATAATGGCCTTTTAGATAGGGAAAATTTTCACTAAAATGCAGGGGAAAGGTATATGTTTTAGGAGGGGAATGGGGACGTATTTCTCAAACAATCAGCATGAAACAAGATGTGATTGTGAAACACTTATTCCCCATAACAGCATTTTTTTCATAATGTTGACCTTGACAGATGACCTTGACCTTTTAACATGACCTTGGCCTTGATACCTACAGATGTACATCACTTGGATCTTCATGCCAATAATGAAATAGGCATATAAAATATGCTTAGATAAACTGAACATGTTAAGGGGTTTTTTTTATGTTTTTCAAGAAGTTTGACCTTAACAGATGAACTGACATTGTCAATTGACCTTAACCTTGGTATCTAAGGATGCACATTATTGAGATTGATCTCCATGCCAAATATTAGGCTTGTACCTTAAATAGGGTTGAATATATTAACAATTGTTAAGTTTTTTGGTTATGTTTTTGAGTTATTTGACCTTAACCTTGTCACATGACTTGTCACCTTGTCACCATGCCAAATATGAGACTTGTACCTTGAAAAGACTTGAAGATAATGCCAATTTTAAGTTTTTTGTTTAAGTTTTTGAATTATTTGACCTTGACATGAGACATTGACAGTTGACCTTGGTATTAGCAGATGTGTATCATTCAGATCTATCATCATGCCAAATATGAGGCTTCTATCTTAACACTTTCCTGTTTTACAAAATTTTGGACCTGTCCAAATTCCAAGGTTTTCCAGACGAAAATTTAAAGTGGATTTAATTTGAACAAGATGTGTTTGTGAAACACGAATGCCCCCGTAACGGCATTTTTTTCTTCAAAGTTTGACCTTGACAGATGACCTTGACCTTGTCACATGACCTTGACTTTGGTACCAGCGGATGCGGATCATTGAGATCTATCATCATGCCAAATAATAGCTTTGTATCTTGAATAGGCTTGAAGATATTGGCAAGGTTAAGTTTGGTTAAGTTTTCGGACAGATGGACGGACAGACAGACAGACAGATGGACAGACAGACGGACATGAGTAAAACAATATGCCCCCGATCTCTCGATACGGGGGCATAAAAATAACCATTCAGTTAAAAAAAGTAGGTAGAAAATAGTGTGGAGAAAGAAATTGCTTGTCAGAAGCAATTTCATCTTTTTTCACAATGTTTTCTCAATCATAAAATCACAGGCATGTAAAGGGTTAAATAGGCTTGAAGAAATTGGCAAGTTTTTTTGGCAAAGTTTTTTAATCATTTGACATTGACAGATGACCTTAACCTTCTCACATGAACTTGCATGACTTTTGTATCAGCAGATATGTATCATTGAGATCTTTAATCATGCCAAATATGAGCCTTGTAGCTTGAATAGGCTTGAAGATATTGGCAATGTTAAGTTTTTTTGGGTTAAGTTTTGCAGACAGACAGATGGACAGATAGATGCCCCGGATCTTTCGATGCAGGGCATGAGAAAGGCTTGATAGACATAAGAAATGCATCACTAGTATTTTCCAACTAAAGACACTCAATAATACTAGGATCACAAAGGCTCTCTGAAGGTGAACAGCAAAATTGTGGTGAGCTTTTATTGTGTGAAGGTGGGCTAGGTTTAAACCAATTTATTTACATCGATTTGGAAACGATTTCTTACAATCTCAATCTATTAAAGTCTGCTTATTCTGCTTTAGTTTGATAATGGATTTTGACTCGATGACTTCTGTGATTGTGACTTGATGGCATTATCTTTTAATATAGTTCCACGAACTACCTTTACTTTGGTTGAAAAAAAATTATCACTGTTTTCATTCTGCATGTGGCGGATGAAAAAGGATACTTTTTCCAACATTTTTAGTTGAAACTAGTTCTGTGCAATATTTTTCTTTATAACTAGTTCATGAATTTTCCTAATAATTCTTTGCCCCCCAAAAATTTCTTAAACAAGCGAATATTAATCTAAAAGCAGGGGTGTGGAAATCTGTAGAGATTTTCCACTTGTCCTTGGACAAGTAAATGCTGACTTCTTACTTGTCCAGGATTAAAATGTACTTGTCCACAAAAAAAGAAGGTGGAAAAATATTGAGAAAATATGGTTTTTAATAAAGAAAATGTTGTGACCCAGCATTTTTCTACAGTAAAGACAATGTTTTCTCCCCTTTGGTTCAACCAAACAGATGACACTCCTACGAAAAAAAAATACACATCCAAAAAAGTTTATTTCCATTTTACCTTTATACATGTTCCTATACAAAATATAAACAGGTCTAGCTAATGGCCAAGTTGACCAAAAAAGAAGGTGGAAAAATATTGAGAAAATATGGTTTTTAATAAAGAAAATGTTGTAACCCAGCATTTTTCTACAGTAAAGACAATGTTTTCTTCCCTTTGGTTCAATCAAACGGATGACACTCCTACGAAAAAAAATACACATGCAAAAAAGTTTATTTCCATTTTATCTTTTTACATGTTCCTATACAAAATATAAACAGGTCGAGCTAACGGCCAAGTTGACCAGACGAGTTATTCACAGGCCGAGTTGACTGTGGACCTTTTGTACTTGGGTCTTTTTGTACCATTTACCTTTATGCCACTGGGCCTTTATGACCTTATTTTCATATATAACATAACAACTATTTAATTTATATTTTATTTCCTCCTCTTGTACAATGGATGTGTCATCTTGCCGTGGCTCGTACCTGAGAAAATTGTGGGCCTCCATACTTCTGTTTTGGTTACTTGAACAAACGACAGCGATTTTCAAATCGGATTTTGACATAACGAAAATATCAAAAGAAAATTGTATCTTCAGGAAATAAAAAATCTGAAAAAAAGGGGTTTTAAATGACAATATTTTTCGGGTTTTGTTACGAGAAATTTTTCATGGGCTCTTTTTCCGTTAGAGAAGTTAGAAAATAGGTCACATCCGGTTTAGAGTATTATCACGAGATATAAAACGAAATGTGTTGATCTAATTATTGTTAGAATCAATATTGACTTCCAAAAGAGGGAAAAAATAATCAAAATATGTTTAAACCGATTTGTTATTTTTACTATATCGGTTTTTGTCCCCGATAACTCTTAAACGGTATAATTATAAAAGATATCGTTTCGTTTAAAATTATTCATGGCGTCAAGTCGCCCTCCATTTTTCATACAACGAGGATGAGAAGAATAACAATGCTAAAAATTGATAACAGTTTTAAATCGCCGGTTCGACCATACAAAATTCATCATATTTAGGTAACAAACACAAAATCGACCTGGTAGAAACCCAATTCTAAGCAGTCATGCCCGGTCGTCAGTCGTTACGCATTTCTCATATCGGAGCACACACAAAAAAAATAAATCAAAGTGCTGTCAGCACTGTAAATCGGACGTCATTGAGAGGCTAGGATAGTGCAATAGATCGTCAATCAAAAGGGCTCAAATTTGGACAATAAAAGTTGGTAAAATATTTGCCCAATTTGTGAGTTTTTTGTCTTAATACTTCATCTTTTTGAGGACATCGCCAGCTCATCCAACTGGAGTTTACAGAATTATATCCACTCAACTTGAGAGATATGTCACAAAACATTTCCATTCAACTTGGGACTGCGTCCAGTTCAACTAAGATTGATTATCCAACATGCTGCCAACTGTGCTATCCGGTCAGACACCAAGGGGGTAGAACTGCAGGGCTTTACAAAGCTTTTCGAAATTAGGGGTCCCAGGGACTCAACCTTGAAAATATCAGGGGTCCCTGTCCTTATTACAGGGGTTAAGGGTCAAAAAGGCCCAGTCCAAAAAGGCCCACTATGAAAAATGACCAAAAAGACCGACTGTCAAATTTGAGTAAAAGAGGATTAAAATGTGATGTCATGGAAAGTCAATTTTTAGTTATTGTTTGAAAGAAAAAGAAACACAGGTGTCAGAGCCTGGGAGATATTATATTAATAAATTTATGACAATGTATATATAGCATGTCATCTGCTTTGTAGCATCATTCCTAATCCTCACACCTATTAAATATCATGTCAAGCTAAAGTATTTCTCTTGTGGATGACACATGTACCCGTTCAAAGTGAAACTCAAAGGACAAAAAATAGTTTTAAAGTTAAAATATTTAAATGAATTAAAAATAAGCTTTAATAATTATCAACATATATATATGTAACATATTTTTGAAGCATTGCAGGTCAGTTTTGTGGGCATTTTGTAACATTCAAGAATGGGCCTTTTTGGTCAACCCTGATAGTGGGCCTTTTTGACCCGGGCCTTTTTGTCACTGGGCCTTTTTAACCCGACACCAAGTGACCATTACATGGGACCCAATGAGACAAGGTTAGAAATTTCAAACAATGGAACATTGTAATGTAATGTTTGAAAACACATAGTTTGGCTTGAACACATTGCTGAGCAGATAAAGGAAAAAATGTAATGTGTCCAACATATTTTTGAAGCATTGCAGGTCAGTTTTGTGGGCATTTTGTAACATTCAAGAGTGGGCCTTTTTGGTCAACCCTGATAGTGGGCCTTTTTGACCCGGGCCTTTTTGTCACTGGGCCTTTTTAACCCGACTCCAAGTGACCATTACATGGGACCCAACGAGACAAGGTTAGAAATTTCAAACAATGCACAGGGTTTTAGTCTGATTTCAAGAAAACGGGGTCCAAAGGACTCGACCATTGGATCTTAGGGGTCCTTCATTTGGTTTGGGAGTCCCTGCTTTAGATAAAAACTACTTATTTTAGAGCAATGGTATAGTTTTTCTGTGCCTTTGAGGCTATTCCCTGTTTAAAAGTTAAGAAATTGTTGGATACTTATAATTACTTAGCTCTCAACTTCAGGAAATAATTGAAGACTGTTTAAAACAGTCTTCAATTCTATTCTGATGTTGATCCCTAGAGGGTCCACAGGACTCATATAAGATAGTTTTGAGGGTCCTGGCTGCTTATTTGGGAGTCTCAGACTCGCAAAACCTGCGTCCCTTAAAACCCTGAATGCAACATTGTAATGTAATGTTTGAAAACACATAGTTTGGCTTGAACACATTGCTGAGCAGATAAAGGGAAAAAATGTAATGTGTCCAACTTATGCGATGTCTGAAAAACAGTATATATAAATCGTCTTCGCCCAATTTAAATACTTTAAACTTCAGCTTCAACATTTTTAAGTAAGCGCCTTATTTGCACTTCATCCAATAACTAATGGACCCACTTTGTAAAGTTAACGGAAAAAAATGTGCCATTGTTATGTCAAAAATAAAAGCTTTGGGATTATTAGCAAGTCAAAATGGCACTTTTCAAATGGGGTTACCTCAAATGGCATGTTATGGTCAAAGGCACTTCAGGGTTGCCAGCAGTCTTGAAAAGTCAGGGAAATTGGATATTTTTCAAGGTCAGGGAAATGTCAGGGAATTTTTAAATTTGGTCAGTGAAAAATGAAAATCCTAAAAAGTCAGTGAAAAGTCAGGGAAAAATTATGAGTGATGTTTGCATTGAAGGTTTTCAATGGCTATGGCATTCTTTAGGCATTTGGTATTTGACTATCATACTCACAATTAAGCATTAAATTCAAATAACAGTAAACAAAGTATAAAAGTGATTTAAATAAGCATTACCTTCTTAACTTGGTGTTTATAGTTACCAGTTTTTATCTTGGAACTTCATTCAGCCGAAAGATTGAAAGGTTTTGCATCACTTGCCTCCAGAGCTGACTAATCAATTAGATTTTCTGGTGTTGTGTAGGAATATAACACCAGAAATGAGCATCCAATCCTAAGAAGGAAAAAAAAATCAACCTGAATTAATATGAATAGATACAAAATGTACTTATGCTAAATAAAAAACTTCCAGGTAGGGTGAGTCAGATTTTCCTATGTATTATTTTCCTATTCTTGATAGCCGATTGTCTACTTATTATGATAAGCTTGGTATCTATATGTACTTTCTAATGTTTGAAAAAGAATATTTAATGCCAATATTCATTTATATTCAGCTGAGATATTGAATCAGGGAATAGTGATACAAAATGTTGTTCTTTTTCATAACTTTGATAGACTCAGCATGCCCATTCAAGCAATATTTTGCCTGAATCACGTAAAATAATGTTCGTGAACGCAAATATAATGAAATGGTCGGGTACATGCACGCAATAAGAAAGGCCTGAAAAATATCGGTACTGAGTGTCAAAAATGGAAATCTTTGTTATTAAAGCACATTTTAAAAAATGTTTATCATCTCAAAGATCGACTATATGTTTTCACAAGTTGAGGCCTCTGCAGAAGTTTTGCAGAAGTTATCGGTTCCTGATTGAATTCCATGGTCTGCAAGGGCATAACAGCTGAAGGAACTGACTTTTTTCTGAAAAGAAAGAAAACAGGAATGAAAACCCCAGATATATCGAGTCTATCCTGTTTGTATTTGCATCTACTAACACTAATAATAAAAACAAATAGGGGTTAGTAGGGTTGAAATTGAAATTGATTCTGGCATTGTGCCACTCGCTGAAACTTGTGCTCTATTTTCCAACTCACAAAATCAAATTGGTACTAGCAAATTAAATGACAGTTTACTGGGTTGATCAAGAAACAAAAGTATAAACAAAGAACAGTCATGTTACATTTCCCCGAATATAATTTTCAAAATTATTTGTAGCCCCAAAGCTCTATATTGACTTCTAATCAGATATTTTAACCCTTGTCATGCTAAATTAATGCCTTTGCAAAAATTGAAATAAAATCAAAAAGCTGAAAGCTCTGGATGCAATTATTGCGAGTAGGTGATTTCGAAAATATGACTTTCAACCTTTTGTGGTGTAGATAAGGAAAAAACAGGTTGTATAGACTATGATCAGACTGCACATATGTGCAGCCTGATCTTTGTCTTTACCTCATGTCAAAGCCGGACTATTCCGGGTTACACATGACAAGGGTTATTTACATTTTTAGGCAAAGTGCTCAAGGTGAGCTATTGTGATCACTCACCGTCCGTCTGTCCTTCCGTCCGTCAACAATTTCTTTAAACATCTTCTCCTCCTAAACCGCTGGGCCAATCAAGCTGAAACTTGGCAGAGATTGTCCTTGGGTGAAGCTCTTCAAATGTTGTTTTAGTAATTCAATTTAATCAAAAACTCTGTTTCCATGGAAACGGAAAGGTCGAAAGATTCTTCTCCTCCTAAACCACTAGGTAAATCAAGCTGAAACTTGGCAGAGATCTTCCTTTGGTGGAGCTCTTCAAAAGATATTATAAGAATTCAATTTCATCAAAAACCCTGGTTGCCATGGAAATGGAAAGGTTGAAAAATGGCCGAAAATTCTCATAAAAAATCTTCTATTAAACCACTAGGTCAATCAAGCTGAAACTTGGCAGGGATTTTCCTTGGGTGAAGTTCTTCAAAAGTTGTTGAAAGAATTTAACTTCATCAAAAACTCTGATTTGCATGGTAACAGAAAGGCTGAAAAACGGCCGAAAATTGCTGAAAATCATAGAAAAACTTCTTCTCTTCCTAGGCTAATTAAGCTGAAACTTGGTAGGGTTTTCTTTGGGTGAAGCTCTACCAAAATGGTCAAAATAATTTTATTCAATCAAAATCTCTGGTTTCCATGGTATTGGAAATGTCAAAATATTGCCAAAAATCTCAGAGAAGGTTAATCTTCACCTAAACTATTGGGCATATCTTAAACCTAACAGAGATATTCTTAAGTTTAAGGTCTACTAAAATTGTTAAAAGAATTCAATTTCATCAATAACTTTGTTTGCAATTAAAAAGAAAATCAAACTGCAGTAGGAGGAAATTAAAGTCTGTCTGATGTTTCTTTAAATCCACCCTAAATGTACATCAGACAATCTCTGGTATTTATAACATGGTTGACAAGTTACGAGTTTACTTTCTCAGGTGAGCGATATATATGACCATTATGGTCCTCTTGTTAGAAATTTTTCATGCTAAAATAACATGATGTGGCGGCATTACATTATTTTGGCAATAGAATCATAATTACTATGATATTGCCAATCTTTCTTACTCGCAAAAAAAGACAAGTGACTGTTGCTTGACACTGTAGATCTTCCATTTTCCCTTGAATTTTGTGAGTTTGCGAGTGCAAATTTCAACCCTTGCATATTATTTTGTTTTTCAGTGTTTGAAGTAACAAAACAGACCAATGATGGATGGTGGTGTTGCTGTACCGAATATGCCTCCTCCAGGCTTCTTTCAGATGCCAAGAATGCAGGTAATTTGGTAGTGAATGATAGTGATGGGCAGATTAATCGATTATAATCGGTAATGAGTTGGGTTTGGTCTATAATTGTGATAATCGACTAAGAAATTTCATAATCGATTAATCAGGTCTTAATACATAAATAAAAGCCATTCTATTTATTTTAACAGAACTGACATCAGTTTGATAGCTCATCACGTAACAGTTGTAACTGCCTATATGTTTATAGGTAGTTACAACTGTTTCATGCTGAGCTATGGTGTTGGTAGAAAAATCTGCAGGATGAGTCTTTCATGAGTTCTAACTAAACTTTCATATTCTATTCTTCAAAGGATGATACTGAAAGTGCTGTATTACTTTCTAAGAAAATACTTGCATAATTGATCATTAGTTGATTTAGTCTTCCAACTAAAAATCGATTGTGATTGCCCAACACTAGTGAATGACATTAAGGGAGTAGAGCTCTGCTAGCTTGGCAGTAACACATTCGGCGGTCAATCCTGGAGTTGTGAGTTTGAAACCTGGCTCGGCAAACTTCTTATCTTACCAAAATCATCAAGACACGAGTTTCTTGTCTCCAACCAGTAGGTGTAACGATAGATCGATGTATTGTGATAGCGACAGTCACGATATCAATATATCGATTGCAATTCCCTGATGTCGATAACTATTGCGATAGTTTGTCCAAATATCAATAGTTTTGATAGTAATTAGTAAATATTCAAGGCTTACTTACACAGAATTTCAAAGTTTTTTGGTCTCTTGTGTTTATAAAAAAGAAAAAGGTAAAGAGAGAGAAAGAGATAATATTACTTATCGCTATCTGGCAAATTCACGAAAAATAAACAGTTTACTGTCGTAATGAAGTAAAGCATCCAGAGCACTTTATTTTTCAAGGAGGGAAAACAGGTTATCAAAGGGGCTGACACAAGCTATTTCAACTGTCGTAAAACTGTACTTAGCTTTTAATACTTTGAATATTTGGATAAAATCAGAAAGACTTGCTTTTTTATGAGTTAATTTTATTCAACAGATGCCAAATTTTCCAAGACCACGATTCCAGCCCCCTGTACAGAATGTCCCCCAGTCCAGTGCTAGTACAACAGAGCCCCAGACTACAGCTGCAGTCCCAGATAGCCAGGCTACAACCAGTCCGATTGTTAGTGGTGCCGGCACCAGTAACACTATACAGATAGGTGGTACAGACCTGGCCAATATACACTTTGATGGAAAACGAATGAGAAAAGCTGTGATCAGAAAAACAGTGGACTATAATACATCAGTTGTCAAATATTTAGAGGTAATTAGTAGGGATGTGAAGGAAAAGCAAAATTCATATTCGAATATTCGTTTTGAATATTCGAATATATTTGAATATTCGTTTTGTTTCATTCAAAATTGAATATCCGAGTAATGTTTATATCCGATTACTATTCATTTTCTTGTTCGAGGTTACTTTAACTTGTAGGTCTACAAATTATGAATAATAAGAAAAGAGATTCAATTTAACTTAAATCGGATTCACTGACTTTTATTTGCAGAAAAAATATTATGTTAAAATATGCTTAATAGAATTGAAATTGATATTACTAAATTCCGAAGGCCTGACCCGATACGTCATTGAATCACCAAGTAGGGTTGCCTTGCGATCCTCACACCCTGTGGAATGGTAAACTGCTCAAATTCAGTCATATAATAATGAAAATTCATATTCGAAAATCAAATTAGAATATTTGTGGGGAAAACGAATAATCAAATATTCGTTCCCATCCCTAGTAATTGGTGATTTGATACACTTAAACCAGTCATTATTTCAAGTATGAATAAATGCCATTTTGTTTGATACATGTATATTTCATAGTCTTTTTTTCAATCCAAATTTTTCTGAACAATTTATAAGATAATACTTGACCAACAATCATTGAATCATAGTTCACAGCTAAGTGCAGCTACAGTCCAACAACATACTTTAAACACTAAGCATCCTTTGACTCCAACATTAAAAGAAATATTGGAAACAAAGATTGAATTTAACAGTGGTTTTCATTGATAGGTACTTGTATATTGTAATTTCAAGATAACTGGGCTACAGATAGGGGAAACAGGGGCGTGGAATTACAAATTTTCCTCTTTTGTCCAAGACAAGTAAGAGATGATTTACTACTTGTCTAGGATCAAAATGAACCCCTTAAAGTAGAAATGATGAAATCTGGTAAAAACATCGCTGTTAATCAAGAAACTGCTGGAAAACAGCATTTTCTTCTCTTAACAAATTTCTACCCCAATTCAACCATTAATTACAAATATTATCTAGAATGATTTATTAGCTTGTATTGATGAAAGGTTTAGATTCAAGATTTAAGCATTTCACTGATACTTGCCAGGGTCCAAAGAATTCAGAAAAAGGCACTCGTCCTGCAGGGCAAGTGACTTGAAAAAGTAACTCGTCCTAGTTTGACTGTCACTCTCCCTTCAGTATGACTAGGGATCGTCACAGACCATGTTTTGTATCTGAAAACGTCATCTTGAAGTGCAGACTAAACGAAATACATATTTTTACGACATTCAAAAATATTAAACTACGGGTAATAAATACCGGTAAAATGATTGGGACAAGTAAAATATAACTCATTTGTAAACATACAATACCATGGATTTTTCGGTAAAATTCAATGATTGTGGCTATATACAACAAAAGAAGTAGTAGATATGAACAAAACAGGGGAAAATTTATTTTATTTTTGATACTTTCCTTGACTGTGAGATGATTTGTACTCTCGAAGTTTGGGTACCGGGTTATATCATGTGAAAAACGGAAGTTTTATTTTAAGAAATCAAAGTACATGACTGTTTTCATTTCAAGTTGTTGCGAACTTCTATCACCACAAACTTTTTCAAGCGTCTTTTTTGTATTTTATCTATTTTTAGCTCCACTGGCTGAAAGCCACTGGGGCTATTGTCATGGCGTTGTGTCCGTCGTGCGTCCGTCCGTCTGTCCGTCCGTCCGGTCGTAAACTTTTCTTTTAAAATCTTCTCCTCAGAAACTACTGAATGGATTTCAACCAAACTTCACAGGAATGATCCTTGGGTGACCCTCTTTCAAAGTTGTTCAAGAAATTTTAATCCAATGAAAAACATGGATTTAATGGGCGTGGCTAATTTCCAAATATGGTAAAAAGTGATTTTTCTCAGATTCTAATCAATGGATACCAATTAAATTTTACATGCATGATCCTTGGGTGACCCTTTATCAGTCTACAAAAAATCATTGTGATCGAATGGAAAATATGTATTTTATGGGCGGAAGTCATTTCTCTATATGTTATATAGGGGAAACTTTGAAAATCATTTTCTCAGAATGTAACTGATGGATGTCAACCAAATTTCACTGGAATGATCCTTGAGTGACCCTTTATCAGTCTACAAAAAATCATTGTGATTGGATGAAAAATATACATTTTATGGGCGGAGGTCATTTCTCTATATGTTATATAGTGGAAACTTTGATAATCATTTTCTCAGAATGTAGCTGATGGATATCAACCAAATTTCACTGGAATGATCCTTGAGAGACCTTTTATCGGTGTACCAAAAATTATTTTGATCGGATGAAAAATATGCATTTTATGGGCAGAGGTCATTTCTCTATATGTTATATAGTGGAAAATTTGAAAATCTTTTTCTCAGAATCTGATTTTTGGATATCAACTCAATTTCACTGGAATGATCCTTGAGTGACCCTTTATCAGTGTACCAAAAATTATTTTGATTGGATGAAAAATATACATTTTATGGGTGGAGGTCAATTTTCAATATGTTAAATAGTGGAAACTATGAAAAACATATTCTCAGAATGTAACTGATGGATATCAATCAAACATTTTTGGTATGATCTTTGGGTGACCCATTATCATGCAGCCAAAAATTATTTTGATTTGATGAAAAATATGTCTTTTAATAGCAGAGGTCATTTCTCTATCTGTTATATAGTTGAAACTTTGAAAATCATTTTCAACATCAGTAGAACCCAAAATATCTAAAAATCTAGTCAAAACATTTATTTGCTTTACAAGAATTTCAAGCCTGTGGAGCGACTCAAGCCATTCATGGCTTTCTAGTTATCTTTACACTAGACATAATGATTTAATGCCATTCATTCTTCACTTGTCCGGGAGGACGACTGCCTTAGAATTTCCACTCGTCCTTTGGGATTTCTTACTCGTAAATACGAGTGGATTCATTGGACCCTGCTTGCATCAATGTTTAGATAATTCAAATGAGTACACAAGAAAGTATTTCATTGAGAAGTATTTTATTGGCTTTAGGATTTAGAAGTTGGCTTTACTGTATTATTATACTCTCAAAGAAGAGTGGGTATATTGCTTTGTACTTGTCAGTCGGTTGGTTGGTCTATCTGTAGACCTATTTATGTCAGGAGTATATCAAGAAGTATGCAAGCAACAATATGAAACTTCGCAGGTGGATAGATCTTAATGAGGAAAGTGCAGTGCACAAGAACCATTTCTCTACTCATCATAATTTGTGAGTTATTACCCTTTGTAAATAGACAAATAATATATGCCATTACAGGGAAAATGACTAACATTTTGAACTCGGGGGCCCAGACTTCAAAAATAAAATATTTTACATTAGAGGTATAGGCATTTTCAAAAAAAATCTAGGGGCCCAGCCCAAAAACTAGGGGCCATGGGCAATTGGGCACCTGCTAGTTTTTTTCCCTGCATTGACCTGCTCTTTTAAAGGGGGGGGGGGCATAAATGTTTTTCAAACTCTTTTGTTTAATTTCAGAATCGTACCTGGCAAAGAGACCACAGAGACACAAGAGTAGTACAACCAGATGGATTGTATCAATTAGAGGTATGTATATATATAATATGTACTTAGTGTTTTGTATGCAAAAAATATCTAACGAGGTTGGAAGAATTGAAAAAGAGCCTCGACAATTATCAATTCTCACAACTGAGTTAGATATTTTTTCATACAATACACTATGTACATATTATATTTATCTTAAAACCTCTTTTTGTCTTCTTTTGTCGATGTGTCTAACAGAAATGCAAGTTTCTAAAAATAACCACATTATATCTTTGTTCTAAAAATAATTATGTGATATCATAAAAAAATATCATACAGGATGTTATCACACGGATATTTGTATAGTTATAAGATAAATAATCTTTTTATGCCAAATTTCAAGGCGTCTTTCCAATGAATTAATTTTTCTCTGCTCTTTGCATGTGAGATTTGTATTTTTATGCGAATTTGTACAATGTTATATGAATATTTTCAAGAACTTTTCAAGGCTAGCAACTGCATGTCTTGGACAAAGCAAAGATGTTCTTTTGATTTCCATATTCATTGGTACAGACAATTATCAGCCTGATCATTTGTTTAATTAGACTGTTGAATTAATATATCTGCTGACTCAGAGATGCTTTTTATGCCCCCACATTGTCAGATTTAGAGAATATATTCACTTTGTGCTCAGGTGAGCTATTGTGATCACTCATCGTCTGTATGTCCGTCGATGATTTCTTTAAACATCTTCTCCTCTTAAACCACGGGGCCAATCAATCTGAAACTTGGCAGGGATGTTCCTTGGGTGAAGCTCTTCAAAAATTGTTAGAATAATTTAATTCATTAAAATACTCTGGTTTCATGGTAACAGAAAAGCAAAAATTAACTGAAAATCTTAGAAAATTTTCTTCTCCTCCTAAACCACTGGGCCAGTCAAGCTGAAATTTGGCAGGGATGTTCCCTGGGTGAAGCTCTTCAAAAAGTGTTAAAAGAATTTAATTCTATAAAAAAAATCTGGTTTCCATGGTAATAGAAAGTGGAAAATGGCCAAAAATTGCTGAAAATCTTAGAAAAGTTTCTTCTCCTCCTAAACCACATGGCCAATCAAGCTGAAACTTGGAAGGGATGTTCCTTGGGTGAAGCTCTTCAAAAGTTGTTTGAAGAATTTAATTTCATCAAATTTCTGGTTTGCATGGTAACGGAAAGACTGAAAAATGGCCAGAAATTGTTGAAAATCTTAGAAAAGTTCTTCTCCTCCCAAACCCTTTGGCTTATTAAGCTAATACTTGGTAGGGATGTTCCTTGGCTTAAGCTCTTCAAAAATTGTAAAAGTAATTTTATTCAATCAAAGTCTCTGGTTTCCATGGTATTGGAAATGTCAAAATATTGCCAAAAAATCTCAGAGAAGGTCAATCTTTGCCTAAACTATTTGGCATATTTTAAACTTGGATATTCTTAAGGTGTAGGTCTACTAAAGAATTCAATTCCACCAATAACTTTGTTTGCCATGGGAATTAAAGAAGAAAATCAAATTGCAGTAGGACGAAATTAAAGTCTGTTTCTATTAAAACCACCTTAAAGGTACACCATCATGGTCCTCTTGTTACCTGTCTACCCTTTGATACAAACACAAGGATGACTTTTATCCTAGATCTTTTTACCAGATTTGCTCTGGTATTTACTTGTCCACTGAAGTGACGGGTGGCCTAGAAAAATCTAGTTGCCTGCAAATGGAAAAACCTATGTTGGACAATCAGGCATGGGAATTCCACACCCCTGCATGTGTCTGTCTGTCTGTCTGTCTGTCTGCTTGTCCATCTTCATGTCTGTGAAAACTTAACATGTGAGCGAAACTTTATCCCTTAACACCAACACTATTCAAATAACAATGCTCTTATTTGGCAAAAAGGTTCCTTACATCAATTGGCATCAATTATTAATGTAAGAGCTCTTAAAGAATGCCCTTTGGTGGGCATATTTGTTATACAAGTTTTAAGTGTTTTATGCATGTAATGGCTATCTAGCTTGCTTGATGTCTGTGCTTCATGCACAGGTGATTTATGTCAAGAGCCTGCTTTATTAGCTCACCCGAACTAAAGTCTCCGAAAAGCTATTGTCATACCCTCCGATGTCGGCGTAAGCATTGGTGTTGGCGTCTGCATTAGGTTAAAGTTTTATATTTCTATCAATATTAATCCTAGAGGCTTTATATTTTACATAACACTCATTAGGGTATAGGCTTTCAAGTAAGACAAGAACCATTGTCAAAATGACCTTAAGACAGTGACCTTGACCATTTAAAAAAAAACTTGACCCAAAAACTTTAACCAAAAACTTTAACCAAAAAACTTTAACCTTGCTTATATTTTCAGAATGCCTTACCTAGGGACATCATTACTTCATATATGCACTCACCAGGTGATATGCTTACACCAGAGGTCAAGTGCCTTGACATTTTAACCTTGACCTAGACCTTTAATGGACTTAGAAAAACTTTAACCAAAAATCTTTAACCTTGATTATATTTTGTGAATGATTTTTCCTAGGGACAGCATTACTTCATATATACACTCACTAGGTAATTGGCTTTCACTGGTTACCAAGGTCCTTGACATTTTGACCTTGACCCTTAAATTGACTTAGAAAAACTTTAACCAACAACTTTTACCAAAAGCTTTTTTTCCTTGCTTATATTTTTAGCTCACCTGAGCACGAAGTGCTCAAGGTGAGCTATTGGGATCGTAGAATTTCCGTCGTCCGTTGTCAGTCATGTGTCGTCCGTCGTCCACAATTTCTTTAAACATCTTCTCCTCCTAAACCAGTGGGCCAATCTTGATGAAACTTTGCAGGGATGTTCCTTGGGTCAAGCTCTACCAAAGTTGTTCAAATAAATGAAATCCACCCTTAACTTTCCCTTTACCCTTAACAAAAATGGTGAAAAAATGAAAATCTTTAAAAATCTTCTTCTCTGAAACCAGAAGGCAGACAGCTTTCATATTTGGTATGTAGCATCATCTAGTGGCCCTCTACCAAGTTTGTTCATATCAAGACCCTGGGGTCATATTTGGGCTTTGCCCGGGCCCAACCCTTTTTACATAGAATCAAAGAGCGAAAATCTTTAAAAATCTTCTTCTCTGAAACCAGATGGCACACAGCTTTCATATTTTGTATATAGCATCACCTAGTGGGCCCCTACCAAGTTTGTTCATATCAAGACCCTTGGGTCATATTTGGGCTTTGCACGGGTGCATCCCTTTATCTCTTATGAGCACGAAGGGTAAAAAAACGAAAATCTTCAAAAATCTTCTTCTATGAAACCAGAAGGCAGACAGCTTTCATATTTGGTATGTAGCATCATCTAGTGGACCTCTACCAAGTTTGTTCATATCAAGACCCTAGGATCATATTTGGGCTCCACCCGGGCGCAACCCTTTTTACATAGAATCAAAGAGGGAAAATCTTTTAAAATTCTTCTTTAATCCAAACCAGAGGACACACTGCCTTCATTTTTGGTATGTAGCATCATCTAGTGGGCCCCTGCCAAGTTTGTTCATATCAAGACCCTTGGGTCATATTTGGGCTCCACCTGGGCGCATCCCTTTCAGCTCATCTGAGCATGATGGGTGAAAATAGGAAAACCATAAAAATCTTCTTCTCTGAAACCAGAAGGCAGACAGCTTTCATATTTAGTATGTAGCATCATCTTATGGACCTCTTTCAAGTTTGTTCATATCAAGACCCTGGGGTCACATTTGGGGTCCACCCGGGTGCATCCCTTTTTACATAGAATCAAAGAGCAAAAAGGCATATCTGTCTTGCTCTTCGCTGAAAACGTTCCATGGTATTGATCTTAGGCAATTTTCTTCTTTTTGACATCTGCCTATCTAATTAATGTGATGTCCCAGGGGTCAAAGAGACTCAGGTGAGCGATCTAGGACCATCTTGGTCCTCTTGTTTGAATGATTTTACCTAGGGACATCATTACTTCATATGCACACTCACTAGTTGATAAGCTTTCACTAGGGACCAAGCTCCTTAACATTTTGACCTTGACCTTG
Source organism: Fragum whitleyi (assembly GCA_948146395.1). NCBI lineage: Eukaryota > Metazoa > Mollusca > Bivalvia > Cardiida > Cardiidae > Fragum > Fragum whitleyi. Next base: position 30,305,140 of record OX411554.1, on the reverse strand, counting down.
ACTTCTTTTGGACTTAGAAAAACTATAACCAAGACTTTCAAACTTGCTTATATTTTCTGAGTGCTTTTACCTAGGGACATCATAACCTCATACACAAACTCACCAGGTGATAGGCTTTAATCCATGAGTAATTATACTTATGGCCATTATACCTTTATTTCTTTCGTATTTCTAAATCAGACTTATATATAATAGGTCATGGACTTAAACAAAAAATATTGACCTTGAACTCAGATCTTTGGTCAAGTGCTGTTTGTGACAAGCAGCAGTTTGGGTGCCCTACGTTGTTCGCTGTCAACTCTTGTTTTATATCTTATTTGTTGTTTATTTCAGATGGTACCACCGTCACACTTTAAACAGAAACCAATGAACTGTCTGACCACCAAGTTTATGAGACAATCAACAAACAAGTTCAGATGTCCAATCTTTTGTCTAGCTGTAAGATTTTATATGGTTGATTAAAATTGTGTGCTTTATATTCCCCCACAATGAAAGATTTTTCACCTGTCTGTTTGTCTTTAAGTATAGTTGTCTAGTTGTTCAATTGCAAGTCTGTTTGTCCATTTGTCTCCTAAAAACTTTAACATTGACCATAGCTTTTAAAAGTAAGAAAGAGCCTTCATATTTCACATGAGTATTGTTTGTGACAAGACCTTTCTGTTGAAACCACTTTCATGTTCATCTGTCAAGGTCATTTATCAATGTCAAATATGTTGAAATTTTCTATAAATGGAAGCAGCGTTGGCATTGGTGTTTAACAAACATGTCTTGTATGCACTGGTTGTAGTAATATCACGCCTAACCATTGCCTAGTTGGTGAAGTGTTGGGCTATCAATCCTGGGGTCTTAAGTTTAAAGCTGAACTTTAATGGGATAATTGACACAAGTCATTGTAAGATGCACCATCTGTTTCCAACCAATAGTGTTTGGCAATTGGTTTCAATTTACAATCCATAATCGGTTTTTAGTTTGAAAAGTAAATATACTAATGATCTATTGTACAATTGTTTTCTTATAAATTAATTTGGCACTCCCTGTATCATCCTTTGAAGAATAGAATGTGAAAATTTAGATAAAACTAATGACCTTATGACTCCTCTGCAGATTTTACTACCAACTTCATGGATCAGCATGAATCAGTTGTAACTGCCTATAAACATATAGGCAGTTACAATTGTTTCATGCCAAGCCATTAAACAACTGATGTCAGTTTCAAAAACAATATGTAATGGCTTTCATTTATGCGTTAGAAACTGATTAATTGATTATGAAATTTCTTAGTTGATTATCACAATCAGAAGCCTAAACCAACTAAATATCAATTGTAATCAATTAATCTGCCCATCTCCACCAACCAAAGATTGAATAATTATCTGCAGCTGGTTTTACTGGTTCGAGAAATGACAAAACTGGGGGTATTTGCACCAGCCGCTGTAGTATATTTTAAAACTGTTGAAAGATGCATTAAACATTAACAAATTAAGTACAAAATCAGAGATTTTAATGAAACATTTATATTGTCAATGTTTAAATTCAGCATGACAAAATGAAAAAAAGAAGTACAATATCAATTAAACTTCATAGCCATCATGTAAAATCTTATTTTCAACAACAGTGGACTCCAGAAGGCAGAAGGTTGGTGACAGGGGCCTCAAGTGGGGAGTTTACTCTGTGGAATGGTTTGACATTCAGTTTTGAAACTATTCTCCAAGTAAGTATTTGTATAAATATTGAAAACTTAACTGTAAAGATCTATAGCTAGTTTTTATGCCCCCCACATTGAAAGATAAGGGGCATATTGTTTTACCATTGTCCGTCTGTCAGTTTATCAGCCAATCAGTCTGTCTGTCTCTCTGCAAAACTGAACAAAAAAACTTAACATTGCCAATTAATCCACGGCTATTCAAGATACAATGCCCATATTTGGTATAATGATGATAGATCTTCTTGTTGCCAAGGTCAAGGCCATCTGTAATGGTCAAAATTAAAAAGAAAAAAATGCTTTTGGGGGCATTTGTGTTTCACAACATTGTTTTCTAACTGGAGTTTACTGTATATTGAAGCTAAAGATAAAAATAGGTCTTAAAAACATTCATATTTCTAATCAAACCAACTTTTGGTGTCCCTCATGTCCCCAATATGATAGGTCTACTAAGGAAAACAGTATGAAAGAAAAAAATTTAGCAATATACAATTTTTAGCTCACCTGAGCACATCATGCTCAAGGTGAGCTTTTGTGATCATTGAATGTCTGGCGTCCGTCGTGTGTTGTCCGTCATCCGGCGTCAACAATTTAAGTGTTTACACTCTAGAGGCCACAAATATCATCCAATCTTCATGAAACTTGGTCAGAATGTTTGCCAGGTCACAAGGATGACCCCTATTGAAAATGGGAGGGATCCATGCCATATCATGGGAAAAAAGGCCTTATTGACAATTTTCTTGTTTACACTCTAGAGGCCACAAATATGGCCCAATCTTCATGACACTTGGTCAGAATGTTGGCCAGGTCACAAGGATGAAGCCTATTGTAAATGGGAAGGATCCATGCCATATCATGGGAAAAGGGGCCTTAAGAATAATTTTCTTTTTTAAGCTCTAGAGGCCACAAATATGGCCCAATCTTCATGAAACTTGGTCAGAATGTTGGTCAGGTCACAAGGAAGAACCCTACTGAAAATGGAAAGTATCCATGCCATATCATGGGAAAGGGGCCTTAATGACAATTTTCTTGTTTACCTTCTTGAAGCCACAGATATGGCCCAATCTTCATGAAAATTGGTCATAATGTTTGTCAGGTCACAATGATGAAATGTATAGAAAATGGGAAGGATCCATGCCATATCACGGGAAAAGGGGTCTCACTGATTATTTTCTTGTTTACACTCTAGGGGCCACAATTTTGGCCTAAACTTGATGAAAGTTGATTTTATGTAGAAATTATGTCCTTTATGACATCTGCCTATTTAATTGATGTGGTGTCTCAAGGGTCAAAGACACTCAGGTGAGCGATCTAGGACCATTGTGGTCCTCTTGTTCATTTCTCAATCTTTTTTTTTTTCAAAAAAGGGGAGAACTTTTATGGTTTTTTTGGTTATTTTTCACTTTAAACTTTTGCCTGTATCTTCTTTCAATATAGACCAGTCTACAGTATGGTTGTTTTATGTTGGTAAATTCATGTTTAACTTGTGTCTGAAAGTTTGCAGGTACTAAATAAATGGTTTAACACCCTATTGCGCAGCTCGGGGGATGCATTAAAGCACTTAAAGGTCTCTTCAAGTTTTAATATCAGGAAAAGCTGGAATTGACACTATTATTGCATAAAAAGAAATACTAGAGTATTTATTAAATCATTATTTATTTAAAATGATATTCTGGGTTCTGTTTTGGAGGAATGAAGCTAAAAACCTTATCACACTTGTGTATGAATCCACTTCGTGTATTCATACAGTATGATTAGGTTTTTAGTTTCAAACCTCCATGAAATCAATAGAATCTTTCTTCATCTCTTGATGATTGAGCAATTTATGTAAGGAGAGTCTTATCTTCAGACTTGGTGGATTAAAGAGGTAAGAAATTTCAAAGAGAGAAAAAATGACAAAAAAAAGATAAAGAAGAGACCAAAGTACTGTTTGTTTAACATAAAAATGTAGGAATCACAACATTTTGCAGGTATTGTTTACATACAAGTAATTATAGTTTTAAGTTTAAATACTAGAAGGTACATGTAAATATTGTTTTAAACTTTATAATGCTGTAGCAGGTATAGGGTACTTGATAAAAAAGCCTAAATTTGTGATTAAATATGTCTAATGAATGGATTTTGATATGTGGAAAAAAGAAAAGGAGAAAATGCTTTTGATTAACTGTCGTATATATACATAGTATATTTATAAGTTCTTGTTACATTACAGGCCCATGAGACGTCTGTTAGAGCTATGGTGTGGAGCCACAATGACCAGTGGATGATCACGGCAGATCACGCGGGGTTCATCAAGTACTGGCAGTCAAATATGAACAACGTGAAGATGTACCAGGGACATAAAGAGGCCATCCGCGGGATCAGGTGGGATACAGTGACCCCTAGCGGGCAGACTGACCGAGGCAGTAAGGTTTATGTAACCACTCCAAACGGCAGTGATCCTGTTTGTATGACAAAACTCTTCATCAAAATTGGTGGTTCATTGGTCACGAATGTGCATTTGCCACTTCTTTTAGAAATTTTACAGCCCTGCCTTCAGGATGACAAAACTGCAAACTGATCTTCAATTTAACACCCTTTGCACATGCATTTATATGCAAAGCAGGGCATAATTTGCAGTTTGCCATGTTTTGTCATACTGAACGCAGGGTAGATGTTTTATACATTCAAATTTCTACAGAATCTTTTCTATTTGACAAAGAATATGCATTCATTCATGTTGCATATGGTTGCTTTGTTAGCAACTGGAATGACCACAACCAGTGTTGAAATTGAAGAGTTATGTTCCTATAGTAAGTCTGTGATAAAATTAACTCAAGCCATATTGAGTCTAAGATATAGTTTGTAAAATGTCAATAAATGTAATTTTCCATGAATATTTTGACACCTATTACTGCATTTATAAAAAAATCCAAGATCTTTAAGATTTTATTGTGTTCAGATTGTTAAAAAATAGGGCAATTATGCATTTATTTCACATGATACACTTGAATGTGGCTTGATGCTGTTTTATCACTTACTGCTTTTAATTTGGCTCTTGTCAGGTTATAGATGTTGATTTTTGGCCATAAAGGCCTTTTCTCCCCTGTCCATATACAACACTGTGTGCAATGAAGATAATTGAGAAATAAAGTGGAAGATCTTCATTGTATACTTTTGAATCCGTTCCTTTAATCTTATTTTGGAAGATATGTTTTCTCTGTTAATTATTATTATTAAGATATACTTTGCTATAAATAAAAATTATGAAGCCATAAAGGCCAATTGCTATATTGAATGAATCATTGAGATATATTTCTTGCCATAAAGGCAATTATCATTTCAATAAATACTGGAAAGCCATAAAGGCCAAAAATGTTTACAACACAAATTGGATTTGTAGTTTTTTACCCCTGACAAAGCCTCCAAGACTCATGCAATCATTAAAAAAGTCATAACTTCTTGATTGATCTCTAGCTATTTGAAAAATCTATTGATTGAGGGATTTGCGGATTATTTTCATTTCTGAAGAGGCTCAGAAAAAAAATGGTCAAATCTTAAAAATTGTTGCACATAGAAAATTTACTGATAAAAATAGATGATCTGTGACTGGTCTTAGGCTTAAATGAAGCAACCCACTGAATGCATGGACAAAGGATGCTGGAGCAATATGCCTTTACTGCTGACTGAAAAAAAAACAAGGACAAAAACAGATTTGGACTATGAATACCAATCAAAAATATAATCAGTTCTTATTAATCTCGTAAATTAGACTTAGAATCATGAAACCTTATATAATTGTTGTCCTTGACCAAAGGAAGTACCCTATTGTTTTTCGGGTCACAAAGATCAAAGGTCAAGGTCACAACTTGATTTCGGAACTGGGACAAACTACTGGTGGAGGGTATAAGTCTATACTGGACAGATCTGGTTTGGATCACATTTCCTCTCCATTTGTACATATGCCTTTTAAATCAGTAGTTGCTGAATGCAAATGCTTTGAATCTCATTTCAAGGTCAAATGGGTCCAACCTTAGTTGTGCTAGGACAAGCATGCTTGTAAAAGTTTATAAATAGATTGATAAAATGTTGATAAATAAGTTGATAAAAAACACTCCTCATCCCAAGATGAACACGTAAAGTACATGTACCTAAATAGATTGATAAGGATCACACCAGTATATGCAAACCTCAAATAGTTGTCTGTTTGTCCCACCAAAATGTGGTATTTGAGGTGTACCTACTAAAAGCAAGATGAAATTTAGATTTTCGATCCTTCATACAAAGAGAATAAGTGATTGTCCTGGTATTAAGTGGGAAATTTAGGATTTCACTATCTGGAAAATGTAAAAAGACAAACAGGATGGTTCCATTGTGCTATATAATCAGGCCTAAACCTTTCTTATTAATACTTAGAACATATCATTATTTAATAATATTTACAGTTAAACTTCAGTGTCTAGTACATGGGTACTCTTGAACACCAGGGAAAATTTGAACAAGATCAAGGTCCCAGCAGATTTCGCTCATAATTTATAGTCTTCGACCTCGGAAGACTCTTACACCAGGACGGTCAAACTCTCAAACACATTCTTCAGCCCGGAACTTAAAATTGCTATATATTTTACCTGGAAAAATTCGAACTTATGGTCTATGCCTAAAAATAAGGTGTCCTATTTTGGTAATTTTCTCACTTTCTGACTCGTAATCCTTTTTTTGACACCTTACTGTCAATTACGCACCATGCATCATAATTACCAATTCCGTGAACAATATACTGTTCAATTCAATTTATTCAAATTATTGTTTGGCCATCATATCTTCGCACATTCATTAAACTATTTATTGTCTCATTGATATTTCGGCGACTTGTAAACTTAGCGATGTCAAAAATATACTGATATGTAACGTCTGCTAGAAAGTATGACAAGAAGGGGCAAAACGAGTGACTCAAGTAGAAATTTTGGGTTTAAATAACTAAGATGGATCTACATTTTTTCAAAGACTGATGTTGATTTATATACATGACAAATGTTAAAAGTCCAACATTTGAATGGTGTTTAAGTGGGACTTTTATTTATTTTTCATTTGCAATTGAGGCTGCGTACATAACAGGAATAATGAAACGATCTCTGCTTTTTGTAAACAAAGTAAATGCAACAATATGACTAGTAGAAATTTATTTCATCATTTTATTTCTTTAATCATTTTCAAACACAAATCTGTGAATCAATGGTTTGCACCATAAAAACAAGTGAATTAAATGGTTAGATTGAAAAACCATTGAAGTAAACGTATTTTTGGACACGATGTATTACTGGATGTGGCGCATTCGAGTTCTTTGGATTGGTCGAACTCTCGATCTCTCTAACAAATCACCGTGTCTCCAAAGCTACCAAAGTTTAACTGTATACAATGTAGACAATAATTGGTCAAAACTGTCTCCTGTAAGAATTGTTGTATGAAGCCATGTTGTGTAATCTTTGCCGCACAGATTTGCAACAAATATACATGTATCTATTATACATGGTTTGTAGAAATACCCCAGTATAAAGCTCAATGCCTTGTTGCATTTGTATGAGTATAATGTCAATTATTATCAGATGATTGATTGTGGGATGTGATAAAATGGCTCTTGGGACCCAAAATCTGCTTCAGTCAGTAAATGAGAAGTATCAGTTTACAATGATAAAAGGTGCTTTACAATTATCTATTTGAACTTAAGGCTATGTGCCCTATGTATTTCAAGTTGCTTTAAATTTACCTATGATGAAATAAAGTCTACATTCCCCTTGCATCTCCATAAACTTTACGATGATCAATAAGAAATAAAGGCTACTTGCACTTCCTTTGGTAGATTCTTTGAATATTTGTATTGAATAACTGCTTTACATCCTATACATGTATGCTGGAGTAAAAGATTAACACTCTCTTTATTAAAATGATATTTATTTAATGAAATTAAGAATACTTGCAGAGTCTGTTCCAAGAAAAGAATTTTAAATGGGTTATTTATGTTTTTGAAAATAAAGGCTTTGAGCCCTTTCCTGATATTGATTTTACATAATGTTTTGTTAATAATTGTTTACACACTAAAAAGTTTATTTTCAGAATAAAGCCTGCAGAAACTTATTTCTATCTCTGTTATGCTTTTTTTTACCAAAACAGTCTATGTCCTACTGATACAAAATTTGCCTCGTGTTCAGACGATGGAACAGTCAGAGTCTGGGATTTTATGCGCTGTTACGAGGAAAAAATCCTAAGAGGTACGATTTGTTATTAACGGAGGTCACAAATACAATATTTGTGGCAGAGAGCAGCAAGCCTTCTCACTATATCAACTGATTTACACTGCGCCAATATGAAAGCATTCAATGGCAGATATTCATTGGGTAGAATAGTACGTCATTTAAAACATATCAGGATGGGTAAGTGTTTAACTGTTGTAACTACCTTAAGTTTCGTAGGCACTTACAAGAGTTTGAACCTATCCCTCTATTTTCAATAAAAACATACATGAAATACTTGATTACTCAATTAAGGTAGTGGACCGGTAGTTGTTCCATAACATTTCAGATGTATTGAACTTAAACAGTGTTATCCGAGTTTTCTTAATGATTTTCATTAGGAAACTTCGGTCAACATTCTGAAAGATCATTAGTCCCTAAATGTTGCAGAACTATTAAGGGTCCACTACCTATAATGTGCGGCAAAATATATGAGTTTACTCAGTGTAAGTGAAATGCATTAGTCCATTCTATTCATACTGCTGGCCAATTCATGCTTACATGAAGTGTAAGTTGTGTTGTTCAAAGATTATTTGCTCCCGTGAGCATTTGCTGCAAGTTTGTGATTACACAATGTCTGTACTTTTGTGATCATGGAATGTCTGTCATTATACCATCACATCAAAAACTATGTATGTAATATTCCCCCCCCCCCCACACACACACAAAAAAAAAAACCCACAAACTATGTTTGAGGGGTATGAAGGAGTCTGCCTGTGGCATGTTTACTCAAACTCTCAGTAACTAATGGATGAACTTCATCAAACTTCACAAAAATGATCAGTGTAAAGCAGAGATGTGAATACTAAATATTCTCTTTTGGTCCATTGACTTTTAACAGAGTTATGACCCTTTGTTGGAAAATTGTGGTGACTAGATGTCTCGGCAACTAATTGAGGGGTTCGATTCAAACTTTACAGAAATATAAAAGATATATCCAAGTTTTGTGTAGATATCCGATTTTGGTAATGATCCATTGATTTTTGAGAGAATTTTGGTCATTTGATGAAAATGTCAGTTGTTTTATCTCTTTCCTGTGTCTGCTCAATTTCTCAGTAACTAATGAACAGATTTCAAACTTCATAGAAATGATGGATACCAAGCAAAGATATGACTTTTGTCAGAGGAAAATCTGCTCCTCTCAATTTCTGTGCAAATATTGAAGTATTTTATTCAAACTTCATAGATATGATCAGTATAAAGCAGAGATGGGCATTTTTAGCTCCACTGGCTGAAAGCCACTTGGGCTATTGTCATGGCGTTGTATCCGCCGTGCATCCGTCCATCCGTATGTGCGTCCGGTGTAAACTTTTCTTTAAAAATCTTCTCCTCATAAACTGCTGGATGGATTTCAACCAAACTTCACAGGAATTATCCTTGGGCAACCCTCTTTCAAAGTTGTTCAAGAAATTTTGATCCAATGAAAAAACATGGATTTAATGGGCGTGGCTAATTTCCAAATATGGTAAAAAGTGACTTTTCTCAGGTTCTAATTGATGGATACCAATTGAATTTTAAAATAAAATGATCCTTGGATGACCGTTTATCAGTCTAAAAAAATTATTGTTATCAGATGAAAAATATGTATTTTATGGGTGGAGGTCATTTCTCTATATGTTATATAGTGGAAACTTTATTAATCATTTTCTTAGAATCTAACCGATAGATATCAACCAAATTTAATATGAATGATCCTTGGTTGACCCTTTATCAGTCTACCAAAAATTATTGTGATTGGATCAAAAATATGTATTTTATGGACGGAGGTCATTTCTCTATATGTTATATAGTGGAAACTTTGAAAATCATTTTCTCAGAATATAACTTATGGATATCAATCAAACTTCATAAGTATGATCCTTGGGTGATCATTATCATGCAGCCAAAAATTATTGTGATTTGATGAAAAATATGTCTTTTTATGGGCAGAGGTCATTTCTCTATATGTTATGATGGTGGAAACTTTGGAAATCATTTCAACATCAGTAGAACCCAAAATATCTAAAAATCTAGTCAATACTAAGATTTGCAATTGCAAGAAATTCAAGCCTGTGGAGCAACACAAACCATGGCTTTTTAGTTACATTGTTTACAGTCCTTTGACTTTCTACCTATGGCTCTTTGATGGAAAATAATCACCACTCAATTCCTCGGCAACTAAAGGGGGTTTTCATTCAAACTAATTTAATTTTAGCTGTGTCCATCACGATTCAGGGAATTTGATTGGCTGCAAATTGGTCTAATTACTCAATGAAAAAATTTGAGTACGCCGCCATTTTGTAAACTTCAACAAAAAGCAGTCCAATACGAAATTGGCCTTATCATGGACAAATCTTTGCTTTTTAAGCTCACCTGATCACAACGAGCTCAAGGGGAGTCATTTGGATCACCCTGAGAGCGTCGTCCGTAGTCAACAATTTTAAAAACTTCTTCTTCTCCTGAACCTCTTGGCTGATATTAATGAAACTTTACCAGAACATTTCTTTGGTGACCCTTTTTCAAAAATTGTTTGCAAAATTTTAATTTGCCCATAAATATGGGTGTGGCAGGACAGGGCTTATTTTGAGCCCGAAATCTTTGAAAGACATCTCCTTCTGAACCATTGGGCCGATTTCAATGCAACTTTACTGGAATGTTCCTTGGGTGACCTTTTCAAAAATTGTTCGCAAAATTTTGATTGGCGAATAAATATGGGCGTAGCAGGGTGGGTCACTTTGACCCCAAAATCTTTAAAGGACATCTCCTGAACCACTGGGTCGGTTTCACACAGAAATTTATCAAAAGGGTTTCTGAGAGACCCTTTCCAAAAATAATCGCAAAATTTTGATTGGCCCATGAATAAGGGTGTGCTAGGGCAGGGATAATTTTGAGCCCGAACTCTTTGAATGACATCTTCTTCTGAACCACTGGGCAGATTTCAATGAAACTTTACTAGAATGTTCCTTGGGTGACCCTTTTCAAAAATTGTTCACTAAATTTTGATAGGGTTCAAACCCCAACGGCAGCACTCATTCTTTCTGACTATTTGTCTCTCACCAATGGGTTGATAATCGTAGACCTATGTGAGATAGCAGCTGGAGGCTTGGAAAGGATGTGATGGTAGAACTGGGGAGAGAAATACCAGGAATCCATTGTAAGGTGCTCAAGCTGCGGCGATATAACTGAAATGTTGAAAGCAGCGTATAACTCCAATCATTAGATCAATTAATCAATTTTAGATTGGCCCATAAAAAAGGCGTGGCAGGGCAGGGCTTATTTTGAGCCTTATATCTTTGAACGCTCCTCCTGATCCATTGGACTGATCAATGAAACTTTTGACAGAATACTTTTCAAAAATTGTTTGTGAAATTTTGATTTGCCAATAGATATTGGGTGCTAGTGCGGGTTTATTTTGAGCCGTAAATCTTTGAACAACATCTTCTGAAACAATGGGCAGATTTCAATGAAACTTTACAAGAATGTTCCTTTGGTGACCCTTTTCAAAAATTGTTCACAAAATTTTGATTGGCCCATAAATATGGGCCTGCTTAGTGACGGTCTTATATTGAGCCCCAAAATCTTTGAAAGGCACCTCCTTCTGAACCATTGGGCTGGTTTGAATGGAACTTTACTAGAATGTTCCTTGGGTGACCCTTTTCAAAAATTGACCCATAAATATTGGTGTGGGAGGGGGGGCTTATTTTGAGCCAGAAATCTTTGAACGACATCACTATCTGAACCATTGGGCAGATTTCAATGAAACTTTATGTTCCTTGGGTGACCCTTTTCAAACATTATTTGCTAAATTTTGATTGGCCAATAAATATAGGTGAGCTAGGGCGGGGCTTATTTTGAGCCTGAAATCTTTAAACAACATCTCTTTCTAAACCATTGGGCAGATTTCAATGAAACTATGCCGGAATCTTCCTTGGGTGACCTTTTTCAAAAATTGTTCAAGAAATTTTGATTTGCCAACAAAAATGGGCTTGGCAGGGCGGGACTTATTTTGAGCCTAAAATCTTTGAATAACATCTGAACCACTGGGCTGATTTTAATATTTTACCAGAATGTTCCTTGGGTTACCCTTTTCAAAAAGTTTTTTGCGAATTTTTATTGCCCAATAAAAATGGGCGTGGCAGGGCGGGGCATATTTCAGCCCAAAATCTTTGAAGGACATCTCCCTCTAACCACTGGGCCTATTTCAATGAAACTTTACCTTTTATTACATACGAAGGGATTTGCTTCCAACTTACAAAGACTTAAATATTTATTGTAATCACATCTTGCACTAATGCTTTTAATAATTGACAAAGGGCAGTATAGCAATGAATCAATAGACAAACATGATCCATTCAAAGACATGGATCCTTGACCCTAAAAGGGTTGACTCTGTCTATATATGTAATCATTAAGTGTATGGCAGTTGTCATTATCCCACTGCTGACAAAAATTATAAAGAACCAAGCGCATAAGACAGATGTGATCCATTCAGAGAAAAGGATTGTTGACCCTAAATGGGTTGACTCTTTCTATATATGTACTCATTAACCATATATCTCAGGGCAGGTATCTTTCATTTGCATATCCACTGCAACTTACCTCCCTTTAATCTGTTGCATTATTGGCCCCCTTCTGATCAATTCTAGTTTCATTTATTAGCCTTTGGACTAAGTCCAGAAGAATTTGTTGTGATGGGCCATAAGTCAATGTGTCTGTTTAAACTTTGCATTTTAAACATCATCTCTGAAACTACTGGGCAGAATTTCAACAAATTTTACAAGAATGATACTTGAAATTTGCTTTCCCATACTCCTATGTTTAATTTTGATAGGGTTGATACAAGGTTGCGAGTGACCAAGTCACAAAAAAATGGACCAGCATGGTTAAATTAAGGTAACTGCGGACACATAGAGGGCCATTTTAGGTCCAAATTTTAAATTGTCTGTAAATCATTCCATACGCGATAAAACTGAACTTTGAAGTACCCGCTTTCATAATTATATCGGTCATAAAAAGGGATTTCATAACGTAGAGTTGACGTCATGACGTCATCAAGGGGCTGACCCCTTTTAAGGGACCAAAATCAGTAATTGTCCATTTTTTCGGAAATTATGAACCGATTTTTATCCCAAAAACGACATTTTATTCGTTTAAAGACGCCTGAACTTATGTTTTGATTGATATGAAGATATAAATGTAAGAAATACAATTAAGTGTAAGGTATTTAATGTTAATGCCTTCTGTGTTGCTGTTTTCCAGTACAGTTACTGAAAATATTTCCTTTTTACTTTAAAATTTGTCCGGTGACATATGCCGAAATTTAGATATGTTGCTGCCAGACCATTCCGCTGAAGATTTTTTAAATAAATACCATGTGGCTTCGGGTTAGATTTTTTGTAAAATTCGATTCCTCGAAGATATCGCAAATCAAAGGATATTTCAACGTCGCGTCAAATGTTCACACAAAAGCTGTCTTTTTAAATGGATGAAAATTTAAGTGATTTTTTTGTATTTCTTAAAATCACTTTCAGATTTAATACTTTGAAGCCTATATTTTACAATAAACCTGAATTTCAAATATTTCAAAATACGCAATTGCACGGAGATTGGCTCCAAAAAAGCATGGTACCGATGGTTTTGGTGCGACGTCAAATTCGACGAAAAATGTTGCAGCAACTTCACAAAATCGAATCTAATAAAAAATGTAACCCCAAGACTTATCATTTTTCTTTGATTAAAGCAAAGCATATTCTTTTTTAGCTTCAAAATAACAAAAATTCAGCATATGTTACCGAACAAAATTTTGAGAAATTTCTATTTATTTACAAAAAAATGAAATGAAGAAAGGAATGTCAAATCTTATAATTCGCGAAATAGATAGTGTTTTGGGCCTGTGTTTCTATATGAATGTGCACAGAAAATAAATGACTAGCTAGGGCGTTCTTGGACTTTCTAAATGAAACTTTTATTAAAATCGGCCGAGTAATTTGGAAAATATTTGCAAATACTAATTTTGGCGGGTTGAAAAGGGGTAGGCCCCTAAATGACGTCACGACGTCAAATGAATGAGCTTCTGACCCTTTTCGTTGCGCGTTAGCTAATACCCACATTTTAAATATAAATCTCAGCAATTATTGTGAGATTTGAAGAAAGTCGAAAATTCAACAATGTTATCTGTCCGCAGTTACCTTAAAAAAAACTTCTTTGGATGCACTGGTCAGAATTAATCCAAACTTCACAGGAATTTTCAGAATCTCTTGTTCAATCCTGATTTGGCTACATTCACAGGTTCTATGGGAGTTCTAGTCTCTAAAAAATGGACTTGCACACAAATGATTCTAATGACATATTCTCTTAGATTTCTTTGTTTTAATCCTAAGTGGGCTACACACTTGGATACTATGGGTGTTTGAGTCACTAAAAGATGGTCTTACTAGATCATTTTCTCTGAAAATTCCTATCAGAAATTAACCAATCTTTACTGAAATGATCCTTAGGATATGGATTTCTTTGTAAATTCTTGTTCGGCTGTGGTGCATAAGGCTTTCAAGTCAGCAAAAAGGGGCTAAAAGGAGAAAAAGCAAAACTCTGAATTTAAACTTTTTAAAAAAAAAATTGTTAGACTGTATTAAGTCAATAATAATAGGAAGATGGAGGCTAGGAAAGGATGTGATTGTAGTACTGGTGTGAGAAATACCAGATATCCATTGTTAGGTGCTCAAGCTGCCGCAATATGACTGAAATAAAAGCGGCGTAAAATCCCATTCAAACAAACAAATTGATTCTGGCATCATATTGACCTTTGACCTTGCCCTTTGACCTACTTTCTTAATTATTGAATAATTACGTCTGGAACTGTAAATGATAAATTGATGGCACAGGGCGTCGACTGCTGTCCTAAATCCTATATTTTGGTGGCTATCCTATATTGTCCTACATTTCAAATCTGTCCTACATAGTAAGACATGTATAAATGGAAAAAAAGAAAATACTACTTTTATTACATTGTGATAAATCAATGTCAGAAACATCTTCCTTTATTATACCTAAACAAAATTCCTACATATCTTGTGTAAGCATCAAAATGATTTGAAGAAGTTCTGACTTTAATGTTGATCACCTCAACATGAAAACAATAAGATTAGATGTAGGACAAAATATATTCACTGAACTAGTAGTTGATCTCTACAAATGGAGAGTTATTTTTAGCTCTACTGACTGAAGGTGAGAAGAGCTATTGTCCGGCGTCTATCTGTCTGTCAGACAACTTTTACTTGTTAACAATACAGAGTCCACATTTTCACTTTGATTGTCTACAAACTTGGTCAGAATGATAAGACCATCATAAGGATTGTTCCTTTCGAAAATGGGCAAGATCTATCAAGGATCATGGGAAAAGGAATGATATGAAACTTTCATTAGAAAAGACAACAGTTTTCATCCAAGTGTCTTCAAACTTGCTCAGAATGATTGTATCATTACAATCATTACTCCCTTTTAAAAATTTTCTGATCGATTGAACATCACAAGAAAAGGAGCCTATATTTGAAATTTAATTTTAAGAATTCATTTGTTAAAATTTCTTCATGTATGCATAGAAGTTAATAAAAAATTCACTTAGTATTCTACATCATGTAACCATTTGCATATTGATGTGGTCTGGTGATTTTATACTGTTGTCATAGAAAAAGGGGCCTAAATTATAAACTTTCTTGTTCACAAAACTCCTCTTTATAAATGGATACATTCATGTGAAACTTTCACTGAATATTCCATTTCCATTGACTATGTGCATTTGTGGATTTTTAGTAATATGCTGCATCATGATAAAAGGGGGCTTTATGTATATTCCTTGTTATTCCCTTACCTACAAACACACCACCTATGAAGAAAAGGGGGGTATATTGGTTACAACATGTTTGTCTGTCCATAGACCTTTTCGTTTCCAGAGTCCAAGTGACCTAGAATCATGAAACTTCAAACAAATGCTGCTTATGACCCAAGGAAGTGCCCTTTTGTTTTGGATCACATAGGTCAAGGTCACAGTCAGCCTTTGTTCAATTTTCATTTCCAGACTCTAACTCGAGAACCAAGTGACCTAGTATCATGAAAATTCAACGAATGCTGCTTATGACCCAAGGAAGTGCCCTATTGTTTTGGGTCAAAGGTCAAGGTCACAGTCAGCCTTTGTTCAATTTTAGTTTCCAGACTGTAACTCGAGAACCATATGACCTAGAATCATGAAAATTCATCGAATGTTGCTTATGACCAAAGGAAGTGCCATATTGATTTTGGGTCACAGGTCAAAGGTCAAGGTCACTGTCAATTTTTGTTTCTGGACTGTAACTTAAGAACCAAGTGACCTAGAATCATTATTACCTCATGCAAATGCTGCTTATAACCCAAGGAACTGCCCTATTGTTTTGGGGTCACAAAGGTTAAGGTCACAGTCAGCCTTTGTTCAATTTTTGTTTCCAAACTCTAACTCAAGTGACCTACAATCAAGCATATAAATTGAATTCTCAATATATGTTACATACAGATCCTGCTTTAATTGCACTTATGGTTTGACAAAGCTGGTATTAGTCCGCTTTGAGACTTTTCTATTCTTTTCTGAAAAGAATTTTTGGATTCTAATGTTTGATGTCAGGATTGTTCTTTGGATAGACTTAACTCTGATTTCTTTCTTGGTGATGATGTTGCTGTATCATAGAAAAAGGGACCTTTCTGATGCAACAATTCTGGTGACCACAACTTGACATATTTCTTGAAACTTTAAAAAAATATTACTTATCATATGATTATGCACACATGAAACCTCTTTAAAATGTTATTACGTGTCATGGAAAAAAGGGGCTTTTGTGACAGATTGTTTGTTAACTTAATTTTAAAGCTCACCTGAGCACAAAGTGCTCAAGGTGAGCTATTGTGATCACTCATCGTCCGTCGTCCATCCATCCGTCTGTCCGACCGTCAACAATTTCTTTAAACATCTTCTCCTCCTAAACCACTTGGCCAATCAAGCTGAAACTTGGCAGGGATGTTCCTTAGGTGAAGCCTTTTAAAAGTGGTTAAAAGAATTTAATTTCATCAAAAACTCTTGTTGCCATGGTTACATAATAGCCCAAAATGGCCGAAAATCTTAGAAAAAATTCTTCTCCCCCTAAACCATTGGGCCAATCAAACTGAAACTTGGCAGGGATGTTCCTTGGGTGAAGCTCTTCAAAAGCTGTTAAAAGAATTTAATTTCATTAAAAACTCTAGTTGCCATGGTAACGGAAAGTCTGAAAAATGGCTGAAAATATTAGAAAAAAATCTTCTCCTAAACCACTGGGCCAATCAAGCTGAAACTTGGCAGGGATGTTCCTTTGGTGAAGGTCTTCAAAAGTTGTTAAAGGAATTTAATTTCATTGAAAACTCTAGTTTCCATGGTAACAGATAGTCTGAAAAATAACCAAAAATGGCTGAAAATATTAGAAAAAATTCTTCTCCTCCTAAACCACTAGGCCAATCAAGCTGAAATTTTGCAGGGATTATCTTTGGGTGAAGCTCTTCAAAAGTTGTTAAAAGAATTTCATTTCTTCAAAAACTCTTCTTTCCATGGTAACAGAAAGGCTGAAAAAATGACATAAATTACCAAAAATCTTAGAACAAATTCTTTTCCTCCTTATCAATGAGGCCAATCAGTTTTAAACTTAGCACTCATGTTCTTAACGTGTAGGTCTACTAAAGTTGTTAAAAGAATATGCCATGGTAAGAGAAAAGTTGAAATTTACGAAAAATTAAAAAAAAACAACTTGCAGTAGGTCGAAATTTAACCAACCTTAATGTATATCATACAAATTCTGGTATTCATAAAATGGTTGACAAGTTATGAGTGACTTACTCAGGTGAGCATTATAGGACCATCATGGTCCTCTTGTTTTGTTGTTGTTGCTTTTGATTTTTTTTTAATTTCATGCCTCAACCAAACTTGGCCTTAGATGATTATCTACTTACAAATAGATTATGGCTTAGCTTAATACTTTAAATGCACTTTATTAATGAATTTCATATATCTGTTAGGCATTAAGTACCAGTTGAGCGATACTGGGCCTCCTGTTTTTCACCCTTTTCTAGGTGTTAAATAGTCTTTTACCTTTTTCTTGATGTAGAATTAATGAAAAAGTAGATCTTACGATATTGAAGTTAGGAGAATTTCACCAAAAGCGAAGTGGGTCATTTAGCATGTGGATTACACAACACAAAAAGCATAAACTTTCTAGCTAAAGGTGACGTTGAGTATAATGAATAGGTGGAGCTGTCTGTGTACACAGGAAAACACGTCATGTGAATTTTATTACGAATAAAGTTCTATTGAATTTCTTCTTATTTCATACTTGCTATTTATGCCATTTTTTCATAATTTATAATATGTCCCAAATAACAGGAGTAGAAAAACCCTGTTGATATTACACTTATGTAATATCTATGTAAGTGAAATTTAGAGCGAACAATACTTCTTAACTTCACCACAAAAATTTTGTCATAATGCATATGAATACTTCATTATATATACAGCATTACATGTTGTGCATTAAAACAACAATTATAACCATATAAATAGAAAATCAAATTTGTGTTCATGAAAGATGTTTGATAGATTTGGTATTTCCAGACCACTCATTTAAAATCTTCTCTACATATTTACCATACTTCTCCTAATAAACGCTCCCAGGAGCTGTACATAACATGGTCAGGGAGCTTAATTTAGTGTTCATTTTTATGCTCCCCGAAGGGAGAGCATATAGCCGCCGCTTTGTCTGTCCGTACGTCCGTAATTCCGTCCGTCCGTCCCCACCTATTTCTCCATAACCCCTGGGCCAAATTGAATGAAACTTACCATGTGAACTCCCTATGATATAGTGATGATGCTTCTGTGACGGTTTTTGGATTTGAGGCCTCGTCATGGGAAAAGGGGACTTAGGGTAAAAAACAGTTTTTCCCAAATTTCTCCTAGTCTAACAGTCAGACTTTAGTGAAATTTCATATTTGAGTAGCAAATCAGATGCCCTTTACTATAAACAATTTCAAATTAACGTAAAAAAATATATATCATGGAAAAAGGGGGCTTAATGTTTGTTACCTTTACGTTAGCGCGTAAAATACAGTTATTCTTTCATTTCTCCTAGTCTTATGCTCAGAATTTGATGAATTTTCACATTTGAGTAGCAAATCAGATGCTCTTTACCCTAAACTATTTGAAATTTGTGTCTAAAAATATGTCATGCAAAAAGGGGGTTTAATGTTTGTTACCTTTATGCTAGCTGAATAAGATAACAGCTTATTTGAGTCTTTGTTATTTTTGATTCTAAGATTATGTCTGGAGCATATCTCCTAAAGAATAATAGCTATCAACTTGAAACTTTATGGGTGGATAGATGTTATGGAGGAGAAGTGCAGTGCATAAGAACTACAACTCTTGCTTGCATAATTTTGCAGTTATTGCCCTTTGTTATTTTTGATACTAAGATTATGTCTGGAGCATATCTCCTAAAGTATAATAGCTATCAACTTGAAACTTTATGGGTGGATAGAGCTCATTGAGGAGAAATGCTATGCACAAGGACTACAACTCTTGCTTGCAACATTTTGGAGTTATTGCCCTTTGTTATTTTTGATACGTAGATTATGTCTGGAGCATATCTCCTAAAGTATAATAGCTATCAACTTGAAACTTTATTGGTGGATAGAGCTCATGGAGGAGAAGTGCTATGCACAAGGACTACAACTCTTGCTTGCAACATTTTGGAGTTATTGCCCTTTGTTATTTTTGATACGTAGATTATATCTGGAGCATATCTCCTAAAGTATTATAGCTATCAACTTGAAACTTTATGGGTGGATAGATCTCATGGAGGAGAAGTGCAGTGCACAAGAACTACAACTCTTACTTGCATAATTTTGGAGTTATTGCCCTTTGTTATTTTTAATACTTAGATTTAATAGGAGGTAAATCTATGACAGTACAATAGAAGCTTTTATCTATTAGGCTTCAGTTTACTATCAAGCTTTTGTGGCGGGGGATGTCCATGTCCAACATGGCTCTTGTGTTTGTGACAATGCCTTATTCGGGGAGCATAATCCGTCTCTGACGGCTCTTGTCTGATTTAATAAAGCATAAAAATTGATGCCCTTTTAGGCCCTTTTCCCTTTAACCCTTTGCTGTTTAATCCCTGCTTTTTACGTGTCTGTGATTTTATGATTGAAAAAACATTGTGATAAAAGAAGAAATTGCTTCTGACAAGCAATTTCTTCTTTATCCACACTATTTTCTACCCTACTAAATCGTTATTTTTCAAATTAAATCCACTTTGAATTTTCGTCTGCAAAACCTTTGAATTTGGACAGGTCCAAAATTTTGTAAAACAGGAAAGGGTTAACTCAAGGAGAATTTTTCTCTAAACAATCAAATAAATGATTGTTTAGAGGAAATTCATCTCAAATTAGAGAAGAAAGCTCAAAAAGTTCCTAAATTTTAGGCTTTTGAAGTGAGATTTCTTGGTAAAAAGTGCAGGGGTGCTTCTATAAGGGAGGGCACTATTATTACAGGAAATATGGTATCCATATAAAGTGTCTTAACAATGCAAAAAGATCTGGAAGAAACCTTCAGATGAATTGCATACTAGTTAAGAAGCCACTTGGTTTCTACTTGGTATTTTTCAAGTCAAATGAGCCCATTAGTGTCTTTTCCAACAATTTGAAAAAAGTTGGTGAGGTTCAAAAATTGAGAGCCCAGCCACAAACTCTAAAAATAACATTACCTCATGGTCTACACCTTATCTATCTACAAAGCGCATATTTCAGACTCTGGTCAGACTGTGCAGATGCACAGACTGGCCAGAGTCTTTGCCTTGCGCATATTTGAAATTGTTGGAAATTTCACGCACAGGCTCATAATATATAAATGAAAACTGTAAATAACTTAGCTTTGTCATTCTGAAGTCATATGAGGAACCCATTTTCACCCAAACAGGCCACGGAGCAGACGTCAAGTGTGTAGACTGGCATCCACAGAAATCACTTATAGCCTCAGGAAGTAAAGATAATCAGGTACCAGTCAAATTGTGGGACCCAAAATCTGGACAGAGTCTGGCTACACTGTAAGTATTACAGATAATACATACTTAGTGTTTTGTATGATAAAAAATATCTAACGAGGTTGGGAGAATTGATCATTGACGAGGCTCTGCCGAGACAATTATCAATTCTCACAACGGAGTTAGATATTTTTCATACAATACACTAAATACGTATTATATTTATCTTATAACCTCTATTTGTCTTATTTTGTCAATGTTTATAACTGAAATGCAAGTTTTTCTAAAAATAACTATGTGATATCATAAAAAATATACTGGATGTTATCACACAGATATTTGTATAGTTATAAGGTAATATATGATGCTGGTACCACTTTCTACTCTGGTTCTCCCTTATGAACAAATCGATGGGTCAGTGCAACACTTGTAAGTGCCTATATGTTTATAGGCACTTACAATAGTGTTGCACTAACCCCTTGAAATAGTCCCTTACGGAGTATAGCTGACAATAATCTATTACAGACCAGGGTTGAACAGAACCCACATGGAATAAAAATATTGAAATTATTGGTTCAAAAGATCAACATGCTTACCACTTGGCCAAAGATGATCTCTCCTGACGCAGTTGTCAGGTGTTGTATTCAAACCTTTCTAAAGCCTATGCTTAAGGATAAGAGAAGTATTGTAACATCTTCACTTACATGAACAAGATACCACATAAATCATGAGGGGTATCTTTGCTTAGCAAGTGTATGGAGGTGTGATCATTTTGGTTATCATTTGTATTTTATTATCTAGTGATAACTAAAAATCTTATCCATGTTCCAGTTCTCATTTGCTTAGGCTAGTTAGGCTATTGGATATCAGCAATGGGATAAATTCTGAGGATTTGGTGGATTATCATTGTGGATAGTTGAATGGCCTTGGAGATGTAAATGGGTTGACTATTTTTTGGAGCACCCTCAGGGTGTCCTATACATGGTTATCACAATGAAAGCTCTTTTTTGCGTTAGTGCTTCAGTCTGATTTTGTTAAGACATTTACTCCCATATTTATGGATGGATTTCGAAGCAAATTGGCTCAATTGCTGTACTTCATTAGCAGATGTATTTTTTGAAAGAAATTTTCAGATAGTTCTAAGATCAAGGTCACAGCTCAGGGTCAAATGTTTAAATACAAACTAGACACCAGGGGCCTGTTTTACTAAACATCTTACGTAAAAAAATCACACATCGTACCTGTTGTTTTCATTCACTTTTAGATTCTGTCTTGCAATATCTCATTTGAATTGTCTTTAGAAGACAATTCAAATGAGATGATGCATGGCGGAATTCCATTTTCAGTTACTACTGTAGAAGCAATTTTAATTTTTGACTTACGCAAAAAATGATTGTTAGATGCTTAGTAAAACAGGCCCCAGCCATCCAAGGACAACCATCTGGTTAACAGAATTCAGCTTTTAATTGCTAGACTGACAGTTTTCAATTCTAAACAGTTTGAAAAGATTTGGTAATCTTTTGATTGTGAATAGATATAACATTGCTTTTTCAAATAATTTGACATTCTATCCACAAAAGGTTTACATTTAACCCTTCTGTTGTTCATGGTATTTTCTTGCTCTCCACAATGTTTTTGTATAAAGTATAGACCAAGATAAGTCTGCACAAATGTGCTGTCTTATCTTGGTCTATGCCACCTTATCTTTCTAAACTAACCAGGAAAGTTATCTATCTTTTTCCAAATAAGTACTAACTCCCAATTAATGCATACAGTGTTTTCAGTGCCTTATTTTAATGCAATTTTTCCTAAGTTTTTTATTCAGCATGACAAGGGTTTCAAATTGTTATAATTTACTTCCAGACATGCTCACAAGTTCACCGTTATGGATATTGAATGGAACAAGAATGGTAACTGGTTATTGACAGCAGCTAGAGATCATCTCATTAAACTGTTTGATATTAGAAACTTGAAGGAAGAATTGCAGATATTTAAAGGACACAAGAAAGAAGCAACAGGTATGGACCTTACATTTAGTGTATCTATATTGTTATAATTGGCCCCATAATTAATGACTAATTTTTGTGTATGGGAAATGTTGTATCACTGCAGAATCTGACATTATTTTCTCTTTATCCTTTGGAGTCAGATAATTATTTTATAAGAAATTCACAAAATTTGTATAGTTGTGTTTTTAATATTCAAGCAATGCTACCATATAATTGAAAAAAATAATAGTTGTGACAACATAATGTAGATAGTTAATGAGTGATTCAATTTTTAGGGGTAATATGGAACCTGCCGGTATTTCCTTATTTGAGCCTGTGTGTAACATTTCCAACAATTCGAAATGTGTGTGAGATGCAAACATTGAGAGGCGTGGACAGCCATCTACTGTAAATATAATGTTACCTGGTGGTGTAAAAGTTCTTTTAGACCTTATCTATCTACTTAACGCAAAGTGAAGACTCTGTTTAGACTGTGCTTATGCACAGGCTGGTCAGAGTCGTGGCTATGTACATACATGAAATTGTTGGAAATCTCACGCACATGCTCATTTATCAAAATTTTGTCGGTGGGTAACAAAGAAAAGCATAACCAAAGCTATAGCTACAAGGTTGAGGTCACTCACAGGTATCTTGTCATTCGGAACATCACTTGGCCATTTCCGTAAACTACAACATACCTCGGATGTATGTAAGGCGGATGGGTATGTAACAAAATCACTGTAGATTTATATTTTTACAGTAAATAACGGCTGAAAAATCTTAATTTTTGAGAATGACGAATCATTCTCAAAAATTAAGATTTTTTCTGCCGTTATTTAAGAATCTAAAGATATTTATATAAGGATATGATGGTTTCACGTCAGTGACATAAACGAGTAGCGTTGGAGACGTCGAATGTTTTCACTCACAGTTTCCAGGGCTAACGCCATTTTAACTGACGTCATCGAGTTTTTCCAATGTTTTCCCCTACTTTTTAAAAATAGTTCGTCTATGTACATCCGAGGTTGATCGTGAGATTGGCCGAGTGGTGTTCCGAATGATATCTTGTATGTTTCAGCTGTAGCCTGGCACCCTATCAATGAACAGATGTTTGCCAGTGGAGGGTCAGATGGAGCCATCATGTTCTGGAATGCTGGGTAAGGCTTTCTACTTGTGGATGATCACTTTACTAGGCCCAAGGGTCGTTGGACTATTTCTCTCCCTCCCACCAATGGGTTGATAATTGTAGACATAGTATGAGGGTTCAGTGCAAGACTGTTCTAAGTGTCCACTTAGTACAGTCTTGCACTGAATCATTGATATGTGTGATAGCAGCTGGAAGCTAGGAAAAGATGTGCCAAGGGGCATTGAAATTCAAAGCATATGGTTATGTTCGAAAACCTTCTATTTACGGTGGTCCCTTTGATAGAAAGTAGTTTTGACTACCCTCAACATACACTTTGGCGGACTAAATAATCGTGAATTTTTATGTTCCCAAATCATACTCAAAACTTGTTTATACTCTCTATCTAGACATTGTTTATCAAAGAATAACTATGATAGAAAGCATTTCTGTTTAAAAAAGAGAAAAATACTTAAACCAAAAATGAATAACTAAAATATGCTTAACATTTAAACATGAGTACCAAGTTAAGACTCAATCTAGCCAGTTCTTCTGCACAGTCATCTGTGCAATCTAATATAGATATTAACTGTTTAACTATTAACTGTTTCATCAAGGCTTCACAATGTTTGCATTTCACTCACAAGAAATTGATGAAAGTGTCAGGCACTGCTCATATGTTGTTTCTATCTACAGGACAGATAAAGAGCTGGGAGCAATGGAGGAAGCCCACGATGCCATAATCTGGGATCTAGCCTGGCACCCCCTGGGTCATGTACTGGTATCAGGGTCTAATGACCACTCTACGTAAGTCTTTGCTGTAGCAAATTTAAAAGTCTACATATTCATTCACCAATCAAAGCATTTAGTCAGTCTAGAGCTGCAACGGTTAGTCATGAGAACTCATAAAAGCATAAGGCTTTAACTCTCTTTAAAGTGGACAGAAAACTTTCAATCCCTGCAGGTTCAATCCCCAGTGGCGTCAAATATCCTTTCCTACGTTTGTCTCTCACCAATCGTAAACCTATGTGAGATAGCTGTCGGAGGCTAGGAAATGGTTGTACAGGTGAAAGAAATACCAGGAATCCATAGTTAGGTGCCCCGGTCGCAGCAATATAATTGCCAAATTGTTGAAAGCGGCGTAAAACCCATTCAAACAAACAAAAATTCAATCCCTGCAGCCTGAATTGTTTAAGGTAATGGACTGGTAATAGTTCCACAACATTTTAGACGTAATGAACTTTTACAGTGTTAACCGAGGTTTCCTAATGATTTTCATTAGGAACCTCGGTCAACATTGTGAAAGTTCATTACTTCAAAAACATTGCAAAACTATTACAGGTCCACTACTTTAAACTCATTCTGATTTAAATGGGTATTTTGTTTTTACATGAAAAATGAATACAAAGTAAACAAGGCTGTTTTGAGAATCTGACTATCATGAACTCAATGGACCATAAAAATGCATTGATAAATGAGAAAATACAATTAGACAGGACAGGAAAAACACCCTGGTTATAAGAGATATAGTGTATTAAGTAATGTTGCAATAATCAGAGCTTACTGTTTGTCATTGCCATAGTGTATTAAGTAATGTTGCTTTAAACAGAGTGTTCTATTTTTCATTGCCCGAAAACCAAAATGTCATAACTACAGCATCATTTTAGCTATAGCTATAACTTTTTGTTTCTCTATTTGTCTGAAAAATTGTCAAAGTGTAAAAATTTTGCACTCCTATCAACATTAATTCCAACACTACCTATGAAAAAAGATATTAGAATATGGAAGGAAAAAACATGGAAAAAAAGTTGTGTTTGATAAGATTTTATCCAGCCTCCTTTAAAATGTGATAACTTGAACTGGAACACTTGAATCATTGTTTCATAAACCATGAATTGTTGGCACATGCAAAACAGTTGTAACTGCATATAAATATATACAACTGTTTTCATGCTGAGTTATTGACAATGATGTTTTGTTTGATTTATGTAGGAAGTTCTGGACTCGTAACAGACCAGGTGATGCCATGAGAGACAAATACAACTTAAATATAGTCATTACAGGGCCTGATGGGGAGGCCTTAGATATAGGTATGTAGAATTTTCTTTTTATATCATTTTACTTTATTTCTTCTTGTAAATCTTCTTATCAAAGCCCCACAATGTAACAGCATTTCTATTGAAAGTGGCGTCAAACCCCATACAAACAATTAGCCATCCAGTAAGCTATGGAAAACAGGGATGCATCAGAAATTGAGTGTTTTGCCTTTTTAAGCAAAATATTAGTAAAATCATTTTTTTTTCCTATTTTTTTTTTTATTGTTATTTTTTTGAAGAAAATTACCTTGTTTTGAAGGGACATAGTCATGAATTTACTTCATTTATAGACATACTGGTGAAAGTCCAATGTACTAAAATCGATGGCTCAGCGCAAAACAGTTGTAACTCCCTATATGTTTATAGGGAGTTACAACTGTTTCACGCTGAGCCATCGAAATGGTATTTTACCTGTTGATAGTGTTGAGGAAGCCACTGTCAGCTAGGCAACTCTTATAAGAGGAAATAGTGAATAAACCAGAGATTTATCGTGCGAGAATTTTCCCTGAAAAAAGATGAACTGAAAAATTGTTGCTTTAAAGAACTTCTTAAAATGAGCCTGTGCGTGACATTTCCAATGATTTCAAATGTGTGCAAAGCAAAGACTCTGGCCAGTCTGTGCATCCACACACTATGCAAATTGTAGACAGAGAAGGTGTTAAAGTATCTGTAGATAGTTAGGCAATCCACTACTTACCCTAAGTAACTACCTGGGCAGCTAAATGTTTTCACCTCACGCATATTTCAATTGATGGAAATGTCACGCACAGGCCCAAATAACTGACTTACATGTCTTTATTACAGATCATGATATGCCCCTTGGTGAAGCGAAGAGTTTGTTACCTGGGATGGGACTTGAACATGGGTTACCTCCCCCAGAAGAAGAACCAGAGAAGAAAAGTAGGTGTACTTCAAACAAAAAAAAAATCAAAAGCATTAATTTATAAGAGAAAACCTTTATTTTTGTGATATCAGGTATCTTCAGTAAGCATTAAACTAACAATAATGTTCTTGCAGGTTCTGTATTTGTCCACTTCTTAAGTAAGACATGGACAAATATAGGTATTTTAATTAACAAAATTGATGTTTAGTTTGAAAAAATAATCTGTGGTGATTTGTCATTTTCATCTTAATCCATCTACAGGTAATCAATATCCAGACACTTTGGAAAAAATTGAAAATTTTGCATCTTTAAGCTCATCTGTGCACTCTATGTGAGCTTTGTTGTTAGGTGGATGTAGGTTGTCCATTGTGTGTCATCAACAGTTACCTTGTATGCACTATAGAGGCCATATTGTTTGTCTGATTAACCTGAAATTAAGTCAGAATGATTGTCTCTCAGACGAGCCTGAAATTGGGTCAAGTGGAGTCAAAAACTAGGTCACAGGGCCTAATGGGAGGAAAACCTTGTATGCAATCTAGAGGTCACTCTTTTTGCTCGATCAACTAGAAATTTGATCAGAATGATGGGGGAATCTCTTTCCTCAATGCTTTCTTGCTAGAATGACAAAAAACTTGAAAATTTTTATGGACTTGAAATATTTGTCCCCAACATCTTACCATTCAATAGATTCTAAAATCGTAGTCTCTGGCAACCCTTATCCTACTGTCCAGAGCGTTTTAGTGCTGTCCAGCTAGCTTTAACAGAGAGTTGAAACTAGGAACAGACTAAACAGTCGTGCAGACTATTCTTAGTCCACACTGCCTGTTTCTACTTAAACCCTGTCATGCTAACCCCGGAATATTTCTGCTTTGGTAGGAGGTATGGACAAAGATCAGTCTGCACATATGTGCTGTGCAGTCTGATCGTAGTCTATACCACTTGCTTTCCTTTTCAAACCAGAGAAGTTTTAAAAAAATCATATTTTCAGAATCAAATACCCACTCCCAATTAGGAAATCAAAGCTTTCAGCACTTTGATTTTAATATTACTTTGGCAAGTTTTTTTTTCAGCATGACAAGGGTCAATATTGTTGGAAAAACTAGTTGAAATGAGACTATGTCCCAAAGAATTGGCATTTGTTTGAAACTAGATTTAGATTCAGCCGGATAAGGGTTAAATTAGAGTTAAATGATTTATCTATTACAATCAGATGATAAGAAGAGTTCAGAAGAAGAGTTACCCTCTATACCCGGTTTGGACTGGTCGTCAGACGCTCAGTTTTTTAAGGATCAGCAGAAGGGAGAGGAGCGACCGCGGAAAAAGACCCCATATTCACGACCCATTCCTAGAAGCTTCGAACAAGCTTGGATCTCAAATCAACAGCCAGGGACTTTAGTGAAAGATGAAAGTAAGTCATACACAAAAAGAGTTTTGGCTCGGATCTAGGATTGTTTAGCCATGCTGTTTGAAACATTAGGGTCATTGTCAGCATTGTCATAAGTAAAAATTGTGGGATATTTCTTTTATTATTAAATGAGCCTGTGTGTGAGATTTCCAACAATTTCAAAATATGCGCAAAGCAAAGACTCTGACCAGCCTGTGCATCTGCACAGACTGATCAGAATCTCCACTATGACTTTAGTAGATTGAAAAGATCTCAAATGATTTGTAGACAATCAGGTAACTTTATATTAACAGTATGTGGCTGTCTACGGTACTGAATGTTTGCAACTCACAAAAATTTCAAATTTTTGGAAATGTCATGCACAGGCTCACTAATGTATTCACTTGAAATTAAGAGATTATGACAAAGATGGATATGTCTTATTTCATTTTTAGCATGGCTGCATAGGATCAAAAAGTTGAGTTATTGGTGTCATCCTGTTGGTCCAGGCATATGAGTAGGCAAAGGAGTTGGTGCATTACAAACTTTAACCTTGGCTTTAACTCAGCTACTATTAAAGATATTTACTTGAAACTTGGCATGTGTAGTCTCCATCAAAAGACCAGCATATTCTTTCAAGGACAACTATAAAGGCATTGTCAAGAGGACCTGCAGATGAGCGTGGTAGAGGGTGTGGTGCTCTTGTAAGACAAATTATACGTGTAATGTCACATGAAAAAGGGCCATCTAGAAACTCCATAAAATAAATAATTGAAAAAGAGATTGGTCCCTGTATTGATAAACCAGAGGTCACATTGAAAAATTTCTTACATGGAGAGTTATATTGATAGTTCTGTATTCAGAAACCACACTAGGGCCAACACTTTACTCACTTCCAAGATGCTCCCTTTTTTCCTGACAGGAATCGAGCTGGGACGAGTAGAATTTTCATACCCAGGTAACTTAGATATCATTACCAACAGGTTCTCAAGTACCCTATGATTATTGTCCATATATTTATTGTTTAAAACTAATATTCTGCGTTATTAATGAACTGGCAGGGCGGGGCTTAGCCGAGACGTTATTTGGCGAGTTTACTTTTCAAAACTTATGGTTCTTTATTGTTAACCCATGCAAATAACTGTAATTAACCTAAAGGATTCACGTGCTTAAAGAGAGTGAACTCATTTCTCTGTTTGGTTACCAAAACCTCGTAACTTCAGCTTGATTAAGTAACAAATTTACAATTTAAGGATTCGTATTATTTATGTTGACTCTGTAGAAGTAAGTTGCTTAAATTTAAAGCTGATTTACCTTTACCTTAAATGCAATGATATGATAAATAATGGGTGAAGGTGTTTGGAGTCTGCGAGTATGAAGCCAGCTGGACACTCAAAACTTTCTGATGTACAAGTCTGTTGGATCTCCTGGAGATTAACTTCAGAAGAAAATTGATGAATGTTTTAACAGTCTTCAATTCTTTTCTTAATTTGGTTCCCAAAGGTTCATTGTCCTTATACAATAGTAGGTTAATGGGTAATGACATTCGGAACACCACTAGGCCAATCTCACGATCAACCTCGGATGTACATAGACAGACTAATTTTAAAAATTAAGAAAAAACCTTGGAAAAACTCGATGACATCAGTTGAAATGGTGTTAGCCCTCGAAACTGTGAGTGAAAACATTTGACGTTGCCAACGCTACTCGTTTAAGTCACTGACGTGAAACCATCGTATCTTAATAGAAATATCTTTAGATTCTTATAGAACGGTTGAAAAAATCTTAATTTTTGAGAATGATTCGTCATTCTCAAAAATTAATATTTTCCAGCCATTATTTAATGAAAAAGATATAAATCTACAGTGCTAGGTTTTAGCTCCACTGGCCGAAGGCCAGCGAGCTAATGTAATGGCGGTGTGTCCGTCGTGCGTGCGTCAGTCCGTGCGTCCGTGCGTAAACTTTTTCTTTAAACATCTTCTCCTCCAAAACCTATGGGCGGATTTTGATGAAACTTGGTAGAAATGTTCCTTGGGTGACCCTCTTCTAAAATTGTTAAAGAAATTTTGATTGACCCCCAAATATGGGCGTGGCAGGGTGTGGCATTTTTTCACTTTGAAATCTTTAAAAATCTTCTCCTCCCAAACCGTTGGGCCAATTTCAATGAAACTTGGCATGGATGTTCCTTGGGTGACCCTTTACCTAAATTGTTCAAGAAATTTTGATTGACCCCCAAATATGGGCGTGGCAGGGCGGGGCTTATTTTGAGCCCAAAATCTTTGAAAGACATCTCCTCCTGAACCACTGGGCCGATTAATCAAACTTTACCAAAATGTTCCTGGGGTGAGCCTTTACATAAATTGTTCAAGAAATTCTGATTGACCCCCAAATATGGGCGTGGCAGGGCGGGGCTTATTTTGAGCCCAAATCTTTAAACGACATCTCCTCCTGAACCACTGGGCCGATTTCAACCAAACATTACCAAAATGTTCCTGGGGTAACCCTTTTCAAAAATTGTTCCTGAAATTTTGATTGGCCCCCAAATATGGGCGTGGCAGGGCGGGGCTTATTTTTAGCCCGAAATCTTTGAAAAACATCTCCTCCTGAACCACCGGGCCGATTTCAACCAAACTTTACCAAAATGTTCCTGGGGTAACCCTTTTCAAAAATTGTTCCTGAAATTTTGATTGGCCCCCAAATATGGGCGTGGCAGGGCGGGGTTTATCTGAGCCCGAAATCTTTGAACGACATTTCCTCCTGAACCATTGGGCTGATTTCAATGAAACTTTACCAGAATGTTCCTTGGGAGACCCTTTCCAAAGGTTGCTCTCAAAATTTTGATTGGCCCATAAATATGGGTGTGGCAGGGTGGGGCTTATTTTGAGCCCAAATTCTTTGAAGAACATCTTCTCCTGAATCACTGGGCTGATTTCAATGAAATTTTACCAGAATGTTCCTTCTGTGACCCTTTTCAAAAATTGTATGCGAAATATTGATTAGCCTTTAAATATTGGCATGTCAGGGTGTGGCTTATTTTGAGCCCGAAATCTTTGAACTACATCTCCTGATGAAGGTTGGGCCAATTTCAATGAAACTTGAGAATTTTGATGCAATGTGAGCCATACCCACTTAATTAATATAAAATAGGTCTTAAGAGATTTCAAAGTGTTGTTTTCATTCAAAGAAAGATTCATTTAATGCAAGTCTAATGATGTTAAAGCCAGTGGAGCGATACAGGCCCTCTTGGGCCTCTTGTTCTTACACTGCTTCCGCCTAACATTATGCACGATTTTGTTACATACCCACCCACCTTACATACATCTGAGGTCTGTTGCAGTTTACTGAAATGGCAGAGTGATGTTCCGAATCGGGTAATGATTCAGCACCCGAGTAGGAATGTTACCCTGCCTAATACCCAGGTACTGGAGTACTTGTCCCAGTTCTAGACAGGTCACATATTTTTATCTACTATACAGTGATCGACAGCTGAGAATTTGTACCTATATATTGTGCTCTTGTTCCTTTAGTATAAAGCCCCCGTCAAAGCGCAGTTGGTAGTGCGTTGGACTGTCAATCTAGAGGTCCCGGGTTCGATACCCGACGGCGGCACTCATTCTTTCCCACTATTTGTCTCTCACCAATGGGTTGATAATCGTAGACCTATGTGAGATAGCAGCTGGAGGCTAGGAAAGGATGTGGTGGTTGTACTGGTGAGAGGAATACCAGGAAACCATTGTTAGGTGCCCCAGCCGCCGCGATATTACTGAAAAAATGTTTAAGCGGCGTTAAACACCATTCAATCCTTTAGTATAAAGAATATTTATTACACACACTCTTCTGATATTTATGCCCTGTTTGAAGAAGAGAGGGTATATAGCTTTGCACATGTTGGTTGGTTGGTCTGTCTGTCTGCCTGGAGACCTTTTTTGTCCAGAGCATATATCTCAAAAAGTATGCAAGCTAGAATCAAGAAACTTCACAGGTGGATAGATCTTATTCAGGAGAAGTGCAGTGCACAAGAACCATAACTACTCATCATATTTTTAGCTCCACTTTTGGCCAGGGAGCTATTGTCATGGCGGAGTGTCTGTCGTGCGTCCGTCCAATTGTATGAGCGTCCGTCCAATTGTATGTGCTAAACTTTTCTTTAACTTTTTCTCCTCCTAAACCAATGGGTGGATTTTGACAAAACTTGGCCAGAATGTTCCTTGGGTGACCCTCTTCTAAATTTGTTCAAGAAATTTGGATTGACCCCAAAATATGGTAGTGGCAAGGGGGCTTATTTTTAGCCCCAAATCTTTGAACAACATCATCTCGTGAACCATCCGCCCAATTTCGATGAAACTTTACCAGAAAATTCCTTTAGTGACCCTTTTGAAAAATTGTTTGCGAAATTTTGATTGGCCTATAAATATAGGCGTGGCAGGGTGGGGCTTATTTTGAGCCCGAAATCTTTGTACGACATGGCCTCCTGAACCATTGGGCCGATTTCAATGAAACTTGACCAGAATGTTCCTTGGGTGACCCTGCTAAAGTTGTTTAAGAAATTTGGATTGACCCCAAAATATGGGCCTGGCAGGAGGGAATTATTTTGAGCCCGAAATCTTTTAACAACATTGCCTCTTGAACAACCGATTTCAATGAAACTTTACCAGAATGTTCCGTGGGTGACTCTTTTTGAAAAATTGTTTGCAAATTTTGATTGGCCTATAAATATGGGGTGGCAGGGCGGGGCTTATTTTGAGTCCAAAATCTTTGAACAACATCTCCTGAATCACTGGGCAGATTTCAATGGAATTTTAACAGAATGTTCCTTATGTGACCATTTTGAAAAATTTTTTGCAAACTTTTGATTGGCCCATAAAAATGGGACTGGCAGGGCTTATTTTGAGTCTCCTCAGTAATGAATAGGAGGGAGGGGTCCATAATGAATTTAAATTCTTCGAATAGCATCTCCTCTTCAACAATTAGGCAAATGTGAATGAAACTTTGCCAGAAAGTTACTTGGATGAGATCCACTGGATCAATAAAATTCACGTGAATTCTGGTCCTCTTGTTTTATAGTGATATCTTAATAGTTTTCTTCCATGTAACTTTACTTTTACATATTTGTTATATGAGTTCACTTCTGATAGCTCAGTTTCAATTTGGAAAAAGTCAGAATTCTATCTGAATGCTGGTGACTTTCATTACCTTCTATTTTCAATACCTCTCTTTCAAATCTAGATGTATTTAAGCCAGTGGAGCAATACAGGCCCTCTTGGGCCTCTTGTTTAGTTATTGCCTTTTGTTAATTGAGAAAGAATAGGCAATGGACCTGCTCATGGAGGCATAAAAAATCTCTTTTTTTATTTGTTTATAAAGAGTTATACTTCCTTTACAAATTAGGGGAAAAATAAGAAAGACAAAAAGGTTATCAAAATACATTTTATTTTAATCAAATGCAAGTCAGTATGTCTAATTGTTGTTTACAGAGGATGGGCAGTTGAAGAAGGGAAAAATACAGTCATTGCTCACTTTAGAACTTCCAGAACGACCTCCACCAGGTTTAGAATATGATGGTAAGTTTGAATTAATTACAGTCATTGCTCACTTTAGAACTTCCAGAACGACCTCCACCAGGTTTAGAATATGATGGTAAGTTTGAATTAATTACAGTCATTGCTCACTTTAGAACTTCCAGAACGGCCCCCACCAGATTTAGAATATGATGGTAAGTTTGAATTAATTACAGTCATTGCTCACTTTAGAACTTCCAGAACGACCTCCACCAGGTTTAGAATATGATGGTAAGTTTGAATTAATTACAGTCATTGCTCACTTTAGAACTTCCAGAACGTCCCCCACCAGGTTTAGAGTATGATGGTAAGTTTGAATTAATTACAGTCATTGCTCACTTTAGAACTTCCCGAACGTCCCCCACCAGGTTTAGAGTATGATGGTAAGTTTGAATTAGTTACAGTCATTGCTCACTCTAGAACTTCCAGAACGGCCCCCACCAGGTTTAGAATATGATGGTAAGTTTGAATTAATTACAGTCATTGCTCACTTTAGAAATTCCAGAATGTCTGCCACCAGGTTTAGAATATGTTGGTAAGTTTGATGTTAAAACAAATATACATGAATATTGGTTTTAAAGTCAAAGGTTGAAAATAGGGCAGTTCTTCATTTTTGGAAGTTATCAAAATTACTTGGCCTCCTTTTATTCATCCAATTTCATTGTTCCATCTGAGGAAATTTGTATTACCTCAAGTTCAAGCCCACATGCTAAGCTCAAATGATAATTAACTTTAAATTCATGTTGTCATGTGCTTTATTTCTGTCTTTCTGCATAGAATTAAAAATAATTTCCACAGTTGTTTCTAATCTTCAGTATACTTTATATATTTGGGAAATATTACAACGCACACTTCATTGACAATGGCAATTCACGAAAGGCCAGTGGTGACTACTTTGATTCACACTTCACGCTTCACACTTCAAACATATTATCTTTAAAATGTGAACTCTGAAGCGTGAACTGGTGGTGACATTTCTTAAATTCAAACTTCACACTTCAAACATAATATTTATGAAGTGTGAACATTGAACTTTGAAGTCTGAACTTTGAAGTGTGAAGTGTGAACTTTGAAGTGTGAACTATGAAGTGTGAAGTTTGAAATGTGAACTGTAAACTGGGAAGTTTATATATGGCAACTTAATAAACTCCAACTTTGAAAAAATTCAACTTCACAGTTCACACTTCAAACTTCACACTTCAAAGTTCATACTTCACAGTTCACACTTCATAGTTCACACTTCAGAGTTCACACTTCAAAATTCACAGTTCACAATTCACACTTCAAACTTCACACTTAACATTTGATAATTCACACTTCACATTTCAATATCATATGTTTGAAGTGTGAAGCGTGAATAAAAGAAGTTACCACCAGTCTTTCGTACAATTCAGTATGAGTTCTTGATTCATTGAAGTAAGTGCTGGATTTGAATTTTGTTTCAAAATAAATTACTAATTTTGTGGCTTTTCAATTGATTTGGCTCAATTTTTATCAGATGTTATCAACCACACAGCAACCAGAGTAAGCTAAGATCAGACTGCACATCTGTGCAAGCTGACATGGTCTATACTGTCTGCCAAAGATTTTTTATATCCCCCACCTACAAACTAGAGGGGGGTATATTGGTTTCATCATGTCTGTCTGTCTGTCCATCCGTCTGTCCGTCCATCCATCTGTCCGTCCGTAGACCTTTTCGTTTCTGGACTCTAACTCGAGAACCAAGTGACCTACAATCATGAAATTTTATGCAAATGTTCCTTATGATCCAAGGAAGTGCCCTATAGTTTTTGGGTCACACAGGTCAAAGGTCAAGGTCACAGTAAATTTTTATTTAATTTTCGTTTCCGGACTTTAACTCGAGAACCAAGTGACCTACAATCGTGAAACTTTATGCAAATGTTGCTTATGATCCAAGGAAGTGCCCTATTGTTTTTGGGTCATATATGTCAAAGGTCAAGGTCACAGTAAATTTTTGTTTCCGGACTGACGGACTCTAACTCAAAAACCAAGTGACCTAGAATCATGAAACTTCATGCAAATGCTACATATGACCTCATTATTAGTTACAATCACATCCTGCACTAATAGCACTTGCATTCTGACAAAGCGCTTGTGTATGTGTGTGTGTGGGGGGGGGGGGGGTATTAGTCCGCTCTACGACAGTTCTAGTTTTATGTTGTGAACTGCATGATAAGGGTTAATTATATAATTGTCAGCTGTTCAACAACCCCCTGATTAAGATTTTAAGATCAAAACCCTGTTTACAGGCCCCTGGCTTTTCCATTGTTTGCAAAAACATATTTCTCTATTACAGATTATGATGCAAATGATCCTGATCCAATTAGGGAACCAATAAGAGAGCCAGGTAATCTTTTGTCTTTCACATATTAGGAGACTACAAATGTTTTAAAATGAAAAAGAGAATCTTTATTATAAACTGATTACAATTTATGCTTGGTATCTTAGAGAGAAATTACAAGCAATTTCTTCTTTCGATTTGTACAATGGTTTTTAGCTCACCTGAGCACAAAGTGCTCAAGGTGAGCTATTGTGATTGTAAAATGTCTGTCGTCCTTCGTCAGTCATCCGTCGTGCTTCATCCGTTGTCCACAATTTCTTTAAACATCTTCTGGGCCTCTACCAAGTTTGTTCATATCAAGCCCCTGGGGTCATATTTGGGCTCCAGCCGGGCGCATCCCTTTTAGCTCTGAGCATGAAGGGTAAAAAACGAAATCTTCAAAAATCTTCTTCTCTGAAACCAGAGGACACACAGCGTTTATCTTTGGTATGTAACATCATCCAGTGGGCCTCTACCAAGTTTGTTCATATCAAGCCCCAGGGGTCATATTTGGGCTCCACCCGGGCACATCCCTTAGCTCATCTGAGCACAATGGGAGAAAACAGGAAAACTTCAAAAAATTTCTTCTCTGAAACAAGAAGGTAGACAGCTTTCATATTTAGTATGTAGCATCATCTAGTGGACCTCTACCAAGTTTGTTCATATCAAGACCCTTGAGTCACATTTGGGCTCCACCCTGGTGCATCCTTTTTTACATAGAATCATAGAGTGAAATGGCATATCCTTCTTTCTCTTGGTTGAAAACATTTCAGATTATTGATCTGATGAAGAAATTATCTCCTTGTTGACATCTGTCAACATTTAATTAATGTGATGTCTCTGGGGTCAAAGAGACTCAGGTGAGCGATCTAGGACCATCGTGGTCCTCATGTTTCCAAATATTCATTTCACTGAGTTCCCAGAGCGTCCCTTTTTGTATGATGGGTCACATAATTTAACTGATATTTGAAAAATTCTCCAAATAATTCCAAGCTTAAGTTCACAAAATAAGATGAATTCATTCATGGACCATTTTACATTTAAGGTAGTGGACCCATAATAGTTCTGCAACATTTCAGAACACATAATCTTTCACATTGTTACCCAAGGTTTCCTTATGATAATTATTAGGAAACCTCGGTTTACACAGTTAAAGTAATTACTTCCAGAACATTGTGGAACTATTATGGGTCCACTTCATTAAACGGCTTAATACTCATCTTTCATTTACAGGTTTTAATCCAAGGCCATTCGATCTGGCTGCATCTCATCGTGAAATGAATCAAGGCTCGATGTCCAAACCTAGTATGCCTGGAATATCTGATCCATTCAGAGAAGATACAGATCATCGACCACACATGGCCGACGGTGATCAGGACTATCGTAGTGATCAGGATTATAGACAAGATCAGGATTT
The DNA here is from genome assembly GCA_948146395.1 of Fragum whitleyi. Classification (NCBI taxonomy): domain Eukaryota; kingdom Metazoa; phylum Mollusca; class Bivalvia; order Cardiida; family Cardiidae; genus Fragum; species Fragum whitleyi. The sequence continues at coordinate 30,267,324 of OX411554.1, read as the reverse complement.
ACGAATGGACAGTGATTATAGAAGTGGCGATCGTGATCGTGAACATGAACTTGACTATCACAGAATTGATGATCGCCCATATTTTGACAATTATAGAAATGAACCTCATAAAAGAATGGATTCAGAGTCTCTTTACAGCCAAGATAGGCCTTCACCAATGAGATCTGGCCCTGGAAAGTTTCAGGATAGCGATAATGGACCTAACAATTTCTATGAAAATAGAGATCGTAATAATAAAAGTATGGAAGATAGCTATGACAGGGATGATAGTTTTAATGATAGTTATGATCAATATAGACATAACGAATGGTTCAGACCGTATTCCAATGACGGCAGGAGAGATGACAAAATGTGGCATCATGGGGACTGGGATGGGGACTACGATCACGATGATAGAATGGACTATGATAAGCGTCAAGGCGATTCAAATTCTGGACCTGATTTTAATCGAAAACGAGGTGGTCAGAATCGAAACCAAAGTGACAGAAATCGTGGTGGTGGTAGTGGAAATCGTGGACAAGGAAGGGGAGGGGATAGGGGATTTAGGGGTCGAGGGTCAGGAAATAGGGGTCGAGAAGATAGGTCTTTTGGTAGTGAAGGGGAAAGATGGAATAATGAAGGTCCTGATAATGATGATGGGGACTTTAATGGTGATGAAGACTTTAGAGCGGGGTTTAATGATTCTGGTCAGAGGGGAGGAAGGGGTGGTGGGGATAGGAGGGGAAGAGGGGGTGGGAGAGGAGGAAAGGGAGGGGATCATGGGAACAGGGGAGGGAATCGTAGAGGAGGTAGAGGTGGTAACAGGGGTAGAGGAGGAGGAGCAGGGGGTGGTGGAAGGAGAGGTAGGGGTGGCCGTGGTGGAAATTGATTATCTGTTTTACTCATTACCGGGTAACTTTGGTTGTCTAAGCCAAGGTAGAAGAAGTTGTAAGAGATTAATGGCTCAGCGCAAAACAGTGCCTATAGTTTTATAGGTAGTTACAACTGTTTCGCTAAAGCATTAGTTATAACTTGTTTGCACTGAACCAACCATATGTGTTTTGATCCTGATAGATTGCCTTGTAGAGTGCCAAGAAATAGTCTAAATTTCATAGCTAGGCTATATCCTAGAAATAGTGGTTTTATTGCAATGAATTAAAAAAGGTGACTTGTCAAGCAAACAAGATATATCTTAAAAGTGAAAGTATTGGAGTTTGTCAGGATACCATCATGGTCAAGGTCTTGGCTGAAGGTCTAAAAGGTCATAGGTAATAATCAAGTATTTGTGGGGACATCAGTATCTGTGACACATTTCTAGTTTTCTTCAAAATTTGGTATCAAAGAGCATTTAGATGGTTCTTTGTAGCATGTAGTTAAGATTTATATGTGACCCATCACGCGAAAAGGGACTACCTTGGAACTCTGTGAAATATTTTTTTTTTAAAAAGAGTTTGATTGTAGTACAGGAAAGCAAGAGGTTGCATTTAAAAAAATCCTTCACAGGAAGGTAGATTGAAAATTCTAGATTCAGAAAATTAGTAGAGTGCAAAAAGTTTTGACCCTCGTCAGTCTGCACAATCTGAGTAGTCTGACTGGGGTCGACATTTTATGCACTTCCCAGATGGTCCCTTTTCATGTGACAGGTCACATTTGATAGAAGGAGTCTTGTTTGCCTCATTTGTATTTATTAAGCCATTCATGTAAACATTTTCATAAATTCAAAGCAATTCATACCACTTCTGAATGTTCAAAATAAGGAGTAACATGAGAGAGGGATAAGCGCCTTCAAGTTATCCACTTTCTACTCTTAATCCCTTCTAATAAGGTAGCCTATACTAATTCAATGGTATTGACAATAATTTTGAATCAAAATTCAATATTGACCAAAAACAATCAATAATATTGTCTATATTGACAATATTATTGATTGCTTGTGAGCAGTATTAGACATTGATCAATAAATTAATTCATTATTCTAGACAATAATATTGATCATCTATTGTCCACAAATAATTAATAACATTGTCAATCTATATTGACATAGATTGACAATATAATTGATTGTTTGTGAGCAATATTGAAGATTGATCAATAAATCAATTCATTATTCTAGACAATGATATTGATCATCTATTGCCCACAAAAAATATATTGTCAATCCCATAGATTGGCAATGACATTAACAGTATGTGAGCAATATTGAAGTTTGATCAATGATGAATTCATTCAATAATTTTGTCAATAATATTGATCATTTATTGCCCACAAACAATTTATAATACATGTATTACCAATCCCATTTATTTGCAATATCATTGATTGTATGTGAGCAATATTGAAGATCGATTAGTAAAATTGATTCATTAATCTTTTCAAATAATATAGATCATCTATTGCCCACAAACAATTATATTGTCAACCCCATAGACTGGCAATAACATTGATTGTATGCAATCAAAATTGATGATTGATCAATAAGTTGATTCATTATTCTTGTCAATATTATTGACTTCTATGGGGCCCCCTTAGGAATATCATATCATATGAATATTGTATTTGTACAAAAATTGAGTGACTGAGTGCATTTAAAAGTCATTGTATATTTTCAAATGTGCCCATGTATGTATGTGTAATAAGAATCTTTATGCAGGTCAAATGGTAAATAAATGATGATATTGACTCAAATTTGATGTTTTGCTTCTCAAATGGACTTCTACCAAAATTGATCATATCAATGATATGATATCATATAGCCAGGTTAATTTTACCCGACTTTGACCTCTGTGGAAAAAATGCTTAATTAACAATTACCGACATATTTTATCTATTAACAAAATGTATAATACATTCAATATCGTTTGTTATTCATACATATGAAAGCACGTGCAAAGCCGTGTAGGAATATTCAGATGTTTATTCATCTAAATAGCAGGGGTCAGATTCAAGTCAATAAAACTGCACTATACCACTGAGTGAAATTTGGGCTCTGCTAAGGCACATTCCATTTTACCTAGAAACAAAGGATACATATCTAAAACCAGCTTTCATATCTAGCATCAGGGACTCTAAATCTAGGGTCCGTGCTAGCATGTAGGATCAGCAACAGGAGTTCTTCCGTTCATATCTGGTTGCATTCAAATCCAAATTGGCTACATCCCAATTCATAGAAATAAAGAGTAAAATGTTCGAAAATCTTCTCTTAATGGAACTAGATGACAGATAGCTTTTATAAGTGTAGCAGCATCAGGAAGATCTCTAGTGAGATGAAATTTTGTCTTTAAAATGAAAATACGATCATTGATTGATTGAATGGAGTTTAACGCTACTTTCAACATTATTTCAGTTACATCGCGGCGGCTGGAGCACCTAACAAAGGATTCCTGGTATTTCTCTCACCAGTACAACCATTACATCCTTTCTTAGCCTCCAGCTACCATCTCACATAGGTCTACGATTATCAACCCATTGGTGAGAGACAAATTGTCGGAAAGAATGAGTGCCGCCGTCGGGGATCGAACCCGGGACCTCCAGAATGACAGTCCTTCACGCTACCAACTGCGCTATGACGACGGCGAAAATACGCTCAAGATACTGCATTTAGTTAAGGTAAGTTTCATACATTCAGGTGTTATAATTAACAGACAGCTGCTATCCATCAAAAATTTGTAGGGGCAATTAAAACACTCTTTTTGTAATGAGATTGCTGTTGAACTAATCCATTTTCCATGATTTTGTTTCAAATTTTTTTGCAAACGGGCGACTTGAGGTAGTGGACTGGTAATAGTTCCACAACATTTGGGAACTCATGATCTTTCATTATGTTAACGGAGGTTTCCTAATGAAATCATTAGGCAACCTCCTTTAAGACTGTTAAAGTTCATGACTTCCAAAACGTTGCGAAACTATAGGAAGTCCACTTCCTTTAACAGTATGTTTTGCAAATAAATGACTTATTTTAAAATATCTTAGGGGGTGTCTTCATGGAGGTCAATGGTTGGGCCTGTGACCATTTATCATACAAGCCCATAAGTATGATCTAGAAGCAAGAATCACTTGGTGGTGAAGGCAGGTATTGCTATTAATTCACATTTTCACTCGAGTTACACTACTCACAGCCTAAAACTATGTCTAATCAATTCTATTCTGGGTTTGTCCAAAATGGAACCCATTCCTCTGATGTATTCGTATAGGCCGATTTTATAGACCCCCGTTATTTAATTGAATTAAAATATAATCGTTTATACTCGGCTGGGCACTTGCTTTCATAGGAATGATTTATGAAGTTATTTAAAGTAATGCATATTTTGTTTGCTATATTGATATTTAAACACTTTGCCGTGGAGGCTAAGTTTAGATTTTAAAAAAAGCTATACCATTTTAGGAATGATCTCTAGAAAGTCTTCCTCTATTTTTCAACAACATTAGCCACAGATCAAGGAATTTTAACCCTTTCAGTTGGAAGCCTCCTAGTCCGATGTTTGAGAGACTCTGAATAGATCGTAAACACAGCTTTCATGTGACTTTATTTACGCTGTAGTTATGGCTTTTTGAACGGACCGATGATCACATGTACAATTGGTGCATAAAGGATCGTGTCCCTGGTTCGGGATAACAAAACGGTGCAAACTGTTTGCCAATTATACCCCGCTTTGCACGTGCAAACACTAAACATCCCGCCCCCTGAATACAACACGGCACTCAAATAAACCTACTGACTTTGGTGATCAGGCGAAATGTACGTTGTACAATGACGATTCCGACGATTGGCACATCGACTTGTCACAGTGGAATGGCAGAGATGGCGTTTTCTTAACACTATTTTGAAATGGTGACAATGAAACACGGACGAGTAATGGTCGTCAACACTATCCAGGGCCCATCCCATTCGGAACATCGCTCGGACTTTTCGCCAGGGTACACTGGAAAGTGCCTAGAACGTTAATGTAGTAATTTTGGGACATATTTCATGTTATTCGGCTTCTATTAGCTGCTAGTAGGCTACTTTAGTCAATACGCTTGAAGAAAAAAATCTTTCTTTTCGATCGTTTACGGATACCTATTTTTTTGGCATATTATAATCTGATAACAAAACGTAGTAAAACACGTTTTGTTATTAGATTATGAAATGCCAAGTTAACGGTATTCTTTCTTTGATTTCGTTTCGTGCATGTCATCCTTAGAGGGCATTCGGAACACCACTCGGCAAATCTCACGATCACAGTTGCAGTTCACGGAAATGGCCGAGTGATGTTCCGAATGCCTTAGAGGGATCGTTGAATTAGGTGACGTCATGTAAACTCACGTGCGAAATAATGTGTTTTCATGGCTACGGCCTCATTATACCCGATGTCTCTTCCGTAGAAATGACGAGGGTTCCCGGTTTGGCCCACCCTTTTCAGTCGGGAACCCTCGGCGGTCCTATGAAATAACACCAGTACTTTCCAGTTTTCGGAAAAGTCCGAGCGATGTTCGGATTTTTTTATTTAAATTCTAACCGCTTGATCACCACTGAAACGGTTTTGGAATAATAATAATAATAATAATAATAATAATAATATCTTTATTTTATGAAGGTGAAACATTAAGACAAATCTTTCAAAATTAACAAATTGAAATTTCTCTTTTTTACAATGTTGCCTTCAGTGAAAGAAAAATTAATGAAAAGTGATAATCTGTTTAAATAATGATATCATGATAAAAAAAAAAAAAAAAAAAAAATATGATGAAAGTCGCCGAAAAAGATGATGACAAATGATGACATATGAAAATAACAATGGACACAATATAAAAGAAAATTCATGTATTAGTAAATCTTCGGACAGATACACCATTTACTTAAATAGATGCTTTCTGCATCGACTGTTGATTTAGTTAAGAGCAAATACTGTTTAAATTTGTTTTTGAAGCTAGATAAAGAAGATGCATTTCTAATGGAAATTGGGATTTCATTCCACACATGTATACTGCTGTATGAGAAAGAACGTTTTTTGTACAACGTATTATATTTTGAGTGTGTGATGTCATTATGTGCAGACGACCTTAAATTATAGTTACTGTTTTTACAAAATGAAATAACCTCATTCATGTATTCTGGTAAAAGGTTATTATAGCATTTGAAAATTAAAACACCAGTAAAATAATTACATCGGTTGTCAAATGTCATCCAGTTTAGTTTAGTGAAAAGTTCAATCGATGGTGTTCTTGAAGAAGCGCCCAAAATAACACGAGCTGCTCTTTTTTGAAGTATAGATAATTTAGCAGTCCTATATTTAGCACTTTTCCACCAAACTGTACAGCAATAATCAAAGAGAGGAAGTATATACGAATTGTAAAACAGTTGCTTCATTTCTAGGGTGAGATAATTCGATATTCGTTTGAGTAATGTAATTTTACTGTTGATTTTAGAACTTGTTTTTTCAATGTGTGTATTCCAAGATAGATGGTTGTCGACATGTACACCCAAAATCTTATGAGATTCAACGACTTCAACGTAAACACCGTTTAGTTGTAAGCAAAGGTTAATATTCTTTAATCTATGTTTAGGTCCAATAAGCATACATTTTGTTTTAATTGGGTTGACAAGCATATTATTATTTGAACACCAAGAGAGTATAGATTTTAAACTACTTTGTAAGTTGGTTTGTATTTCGTTAATGTTTACTCCAGACTCATATAATGTTGAATCATCTGCATAGAGATCTAAACTCGAGATATTTCCATACAAACTCATGTCATTAATATAAATCAGAAATAGAAGCGGTCCTAATATAGAGCCTTGTGGGACACCGCTAGATATGATTTGTGGGGTGGAAAAGTTATCACTACTCTTAATATACTGTTTTCTGTCGGACAAATAAGATCCAAACAATTCTAAGGCTTTGATAGAAAATCTATGCAACCTTAATTTATACAACAAAATTTTATGATCCACAAGATCAAAGGCTTTCTGCAGATCAACGAAAACTGTACCAACGATTTTTCCCGAATCAATGTCCTTTGACCATTCATCGATCATTCGGATAAGGGCCGTCTGACAAGAATGCTTTTCTCTAAAACCTGATTGGTGCTTATTAAGGATATTATTTTTGTTCAAAAAGGATAACAACTGATTCGATAAATGGCGTTCAAAGATCTTTGAAATAGTTGGCAAAATAGATATTGGTCTATAGTTATTTGGATCCTTCCTATCGGAGCCCTTATGTAATGGAAGAACATACGCTTCCTTTAAGGCATCTGGAAATATACCTTTTGCAATACTGTTGTTGATAATAGATGTTAATGGTAAAATTATCTGATCGCCACAAGATTTCAAAATAGTGGCACTAATACCATCAATTCCGGTTGCTTTATTTTTGTCGAGATTATTTATCATTTTCTTTACTTCTAAGGGTGTTATGAAGTCAATATCAAAAACTTGACCTTTCAATACTGTTTCCAAATGTTTCTGCAGATAGTAAAATTGGGGTTCATTGAATTGTGACTTTTTCACAATGTTTGCTATATTGATGAAGTGTTTATTGAATGATTCTATAATATCATGGGCCCCCCGGATACATTCTCCGTTAAAAACCATTTCCGAAGGTAATTGAACAGGTTCAGCCAATAAATTATCATTATTTTGTACTCGGTGTAAGTTTTTCCATAGATCTTTACTACTTGTACCCTTTTCGATTGCATTATTGTAGAACTCCTTCTTATTTTTACGAATGAGATGCACCACTTTATTCCTCATAGTTTTATATTCATCCCATTTTTTTGATTTAAGAAAACGATCCCGTTCATACATTGCTTTTTTAACTTCGGCATTTATCCATTGAGGTAAATGTTTACTTTTAACACGCTTTGACTTGATTGGAGCATGTATAGATAAAACACCATTTAAAATGTCGTAAAATAATGAAAGCGCCTTCTCTGGGTCAGGCTCAATTTCAATAAAATGAATATTCGTAGAAATTAAGTCATTTTGAAATTCGTATTCTTCAAAGTTTTCAAAACTTCTGTACGTCATAACAGTGTGGACGTTTTCTTTAAAAGGCCTGTTTCTGATTTTTCGCGTCAAACAAATTGGAAAATGATCACTTAATGCAAGAGGTGAAACAAATGTTTCTGCGATTCTGTCAGTACGATTTGTATAGATATGGTCTATAATTGTCGAAGATGTTTTAGATATTCGGGTTGGTTCAGTGATTATTTGTGAGAGTCCGTATTTCAGAGTAAATTTAGACCACTCTTTATTTTCAATTTTTTTGTTTTCTGATAGGTAATTGTAGTTTAAGTCCCCAATTATATAATATTCATTACAGTATTCATCTGCTTTTTTTATTTGTATATCAAATGAAGATATCCAATCTTTATTTGATTGTGGTGGTCTATAAACAAAACACAAGAGAAAAGATTTTGAGTTCTTGTGGCATATTTCTATCCATACCGATTCTATATCTTCCGATTCTAAATCTGACCTTCGGTTAAACGGGATACAATTTTTTAAATAAATCAAAATTCCCCCTCCTTTTTTTAGTTTTCTGTCTTTCCTTATAAATGAAAAACTGGGAACATTAAGGTTCAAGTCGGATAAAGAATCATTAAGAAACGTTTCGCAAGCGCCAAAGATATCAATATCGTTAGAAGATAAAATGTATTTGATCTCATCAAATTTTGGAAGAATGTGTTGCACATTGAGATTAACGATATGTAGACCTTTTTGTTTAAACTTTATAGTTTGGTTCAAGAAACTCAGGTTTTTAGAACTAAGATGCTGGCTACTATCACAAACCGTCAATTCATTCACTGGTTGAAGAATTTTACATTCTTTATAATGAGAAAAAGACGCGGTAGTATAAGAATTAGAATGAAAATGAGAATTAAGATTTGAATTAGACAGAGATTTTGATTTAGAATTATACATACGAACGTTTGGCGTGTTTTCAGAGTTAATGTTAAATTGCATGCAGCTGCATGGAAATATTTGGCAATTTGAACATATTGAACTTAAAGCACTGAACTTATTTTTTAGGGAAATTTGCGTGTATCTGTCCGCGATTTCCTAACGTGCGTAAATTTGTCTACACTCCGAAGATAAATGATTGGTCAATCCACAATGAAAACAACGGGAATTTAAATTCCTACGATAATTCATTCTGTCTATTCTGTTTGCACGTGCGCTTTGAAAGTAATTGAGTTTAGTTTGCTCACAATCCTCAATTCGGTGCCCTTCTTGGCCACAGGAACAACAGCACAGGCGATAATACTTGGTACTCGAACAAATCTGTACATTTTGTTTCTGTCTCGGAGTTCGTTTTAGTATGGGAATGTAGTCATTGTAAGTTTTCAGTAGCACAGCTGTTCCTTTGTCTGATAAATGGATAAAATCTTTCCAATACAGGAGCGAATTCAGATTTAGTCGTTCACTCACTGATATGCAGGTTACACCATTGTCTTCACACAAGAAATTAATGTTCTCGTTCATGTCGTTGACGTCTGCATCTTTTCAGAAAATTTCAGAAATGCATATTTTTGTCTTCGGTGACTTGGACTTTATATAGTCGATCATTTTCACGAAGTCGTTCTCGATAGCCTCTTCATTTCTTCCCTCAGCGAGATCGTTACCACCAACTTGAACTATTACTGTTTGGTAATTTGTAAGCTGAACGTGTTCTAGCTTCCTTTTAATTTGCCAAACTTTTGCCCCGCGATTCGTCATAACGTCGACATTTGGGGCTAAACCTCTTTTATTAATCCGTTGAAGGATGGAACTTCCTATGATGAGGACTCTATCTGTTGTTTCATTTCGGTGATCTGTAGTATCGTTTTCTTGACTTATTCTGTTCTTGTAATTTACTCCGGTGGGTGTGTCATTGGTTGATTCTTTTTCTGTCTGCGTAAATGTATCGGTTGTTTTTGTCACTTTCGATTTTCTGTTGTCTTTTTTCGGTTTTCCCTGGTCTAACCTGTCCGATATTGACTGCAGTTTTTTACTGACAATTGTCGATACGCTTGCAAGTTCATTTTTTACTGTGTCTGTAGTATCATTAATATCCGCTATTTTCGACTGGAATGTGTCAGATTGAACTTTACATAGATTCTTTATAGACACAATTTCATCTCTTATTCCGCCAACTGCCTTTGATGTGGAATGAATGTGAGTCAAAAGAATGTCCTTCACTTCGTGTATTTCTCGAAATAAGTCTTTCAAAGTAACGTTCGATAGAGTATCAGCGGCTTCATCTCGGTCTTGTACTTCAGAATCGGCGTTTTTCGATTGATTAGATTCGGTAGAATGAATATTTTGTATAGTCTCCGAATCCGATTCAGGCGAATTCACATCTTCTTCGACACGAGAAGTAGTTTGCTGGTCATCGGTTGTACCAGTAGAAGAATGATCTGGTGTTTCTGGATATCTAACAAGGCACAGCCTTTTCTGTTTGTCAGTTGTATTCGTCGATGTACAGGAACTTGGACATGTATCGATGTTACGGCATAGTAGAAGGATAGATTTTATCTTCCTATTAATTTCCTCCACGGATATATTTGAAGTATTTAATGTATCTTCCATAGACTCAAATATTTTCAACATGTGGCTTTGTACAAATAGTGACGATTTTTTCCCATTTACTAAACTTGAACACCGTGTGTGATACATGTTTAAAGTATACAGATGACCCTCATCGCTGTAAATCTTGTATATGTTTTCTGTATTATTTCCGCCTTTATCCGTTACCGGAATCTCAATACATTTCAAAGGGTTTTCCAACAATGAATAAAACTTCTCCACTTCAATCTTAAATACCTCATAAAACCCAGTGTTAAACTCGAACTTTATACCTCCGCCCGTTTTTTCAATTTTGATTTCATCTCTGTCAGTATTTTTCAGTTTTTTCATCAACGATTTTTGTTTATTTAGCTCGTATGGCCTCTTTACAGCTGAAGAGATGTCCTCGGAACTCTTGAATCGCTCAACGATTTGCATCTGCCGCTTAAGTTTTTTGTTCATTTTTACTTCATATATACAACAGCCCTTCACAAGGCACAAATTCTTCACAGCCCAAAGTTTTATTTGCAAAGTTTGTCTATATACACAGCGACGTCAAGTTGAGAAAAATACAATTGTTTATCGTGACGTCAAAAAAACGCGCCATTGATTACAACGTCAACTGGTCCGTTTTATCGTTCAAATTACACATTTTTTTTAACGTAAACAGAGGTGCGTTTTTTACATCAAGATGAAAATTTCCGCTAAATAAGATTATTAAGACGTCATAAGAAACGATTTTCAATGTTTTGAGAGAAAACATTCGACGTCGTCAAGGCTACTTGTTTTAAGCCAATGCAAAACCATCTTCGTTTCCTCATTAAGATATCTTAAGATTCTTATTAAGCCGCTTAAAAATCTTAATCTAAAAAACGCCACATCTTAAAAATCTTAATGAGATTCTTAAGAATCTTTATCTAAGAAACGCACCTCTGTTAATTTTTCACTATTTATTTCATATGGTGAAAAATGGAGTCACTTACTTGTGTTTCCTATCCCATTTCCTATATCCAGAATCCATTAGAAAAAGTTTCACTTGTCGTCGATGACGCGGGTATGAAAAAAATTCAAATAACTCCTTGAAAAGATTTTCCTCCGAAATGAAATTTACTTCATTGTATGCATAATCGCACGACGAATTTAATTATCACATTTGTAGTTCCATTACTTTCACCGTAAAATTATCCACCAAAAAAACTATTATTAACGTAACCCGTTCAAATTTTTAGTTGTTTACACTCCTGACGTCACTAAAAGGAATCAAAAGCTTATTTTGCGAATGTATGAAATTAGGCATTTCCATCAATGATAGTACCATACCATGAATTTAAAATTTGAGCAAGTTCTCATTTAAGAATAAAAAATCTGTATATAATTTCGGTTCTGGCTGTGCCAGTCAACGCCGTATTGCGAGAAAAAAATTAATGGTGAACTTCGGAAACCCTGGCACAAGAGATGACTTCGAGGAAATATTCAGAAATGGGAATTTTTATAAGATGTCGCATTTTTTCCATGAGATATGACATTATGTAGATCTAACAAAATGCCTAAAATGATTTTTGGGCCTAAGTGTCACGGTAAAGCTTGATAAACGATTTTTAGCTCTACTAACTCAATGTCAGGAGAGCTGTAAATCAATGACGTGATTCCTGTCCACGCGTCCGTTCGTTTTTGGCCTGGTTTAGCTGGCCATAGAAAACAACCATGTATCCTGGAAATTGCCTAGGAAAATGATAATGGGGTCAAAAACCGAACAACGCGTGTACTACGTAGCTTTTTCGTGCTCAAGCGCGCGCAAAAAAATATGTCTAATGCACGTCATCAACTTTTATGTTTTGTGTGTTCAGCGCAGTGCATCCCGGCAAATCACTTCGTTGTGCTAAAATCAAAGTACTGAAGGCGAAGGAACTGACGAAACAACACACGAGGTCATTTTTATGGAATTTAAACTTGATTATTCATCTTGACCTTATCATGTATACCAGATATTTTCTTACTTATCGCCAAAATCACTGCCGTGTTAAAGATACATGACTTTTGTATTTGATCTTTATCGATGACCTTGCTGATAGGGAAAAGAAGAAAATGCTGCTAACTAACACTTTCTCCTTTCTCCCTAATATGATCTACCCTTTCTGCTGCAAATTTTACTAATTTGCCCACATATTGTATGTAATCTGCAACCCTTTACAAATTTGGACCTGTCTAAACATTTGTTGTCTTAAAATATAAATTAGAAAAAATTAAAAGCCTTGTCCAATCCTTAAACAGACGACAAAATTTTAGACTTGACCAACTTGGAACATGTTGTAATTTGAAAAAATGATGGGGTATGACTAAAGGATGGACCATATAGTGTGAATGGAGAAATTGAACCTTTCAATTTCTTGTGTTCCCACAGTAAAATACAGCTTCTCTATGGAATTCGATTCAATGTAAAAGAAAGAGCCGACGAGATTGTGTCCCTAGAAAAACGTCATTACTACGATTGTTAGACGGTGTGGTGTCCGTGGTCTAGGGGTAGAGCGTCGGCCTCTTGAACCCGGCAAAGGTCCTGAGTTCGATTCCCAGGAGCGGCTATTGATCTTGGTTCTTTCATAGGCCCACACATTCGGCGCGAGTACTGGTGAATTTTCCAGGAAGCAGAATCGAGAGAGATTAATCTAAGTTGTAAGAACTTGTTTCCCAATCGATGTAAAATAAATAGGTTTCAGTCAGTCAGACGGAATGATAGAATGGATAAATTGACTGACTAGTAGCCGGCTTACTCCGCCACTGATTTTCTTGTCACCTAGCACGGCACCTCCTTTCATTATCTCATTTTTCACATGGGGAGGGGGGCTATTGATTCATGTATGATGGATTATTAAGGATTTTTAGCTCCACTGGCTGAAAGCCACTGGGGCTATTGTCATGGCGTTGTGTCCGTCCGTCCGTCCGTCCGTGCGTGCGTGCGTCCGGTCACGCGTAAACTTTTCTTTAAAAATCTTCTCCTCAGAAACTACTGGATGGATTTCAACCAAACTTCACAGGAATGATCCTTGGGTGACCCTCTTTCAAAGTTGTTCAAGAAATTTTGATCCAATGAAAAACATGGATTTAATGGGCGTGGCTAATTTCCAAATATGGTAAAAAGTGAGTTATCTCAGATTCTAATTGATGGATACCAATTAAATTTTACATGAATGATCCTTGAGTGACCCTTTATCAGTCTACAAAAAATCATTGTGAACGGATGGAAAATATGCATTTTATGGGCGGAGGTCATTTCTCTATATGTTATATAGTGGAAACTTTGAACATCATTTTCTCAGAATAAAATTGATGGATATCAACCAAATTTCACTGGAATGATCCTTGAGTGACCCTTTATCAGTCTACAAAAAATCATTGTGATTGCATGAAAAATATGCATTTTATGGGCGGAGGTCATTTCTCTATATGTTCATACGGAGAAATTCTGGCGAAAAAGTCCATTAGGGAATGGGGACAAAAAAGCCCTATCTCCCCATTTGTCTGTCAATAAATCTCATTAGAGAGCGTTTACACTGTATGTTTAAGCAGATGTGAAAAAGCACATGTGAAAAAGCGTATCTGTCTTTTTGCGTTTACACTGTATGCTTTTACATATCTGCTTCAGTTGACCTCGGTCATGACTGTCAATCATTTTCAAGATCAAATAGTGTATTGTATTACTGGAATGATGAGGGAATATTTCATCGCTAACCGAAACCAAATGTATATTTGAATGATTTAATTTTATTAGTGTCCACCAATATTCGTATGCTCTGATTAGCTTAAAATTGGTTTCATTGTGCAATGAAAGCAATTTTGAGTATGCAGCTATTTTGTAAGTTTCCGCGGAAAGTAGTTCAATTGAAAATAAATATTATTATTGACTAATTTCAACAATTGTTGCTTCACGATATTAAGATATGAAGAGAATATTTTTTAATTTCATGAAGGTATGAATTTAAACAAAAAATTATATCACACTCATACATGAATCCGCTTTGCATATTTAAACAGTGTGATTATGTTTCTAGTTCACACCCCAATAAAATCAACAAATAGTCTCTTCATCACTTGAATGATAATAAAGACATTGAAATATAGCTCAATTAATTTATTTGCATCCTTTTCTCCAGCTTAAGTTGTTTTTAACCTGGAAAATGGTCACAGAATTTTCTGTTTCTGTAATTAATCATTTCTTTTCTGAACATTTGTTTCACAAAATATTTTATTTCTACTTGATCTAACTAAACTGAACTAATTGAAAGGTATAGAATTATTTTAAAGGTGATGAGATACAATTAAGTACAGTAGAAAGACAATTCTTGATTAAGTTGCGCCACAAATATTCCTGACATATAGACTGACTATGGTCAATATGTTCTGCAATATCCTGATAGGTCAGTAAATTGCAATGGGTATTTAAACTTTTTTTCAGTTTTATTATTATAATTATTTTTCAATATACTAAGTACCACTGAAAGAACTTAATATATTATATGGTAATAGGTTAAATTTTCTCCCTGGTCATTGATGGAATTATATTTCACAAAATGTGGGTATTTGACAGGCTTTCTGAGAGAGCCGACCAGTAATTGTTTATTTTATCAGCTTATCAGCAGGTTATCAGAGGTATCAATGGTCATTTCGGTATTGAAAAGCAGACGGAAATAGAACATGTTCTATTTGGTATGTTTTGCAGATCTGTTAACAGAACGCTCATTATCTGGGGGTTTACACTGCATGTTTTAACATATATGAAAAAGCAGATGTGAAAAAACATACAGTCTAAACCCCCTCTTAAAATTGTCAGAGAACCGCTGCCTTCCTCGTCTGTTTGTTTAATTGGATTTTAATTGCATGCACGGGTCATTCACAGTAACTCAACAAGCCCTTGTCAGTTGTGGTATATTCTTGGTCGAGAAGTTATCAAAGAATTTCACATACCTAATATATTCAAACTTTTCCTCTTTTCTAGATATTTTCCAAGTTTATTACTTGTATGGTGTGAAGAATGCCAGATTACAAATTTTTTGCATGTAAATTGTACATTGCATAAAGATCAGTAATTAAAATAGTTTGTACTAACCCTTTCCCATTTTGTAAAAGGTTAAGTCTGATTCATAATGAAAGTAGTAGCAGACGACAAAGCTTATTTTGATGAAGTAAGATATCATTTTCATTAATATTGTATTGCATATATTTTCCTTTGTAATCCAATTAGAACATTAAATTCCACTAGTAAATGTTACGTGAAGTAGAATTAACACTTTTTCTTCATTTAGTTCTTTTAGTTATCCGATAATTTTACGCAGGTGTTAGCAGGCTGTTTTTGAATTTATATATATTCTTAAATTGTTGAATCAGAGTTTGTTGAGTGCGGAGGGGGGGGGGGGGCGTGTCATCTAATGAATTACATGTATTTAGTTTTCATGGAAAAACATTTAGTCAAAATACTCGGAAAATGAAGCCCATTTATTTGTATATCAGATATTTGTATATAGCCCGATCACAGAAATTCTGGATCCGAATCAGATTCTTTATTATTATTAGATCCATCATCATTATTATTATTATTATTATTATATTAATAAGCAAGAATCAAAATGCATATAAAACCTCTAAAAACTTAAAATCTTGTTCTGCAAATGCAAACTAAAACAGTGGAGTGTATCCAAAGAGGGTTTTTTTAAGTCGGCAAAAAGTTAAGATTTGTTTGTTTGGGACTTGACGCCGCTTTCAATAGGTTTCAGTCATATCGCGACAGCTGGTGCACCTGACAGTAAATTCCTGGTATTTCTCGCACCAGTACTACAATTTCACCCCCTTCTGACTTCCAGTTGGGAGTCAAATGGCAGAAAGGATATGTGCATCCACCGGGGCAATATTTAGACAGTTGTTCCCATTTCAGCTTGTACTCACAACGACACGTTACTATTACAGAATGACAATAGAGGTAGTGGACCTTAATTTTCGCAATATTCCGGAACTCATAAACTTTCACAATATTAAAATGGAATCATTAAGAAACCTCGGTTAACACTGTTAAAACTCGTGACATTCGAAACGTTGCGGAACTTTTACAGTTACACTACCTTAAATCAAACCATTGACTAGAACATTCAAAAGCTTTCATTATGCAAGTCTCGAAATAGAACAATTGGTATAACGTAAGCGAGAGGCCTACATGTTGTATATCAGCTTGAAATAATATGAGATACTATTTTTTTTGCCGCCCACTGGCAATACTGTCATAAAGACTTTATAATACAGTATTAGATAATTAGATGTTCATTTTGGCAATTTCTATATCAGGGTGAAAAAAAAAAAGAATATTTGAGAGTATTTCTACAAAAGAAATCCAGCTCTATCAGAGGTTTAAAAGGGTACGGGCTAATTTTTGTAAGTACTCAGTTGTATCCAACTCTTGTGAAGTCCGAGGCTTAGTGATTACGACTTTGGCTTAAGGATCAGACGGTCCCTGAATCGAATCCCTCCCAGGCCACAGATATTTTTCTGAGCAAAGAAATTTACAGTGTACTTCACATTGCCCCTCTTCACCCACTCTCACCAATGGGATCTTTGTGTGATTAAGAGCTGGAGGATAGGAAGGGATGTTATGGTACTACATGTAATAGTGAGAAAAATACCAGGAGACCATTGATAGGTGATTCAGCGGCCACAATGCCACTGAAAAATAGTTAAAAGCGGCGTAAAACCACATTCAAGCAACTAATCCTCTCCACCCAGGAATATAAATGGGTACCTTTGAGAATATAGTTCGAAGTGCTGTTTCAGCCGAAAGCCTCGGATGTATACAGCCGACTTGCAATTCAATAATTGGGGGCTTAAGTGTAAGGTTCGTGTGAATATGTATAACATAAAACTTTATAACTTTAAAGTTAAATCTTTAAATTTTATGTTTCTCCAAATAAGATTTTTTTTAAAGATTGAGAAATTTAGAACAGATGCCGAACAATATTGGAAAAAGTATTTACAAAAACATATAAAATGATATTAATTAAGTTTTATCATTGTCTAGGAATGTTCAAAATTGTTGTTGGATTTCCCGTAACAGCACATTTAGGTATATCGTCGGCGAAACACTTAAACCTCGTTTAATCGCACTTAGTAAAATTTACTTAAAAGTAGTCAACAGACTCAGATCAGTTCATTTGCACAGTCTGATCAAAGTTTTCACCACGCGCTAATTAATAAGCTACAGACTTATCATCACTGTCCAAAACAACAGAATAATCTTGATGCTTCTAGAAAAGCTCGGGGTTTCTGTTTGAAATGTCACAGGTCAGACACAAGCTCAAATATGTCTGGTATCCTTTAAGAGAAGCAATGAAGACATAGTATTCTACAATATACTTAAATCCTAACCCTAAGGAAACATCACTTGCGATTTTTCATATTATAAAAAGGTTTTTATAGTACATTTAACAACATTTTAGACAAAATATGATAAAACAAGTATCCTGCAATTGTATCATTTTGATTAAAAGGTCACGTTCTTGATTTGTCAGATAGAAAAAAATGGAAAATTCAAGATATTTCGAAAAAAGAAAGCCAAAAATGGAAAGTGGAACATGATAGATATTGTGAAAAAAGAAAGACAATCTTCCATTATTGAAAATTGTTACTATGGCGACCAAGTCATGCATGTCAAATTTTACTAAATTATGAACTCTTAATTACATGTAATGGTCATTATTTAGGGCAGCTGGTACACAGTTCAACGTATTCATATACGCGTAATTCAAGAATCCATGTTCCTAGATTCCTAGAGGGATAAACCGACAATTGAGAAAACTCGATTCGGTTTAACACTAAAACTTGTAAATTGTTCTTGAAAAACAGAGAAGCTTTTAGCACATGTGATCCATCGGGCAAAAAAGGACCTTCTTGGTAGCGGGTGAAGGTCTGACTCTGCGGACTTTGAAACATTTCGTACTTGACTGATTTTCTGAATCTATAATGATCAATTTACCTTCCTGTATAAAAACGCACCCTTGAAATGCGAACTCCGGTTGACCTCTTCTTGAACCAATATCTTTCTAAAACATTTATTTACAGAGTCCCCTGAAGGTCCTTTTTGCTTTACATGTCACGTATATTACGAGTATCGTTTATTCCATCTCACCTTTTCATGCAAAAGTTCCCATTTTTTTAAATAAAATATTTTCATTTGAAAAAAAAAATGCAAACAAGAAATGTCAATTGACAAGTAGGATTGACAAGGAAGTGGCTGGAAAACGACGCAAAGTCTTGGGTAGGTGCACCAAATACCGGCACCACCATGAGGAAGTGCACCCATAAGAGAATTTATGATATCTGTTCGAGATTTCTTGTTTGTTTGAAAGGGCTTTAACACCGCTTTCAACAATCTTTCAATATTGCGGCAGCTGGAGCACCTTTAATGGATTCCTGGTATTTCTCACACCTGTTGTACCATTACATTCCTTTCTAGCCTTCAGCTGCTATCTAATTTAGATCAACGATTATCAACCCATTCGTTAGAAACCAATTGTCGAAAGGAAAAGTGCTGCCGTCGGGACCGAACCCAGGACAGTTAAAATAACAGTTCGACGCGCTACTACTGCGTCGGCTGGCGATTTCCTGAATGAAGCCCCAAACTTTTGAAAATTAGAGAGAGATTTGTCAAAGCAAAACAAGAACACTGCCTACGGGTACCTACGATCGGCTGTAAGTGCTGGATGGTAAAAAAACAACTAATGGATGTTGAAAAACAACGTAGAAAAAGGGGCATAATTTGTAGAATTGCTTCTTAAGTTATCCCCCTTGATAGAAAAGGTTTCTCTTATGATGGTGAATATGTGTGCCAAAATTCAAGTGAAGGCCTTCAGTAGAACCAGAGATATCACAAGAATGTCAAAGTTCTTGCATTTTTTCAGAATTTTGACCTTGAAAATTGACCTTGACTGATGACCTAGAACTTGGTACCATCAGAAAGTGCTTTTCCCAGGCAAACATTATGTTTAAATATGAAGGCCCTATGACTTACCATTCAAAGGTAAAGGCCAATGTTAAATTTTTCGAATTTTTTTCTCAAGTTTAACCTTGAAAAAAATGACTTTGACCTTCACTTATGACCTTGAACTTGGAACCAACAGAAAGTGCTTGTCCAATGCAATCATTGTGTGAAATATGAAGGCCCTATCACTAACCATATCGCAAAATGTCAAAGTTTTTGCATTTTTTTTCACAAGTTTGACCTTGAAAAATGACCTTGACCCTGATTGATGACCTTGAACTTGGTACCAACAGAAAGGCCTTTCCCAGACAATCATCACGTAGAATATGAAAGCAATATCACTTACCATTCAAAAGTTATCACAAAAGTATTCGCACGACGACGACGACGACAACAACGACGACGACAACAAGGCAATAACAATACCTCGGGTTTTCTTTGAAAACAGCCGAGCTTAAAATCGTATTCAACAGAGTATTGGGCCTCCTACAAGAAAAAAATCGTACGATTGATCTTATACTCACCGTACGATAATATCTAAGATGGTCGTAAATGCCTTTCACTTTTTTTTTTTTTTTTTTTTTTTTTTTTTGAAAATCGTAGACAACTGGTGATCGTAAAATTAATCTTTCGCATCTGCACGTGCGGGTCATCTGATATAATCTTGTTGGTAAGTGGGTAAATAGTCCGCTTTGTTCACTACATAACACCAAGTTGTCAGTGAATGATTCGAACTTTTCATAATTTTATCATTGTCATTAAATTCTTTTATAAGGGGTTTTGGGGTAACATATTTACTTTTATTCTCATACAACATTTTGAAAGAAGGCTAGATGAAACAACGGAGACCCTTATTTCATATCTCATTAGCTATTTCTTTTTTTTTTCTTTCGATCATATTTTATTCAAATTTGATAAGTTTTGATTATTTAAGGGGCGTGTTGTAATCAATTTTGTATATACCATATTTTAACGCTTACAGATGAAAGTATTTATAATCAGCGTTTCATGCATTAGTGTCATTGTAGTATCCATGTAACTGCAACAGATAACTCTGTTAGGTTGAAATTAATTTCATCCGGGAAATGTGTCGTTCCATTACTTAAGTTTATTCTCTGGTTATTTTGGAAACAGGGGTGCACACTTTAACGATTTTGCGACTGCAGCGTTTTCGTCACAAAAAATCTGCCTATTTATTTAGTTAACGACTTTGCATCTTTGTAAAATGATATGGTTTTGACAAAAAACACTGGAAATTTCCTTTTGATAAATGTATGGCATGAAGCACGGAACAACGGAATCTTCAAAGCGTCATATTACATATTATCTCTTTTTTTTTTCAAAGTAAATACATACAATTATACGTTATGAAACATTTCTAATGGTTTAAACCTTTTTATTTTCCATAGATTGGGAAATAAGTTCTTACAACCTAGATTGGTCCCTCTCTATTCTGCTTACTGGAAAATTCATCAGTATTCGCGCCGATTTTGTGAGCCAATGAAAGAATGAAAAAAAACATGATCGATAGCCGCTCCCCGGAATCGAACGCAGTACCCTTAGGATCAAGAAGCCGACGCTACACCTTTAGACCACGGACACCACACAAACATTATGACGAATCTCCATCCTCGCTTTCTTTGTCCCCTTTATGTCACAAGGAAGTTGAAACAAATATTTTACTCATGATCATATAGGGTCAGTTCTTACGGTTGATAAACCGCTATTTAAACATTCTGTGACAATCGTACGATCATTGCAGAGCAAATTCAAACTTAAAAAATGTTGCATTCACTCTTTTCGGTTTACCTTGTTTATTTCATTAAATTGAACTTGGAACATTGCCATGTAAAAAGCTGAATAATCAGAGAAACCTCTGCCAAAGCTTATATGAAATCTGAGGAAATAATAAGCTTTCAAAGTTAAAATCGTAAAATATACGACTAGGTTATATGTGTCTCAAATTTGATAGTAAAGCTTACGATGCGACATTTTTCTTGAAACCCAAAAAATTTTCTTGAAAGCAAATTTTAATCGTACGATTGCTATACGATCAAATTTCGGTCGTATGATCTGTCTTGGAAGAGGCCCATGGTCAGCTAACATTCAGAAAACAACAACATAAGGTAGAATGACTAAAATTTGAAAATATTGAGAGAAAAGTTTTAACATGGTATATGACAATATATTATTTTTGAGCTTCAATTTTGCAGAAGTTTTTTTTTTTTTAAAAAAAAAATAAATGATAGCATCCAGCAATTCATCAAATTATAATGATTGTACAAAGTCTGATTGCAAAAGCGATTCACCCCTACTTTCATATGTATCACATCAATGGGTTGATGATCATAAACCTTAAAACTAAGTTAAATCGTTTGTTTGGGGATCAAAATCATTGTTGGAGTACAATTTGGTAGAGCGACTTTAAAACCTCGTTTCTACAGCTTGAATAAACTAAGGAGGCTGTATGAGATCTTTGTCGCTCACAGACGATATGATTTTAAAAACACATCAAGCTATCAACTTGTAACTTCATACACACATGCAACATGTCTAAGAGAAGTGCAGTATATAAGAACATGAATTCAGCTGCCATGCTTTACAAAGTCGTTAACTCTTAATCTTTTCTACTTCTCATTTTTATACGCCCGTCGAAGACGGGACGTATTATGGGATCACCCGTGATGTCCGGCGTCCGGCGTACGGCGTCCGGGCGTCCGGCGGCGTCCACTTCTTTGTCCGGAGCATAACTCTGTAACTTGAAGTCCGATGGACATCAAACTTGGCACTTGTATTCTTCTCATCATTGCGGAGTGCAGTGCACAAGAACCATAACTCTACCTGGCCTATTTTTAGAGTTATTGCCCTTTGTTGTTTTTCATACTAGAATCTTGTCCGGAGTATATCTCTAAAAGTATAATAGCTAGGATCATGAAACTTCATGGGTGTATAGATCTCACCAAGGGGGAGTGCAGTGCACAAGAACCACAACTCTACCTGGCCTATTTTTTGAGTTATTGCCCTTTGTTGTTTTTCAGACTTGAATCTTGTCCGGAGTATATCTCTTAAAGTATAATAGCTAGGATCATGAAACTTCATGGGTGTATAGATCTCCTGAAGGGGGAGTGCAGTGCACAAGAACCATAACTCTACCTGGCCTATTTTTTGAGTTATTGCCCTTTGTTGTTTTTCATACTAGAATCTTGTCCGGAGTATATTTCTAAAAGTATAATAGCTAGGATCATGAAACTTCATGGGTGTACAGATCTTCTGAAGGGGGAGCGCAGTGCACAAGAACCATAACTCTACCTGGCCTATTTTTAGAGTAATTGCCCTTTTTTGTTTTTCATACTAGAATCTTGTCCGGAGTATATCTCTAAAAGTATAATAGCTAGGATCATGAAACTTCATGGGTGTATAGATCTCACCAAGGGGGAGTGCAGTGCACAAGAACCACAACTCTTCCTGGCCTATTTTTTGAGTTATTGCCCTTTGTTGTTTTTCAGACTTGAATTTTGTCCGGAATATATCTCTTAAAGTGTAATAGCTAGGATAATGAAACTTCATGGGTGTATAGATCTCACAAAGGGGGAGTGCAGTGCACAAGAACCATAACTCTACCTTGCCTATTTTTTGAGTTATTGCCCTTTGTTGTTTTTCAGACTGGAATCTTGTCCGGAGTATATCTCTAAAAGTATAATAACTAGGATAATGAAACTTCATGGGTGTATAGATCTCACCAAAGGGGGAGTGCAGTGCACAAGAACCATAACTCTACCTGGCCTATTTTTTGAGTTATTGCCCTTTGTTGTTTTTCAGACTCGAATCTTGCCCGGAGTATATCTCTAAAAATATAATAGCTAGGATCATGAAACTGCATGGGTGTATAGATCTCACAAAGGGGGAGTGCAGTGCACAAGAACCATAACTCTACCTGGCCTATTTTTTGAGTTATTGCCCTTTGTTGTTTTTCAGACTCGAATCTTATCCGGAGTATATCTCTAAAAATATAATAGCTAGGATCATGAAACTGCATGGGTGTATAGATCTCACCAAGGGGGGTGCAGTGTACAAGAACCTTAATTCTACCTGGCCTATTTTTTTTAGTTATTACCCATTGTTGTTTTTCATACTAGAATCTTGTCCAGAGTATATCTCTAAAAAGGTTAATAGCTAGGATCATGAAACTTCATGGGTGCAAAAAATATTCATTCAAAATAACCTCAGTTCTATTCAAACCCCAAGTTAATACTAAGCAGTGTGACGGGCGTATCTTGTGACAATTTGGCACCTTGTTAATGTTGCTATAACTCAATTTGAAAGAAATTTTTCAACGTGTAATTCCACGCACTTAATACAATATGAATATGGAAAGATGCGCATATAAGAACATTGTACCAATAATTTGGCACTTAGCCTTTGTCTTTTTAATTCTGATCATGCTGAAAAAAGAACTTTGCAAAATTGCGAATTGAAATCAAAGTGCTTAATCTTCTGAATGCACTAATAGTTGGTCAATTTTTGTTTAAAAAAAGTACAGATAATCTTTTATAGTTGATAAAGGAAATCATAGTGTGTGGACTAAGATCAGACTGCATGTTTGTGCCTTTGCAAGGTTGCATTGAAATTAAAGAGCTGAAAGCACTGAATGCACTTATTGTAAGTCAGTGTTTATTTCAAAAAATGGCATTTGATTTTTTTCTAGTTTGAAAATACAATGTAGGTTGTGTGGACTAAGATTAATTGAAAGTGCTGAAAGCACTGACTGCACTAGTTGAGAGATACTTTTCATTTTAACAAGAGATGTCTGTAAAACATTTATACCCCCCCCCCCCTTTAGAGCAGGTCGATAACCTGTTCTTTGTCAGTTTACAAAGGGGAATAACTAAAAGAAATATGACTAGTAGAGTTTAGGTTCTTGCGCACTGCACTTCATTCGTGATTCAAGCTTGCATACTTTTTGAAATATGCTCTGGACCTACCTACCAACCTACCGACCTTCAAGTACTTCGAAAGTGGGCATAATTATATTATCTTTAAACTTATCTTTGTGACATGTATAAGAACTTGTTCAAATAGAAATATATCTTACATATGACCAGATTTTATGATATACAGTTTATGCGAGTCTGAAACTCCCATGCGGTAACTAGGACTCTCAAAACTATCTGGTGTGAGTCCTGAGAACCATCTATTTTATGGCTGTACTGCGTTGTAATAATCGACTTCAAACAGTTCCTTTCTGCTCTGTTTATTCAAAAAGATAAGCACGTTTATATTGGTAAAAATACCAAGATAATGATTTTTTTTAAAGAAAAAATATAGATATCTATCAGTTAATTCTTCTTGCGAGCCAATTTATCATAAAAAAAATATCAGTAAAAAAAGTTTGTTTGAAAAAAAGAATTATATGAGCCTCTGCGTGACATCATTCTATTTTTTCACATGTGCGTAACGCTAAGACCAGCATCCGCACATTCTGATCAAAGTCTTCACTTTTCAAATAAGCTACATACTTATAATCAGTATGCAAAATCAGAGATTACTTTGATGAACTGTGTTGCAGCCCAGAAACATTTGGTTGTTGGTAAGTTTCTTTATTTGCCAGAAAGGCAGAAAATCAGACCGTTTAAGATGTTGGCAAAATCTGAACATACCTTCCAATATGTATGGTTTCTATGGAAACCCAGGCAAAGGTGACGGATCTTACTAATTTGTGAACTATTAATTACATGTAATGGTCATTAATCAGGGCAGCTGGTATTTTACACTTGATTTGTTTGAATGGGGTTTTACGTCGCTTTCAACAATCTTTCAAGTATATCGCGGCGCTCGGAGCAACTAATAATGGATTCCTACTATTTCTCTCACCGGTACTTCCACAACCTCCTTTCCTAGCCTCCAGCAGCTACCTCACATAGGTCTATGAATATCAACCCATTGGTGAGAGACAAATAGTCGGAAAGGATGAGTGTCGCCGTCGGGGAGAACTCAAATTTAGAGGGATACATTTGATAAAACATGTTAAGCTTTCATACCAAAATTCACACATTGTTTTTTGAAAGAGAATCAATTTGCAAATGTGACCCGGGCCGCCATCATGCGCAGTAGTAATATGTCGGACTACCATCCGATAGGTCTCTAGTAATGGTGACACTCACCCTTTCCGTCTATTTGTCTCCCACCAATGGGTTGATTATCGTATAACTATGTTGGAAAGCAGCTGGAGACTAGGAAATGCTGAAATGGTAGTACTGGTGTGGGAGAAACCAGTAATCCATTGTAAGAAACTCGAGCAGTCCCGATATGACTGAATTATTTTTGAAAGCGTCGTAAAAACCACCATTCAAACAAATAAACAAACAAAAACGAATGAAACCCTAAAAAAGGCGCAGACATAGCAACTTGCTAGACCTACAAGGCAAGGGTCAAATTTTTGCAGATGGGCCGAGTCAAGAATTGTTTTTAATAAACTTGACCTCTGCTTGATCACGTTTTCAGTTAATTGTCATTTTGTATTGGATATATTACCGCCCCCTGCTCAATCCAATTCTCTTCAAAACACTGCACCATCTTGCTTAGCTCAGTCGATAACGCGATGGGTTCTCAATCCTTAGGTAATGATATCGGCCCATGGCTAAGCCATCTTAACTCCAAAACTTGACTACAGTCAATGCGACAGGCGTCATTTGTCTCCCGCCAATGGGCTATTAACAAATAGTAAACATAAGTAGGATAGGCATCTCATGGCTCGGATGAATTACAGTTGAACACGTATGTGGATCAACGGGAAACTATGAATTGATTCACGAGCTGCTGCGATATAATAGCTGTATTGTTGAAATTAGCGCTAAACCGCATTCAAACTAATCAAAACCATAAAGTGGAGGTAGGCAAGAAGATTCAATCTTTTAAAAGTAAACTCATAAAAAATACATGACTTTTAAGTACATCTTTTTTTGAAAAAATACAGACAATGATATGCATTTAACTTTCAGGAATCATTGGCCAAAAGCTTTTTGTTTAGTATTTGTCAAGATAACGTCAATTAAAGCGTGTCTTTATTATTATTATTATTTATTTATTTTTTGAAATCTGAAGTGGAGTCTTATCCTTTCAATCAAAGTTCTCTCCTACACTTGACAAAAGTTTTCGCTACCTACCCAGTCGGTAATGCGTCCTTCTCTCAAGCATCAGTTCTATGTTCGTGAAAGCTTCGTTCCCCCGGCTTGCCTAAACGACGCTTGTAAATAGTCATTTTGACGTGCCTCATTCGTTTACCCCAATGAGCGAATGCTATGCCTAAGTAGGGTGGATAGGTGGTGGCTCAGATGAAACGTTATTGTTTAACTACTATTATTGAACTAGTGTGGCAACCGACAGGAAGTCATGGGTGGGTGCACGAGTAAATTGCAATACCGTTGAAAATGGCATTAAACCTTATGCAAACGAGCAATATGGAACAAGTAGTCCACAAATAGTAGAACTTTTGAAATCGATCCAAGATTCTTGAATAACGTCCAAAACTTTTCAATATTATAAAATGACAAAGTACATAGTAATCTTGTCATTATAAGTAATAAGTAGATGTCAATATGTATGATTTTGTGACATTTGAACATTATAAAAAAAAAGAACTTGCATGTTTGGGGAAATAGAAATAGTATGGTGTCAAACGACGACTCACGAGATCGATCCGATATCAAAATTTTTCCAGCATTAGCGATGATCTATCTTGAATAGATCGTAACAAAATATTTGAAGAATCATTTGAAACTACAAATCAGTGCCCTCTATTTCAAGTAATCATTTTAAAGAATTTCAGTTGGTATCATATTGGGTTGCATATATGTATAAAGCGTATAAATGCATTTCATTAGAAAGTATTTTTATTCCTAATTCTTTGTAGAAGTGAAACTGAAGTATCAGTGCAGGTCTGAATAAAAACTATATTTATAGGTCGGTTTGAATGACCTGACATTGACGTCAGTCATTTACGTACACAGACAAACTACTAAAAGTATCATATTTATAAATTGTACATAAATTACAGATGACAAATTTAGGATAAAAGTCAAGCTCAGATAGAATAGATAGGACTCTATATAATTTAAACCAAACGCTTGTATGCAACTCAATTTTTAGAGAATCGTCGTATTTGAATTATTTGTTTAAAAAATAGATAAATAAATAAATAAAAATTAAAAAAAAAATAACAATTTGTTTCCACATTTATTCTTTTAAAGTGGCTGGTTTTTAAATGAAAGTCGAAGGTAAGCTGCCTCATAAATGGATCTTTCCTAAAGAATAAGACCGTCTTAACTAGGTCACTTATAGAAATACAAAAAAGAAAAAAAAAGAAACCTAAACAAAACACTATTACACAGGCCTGTCTAAGCAAACCCAGAAAAAAGGGAATTTCTCACATTCAATGATTCAAGCTCTTAATGGATGGAAAACGCCCTTCCAATTAAGGCTAGATTTTTTTACTGTGGTTTGGCTAGACGAAAGTGTCAATTAAAATACTCGTAAGTGTTCAAATGTTCATTGACCTGATTCCATTTTTTTAAAGAAATTTGAAAAGGGACCATCTAAAGTACAGTCCTGACAAAATACAGGAAGATTTTGTGGAAGGCTTCATTTGAAGTAACCATTCATTATTTCTATGTAGACCTGAGTTTTGCCCCCGCCCCCTCTCTCTGCACATGTGATCCGCTCTTGGTGTCCGAATAATAATGATCTTAGCTATTTTCATAAAGGTCGCTGAATTGATGATTAAGACATTATATACGAGATACAGAATATAAGCCTTCTGGTTCAAAAGAAGAAGAAATTTTAAGATTTAAATATAGACCTTAGTCTTTCCTCTAACTCTTGCTCCGTACCTGGCTCTATTAAAGTCATCCTTCTGGTTTATCAGAGGAAGAGTTATATCTACATAGACTTGGAGTCCTATCTCTCCCTCCCGTGCCCCTCCCCATGCGATCCAACATTAAGGATGTTTGCTTTTATAATAAATGTCTATCATTTTGATGATCCATACTAAATATATTAAAGGCTGTTGACTTCCTTATTTAGAAAATGAGAAATCTTAAACATTAATTTAGACACATAGTACCGCAACCTACTCCTTGTGATCCGTACTTTGTGGCAAAGCAGTTATTACTATAAAATACTTTTTTCAATAAAGACCTCTAAACTGATGATCCATATCAAATACATGTTAAAGGTTATTCTTAGTGAAGAAGAAGATTTCGAAATATTTTATATAGACCCAGAGTCCTCTCCCCATTTGGTTCTGCCCCTAGTAGGTTTGAAGATCCGCATTTACAACCAGAGTTGTTCAATTTTGCTATTTTGGGAGGGGTAACGCAAGAAATGTTCATGTAGAATGTGATCAGGTGACAAGGGAGGGTCCGTGGGTGAACGAAAAACATATTAAATTCATCTTAATTATAAATAATGACGACAGTATGGTTCCTTTTCACACGATCTTCTTAAGGCTTTGTGTGAGAAAATATGAGAATACATTTTCCCCGGTTTTCAACCGTTCTTATCCCTTATGTACGGTTCAATAAGTCTTATTTTAAGTATCTATATATTATTATTATTATTAATTATTTCAAATTTTGAATTACTCCTTGTGCTCTTGTTAAGAGTTAAAATTGTGCTTCATAATCCGATTCTGTCTTCTGTTCTAATATTAAACATATTTATGATCATAATAAATCTCTAAAAATGAGGTTATGAAACAATTGCATGTGGTTTGATCCGGAGCCATGTCAGTGACACATGTATGCTAGAGCAACGCGACGTTGATTTTTCCCTGTTACAAAGCAAAAGCAGAATAAATATGTGTTCGCATTTCACATGCTTGGTTTGATTTTTATTTGTATTTTAAATTCTATGTCACTCGATAATAATAATTATAATAATAAAAAGTGTATAAATTAAAATGATCCAAATTTACGCGTGATATATAGAAAAGAAGATGGAAATTCAAAGTTCAATCCATATGAAAATAAAATTTAAGCAAAATGAAAACAATAATATTATAACAGTAATAACAGTAATAATATTTAAATAATAAAAAAAAAGAACTTGATACTGTCATAAACTGATCTATTTGAGAACATCATAAACAGAAAACATTGTATCAAACTGAATAAAAAAGAACTAAAATATTAAATTTCTATTCAAAGTAAAATTTCTTCAGTGGTAAGATAGATTGGTTCCGATATACGCGATTTCTTCGGAATCATCTTATTAATCTTAATTTAAAGTCTTTGATTTAAATAGTAAGTTCTAGTCAATAATACGAAAATTCATATTACTAGTAAATTAAAATCTCATTTTTGAACCACTAAAAATATTCGATATCACCCGAATGTCTTTACTTTGAATGAGTATTTCGAAATCACACCGAATCAATCCTACTCAGCATTATATCATTGTATCTGCGCCGGAATCTTCGGAAATCCGTGTCTATTTTGTGTCAGAAAAAATGGCAAACTGTTTATATTTGAATCTTGACAAAGATTAAAAGCATTTCAATAAAAGAAATATATCGTTTGCAAATGTTGGCGAGAAAATAGTTCAGTTTAAACGGAACGTTATATTTACGCCGACGTCGAAACTATTTGTAACACAAAGGGTCACCAGTATCTTGCGTAACGTCTCTCCGATATCGGACAAACCCGGAATCGCCTGTCATCAAATGCGAAATGTTTTTTTGTACTTAGGTATAGTAATTGGATTTTTCAGTAATAACCTGCATTATTTTGTTTGACTAAATGAAACAGAAATTACCGGTATGCATTAAACAAAGATTTACATTGTAATATTCAAATTCGAAAAACAGAATCACTAAACGTAGTGAATCATTTTCATAGCATTTTCTGCAAATTCCACTAGGAACTCAAATTAGCTGTTAAGATGACCAAGAATAACAATCCAACGGGAGAAAAGCAATTAAATGCTATTAACAAGTAACTAGTCAGATTTATTACCACTGCCTCCATGCTATATCCAGCTAACTGCGTGCGCCAAGGTAAATTCCTAATGGACCGAATTTCTCCACATGATATAGTGGAAACTTTGAAAATCATTTTCTCAGAATGTAACTGATGGATATCAACCAAATTTCACTGGAATGATCCTTGAGTGACCCTTTATCAGTGTACCAAGAATTAATGTGATTGGATGAAAAATATGCATTTTATGGGCAGAGGTCATTTCTCTATATGTAATATAGTGGAAAATTTGAAAATCATTTTCTCAGAATCTGATTTTTGGATATCAACTAAATTTCACTGGAATGATCCTTGAGTGACCCTTTATCAGTGTACCAAAAATTATTTTGATTGGATGAAAAATATACATTTTATGGGTGGAGGTCATATCTCAATATGTTAAATAGTGGAAACTATGAAAAACATTTTCTCAGAACTTGTAACTGATGGATATCAATCAAATATTTTTGGTATGATCTTTGGGTGACCCATTATCATGCAGCCAAAAATTATTTTGATTTGATGGAAAATTTGTCTTTTAATAGCAGAGGTCATTTCTCTATCTGTTATTTAGTAGAAACTTTGAAAATCTTTTTCAACATCAGTAGAACCACAAATATCTAAAAATCTAGTCAAAACATTTATTTGCTTTTACAAGAATTTCAAGCCTGTGGAGCGACTCAAGCCATTCATGGCTTTCTAGTTCTCCTATTCCATAGGCGTATCTAGGACTTCGAAATTTATACCGTCAGCACTCAGAAGGCGACAAGCACTTGAAGAATATATCCCGGCTGAGGATAAAGGCGATATGTGGACCCTCTCACAGGGAAATGTCCCGCTGATTTTTTTTTTAAATCATGTATGATTATATAGACTATATATTATATTATATATATTATCATATCGGTTTTTAAAAAAACAGCGGGACATTTCCCTGTGGACCCTCTGACCCCCGGCTCGGCATCAGCCGGGGCGTTGCGGCAGAATAGTCATGGCAAAACATCGTAGCTACAGCTTTAATAAGCTGTAGTTTCAATGTTCTGTAGAATCATCAACGATATTTTTCAGCAGATGATTATTTCTTTTACGCACTTGCGTAATTTGCGTTATGGTAGTTGCGCCCTTGATATCCGTATTGATGTTAGGGCGACTACTCGAGTTTTGGCATATTTTCCTTTCGATCATTAATTTTCCTTCGGTACATTTCAACGGGTCTTACTATTTACCCCGGGAACCCCGGGAAACCCCGGGAACTCGGAATTACCCCGGGAAACCCAATATTATTATACAAAGAATATGTTTGTCCTATAAAATGCACTTTGAAAGAGTGATTAATGAAAATATCTCTTTTGACTGAAATAGATTTCAATATACTCATGTATTGACACTTATTTACGAAGAACGCATGACGTTTTCTCCTGGTTTTACAACATTTTTAAGTGGGACCCGGGGTAATTCTATCAATATTAGAATCGTTTTAAATTTTAACACCGGGAGAATTTCTACGTCTTTAACAATGAACTTGTTTTGCCAAAGTTTATATTAACAGTATCTTATCTCAATTAACAATACCCCGGGAATCATTTCAATTATGTAAACACCAAATATAAGGCATCATTGCATCAATGCAATCACTATGAACCTACCCCGGGAAGATTTTCTAAAATGGTATCGCCAACTTTATGGGACCTGGAATAATTCTATATGATCACTGAAACCGCTGGAAACTTGACCTGGGAATATCACCACAATTATTGAAATACTAAATTGATGACCGGGATCTGTTGTATTTCTAGCAAAACTGTTCAAAACGCTTACACACTTACCCCGGGAATATATATATATGATTTAAACACATCCTCGACAGGGCCCGGGATAATCTAGCACAAATAAAAACGCCATGAAATTACCCCGGGAATCTCCTTTATGTTAAAAAATGAAAATAAACTCATTTGGGCCCGACCTAAAGCTTCACATCATTGAAATCGCTTTGAACATTTACCCCGGGAATCTTGCAATGCTGGCAACATTAACTTTATGGAACCCGGGGTAATTCTATTAACGCTTTTGTATTTAGACAAATGTGTTTTGGTGTTTGCATATACTCTAACCCCGGACTTTTTGTAGACTTAAGTTATTCAATTTTTTCTTCATTGCAAAAATTTCGAAAATCAGAGTATTGTGCGCTTCTAAGAGAATTACCCTGGGAAGCTATGTATCCGACGAATGGTTGTTGTTCATATTTACCCCGGGAGAGTTTATCAATTTGACCTAGATTAATCCTAAACATCCATGGAAATAAGCACCGAATTAAGTACAATTAATCATTATTGGTAAAAGAGGTCCAATTTACTTTTAAAAAAACAAACAACTTAAATATGAATAAGAAAAATACACGAGTTATCGTTATCGCATTTTCTCTCGCCTGCGTATGCAATTCCCGGGGTAACTAGTCATTTTTTGTATACACACAGGGGACATAAGAGTCCCGGGGTAATTAGTCACATATCAACGAGAAATGTATTTGGTCTATACGAAGGTATAGCCCAAATACGATACTTATCTTATCAGAGGTAGTACTTATCTGTCCGTGGAAGTCGAAGCTCTAAAGTAAGGATCGCAGACTGAATGACTTAGACTGATTCGTAGTCGAGCAAAACTTCGTTACAGTACAAAAAAATCTGTAGTTTCGATATTTCTATCGTCAATGAACCAAATAGCTTCACCAATCACTAGATTAAATGATTTTTAATAGGTTATTTTTAGTTGATCACCAACTGACATTATGACATCCCCTGTAATCAAATATTCGCTCATAAAATTAATCGGGATAACATTCGCAAACGTGTTACCATTCTAAAAGACGACCAAATGGTTTGCGAATGTAATTTCGATTTATTTTATGAGCGAGTATTTGATGACCTGTACAGGAATGATACCGCTTCATATAATTAAATCGCAATTTGTTTGAAATCCTCAAATAAGCTGTATCCGTGATGCAAATTAATTGCTCAAGAAGAACTGAACTTAAGGGCGACCGCTACGGTGCTGATTTCTTTTTTCATGAATAATTAACATTTGCAAACGTTTTAGCATCCGAAACGCATGACAGAATATGAATTATAATTTATTAGCTAAAAGTTGATCGTTTCATATATTAAATCATTATTTACAACATCAATAATTTTGGACAACAAACAGTAAGTAAATGGTGAGCGGACAGCCTTAACGTCGTAACAAAAGTTAAGACAATATTGGCATGCAGGACAGAATATGAATTACAAATTATTATCTTAATGATAATCGCTAATTAATATTGATCGTTATTCGTCGGATCATTAGATAAAGTTTGGACGTGAAACAAAATGGAATTCGTAGGTTGGTAATCTAAACGCCGTAACAACAGCTTAGTGAAATGTCCATGCAAAAGTGACTGATTTTGTTGGTCAGACGACTTTTTGATTTGAAGCATCTATCTTATGGATTAGAGAGATAATTTGAATTAATTTTCCAGGCAAGTTTATTTCATGATAGAGAAAATATGTAAACAGTGTATGTTGGCTTATGTCGAAATTCCAAGCTTAAACTTCGATGTGATGGTCGCCACTCAAATCATTTAACAACATGTTGTAGTTTCATATAAGTTTCCTTACCTGAAACATAATAGTCTATCTTTCTATTCGGGCCTGCGTAAATATGTTTAGACGGACACTTTTATTTGTGTATACATGTAGTTTGATTCACTAAACCTGATATTGACTTTAACTGTCGCATTTAATCAATGTACAGAAAGAAAAAAGGAATTTTGATACTGAATCTTCGAACAATGAAGGCTTTTGGGACCCGGGGTATTTCGCACAATAATGAATGCACTGAAAACAATACACCGGGAATATTCTCTGAGTGCATTTACATAGACGGAATGTAGAAAAGTATTAACAATATAAATTCACTCATTAGTGCTAAGTTGAACCAGTGTTGAATATATGAACGGCCTGAATTACAACATAAATAATAATACTATATCAGAGACATAGTCTGTATAGGGAAGCCCTGTACAGTCACAGAACAGAATATATAGTAATAAAACATACACATTTAATACATATTTGGAAAAGTAGAAAATGGCGGAAAATCAAGACAAATTGAGAAGATTCTTGTTTCATTCTTCCAATACAAGCACACCAATTACAAATAAAACAGAAAACTCAAAAAAACGTGTACGACAAGGATCCGACAGTGACACATGTCCTAGCTGTGAACAGCAAATCAAAGAAAAGACAGGTCACTTGAGCTGTGTTCACTGTGGTCTGAACTTTTGTAGAGAATGCATCAAAATATCAAAAGAACAATACAAACTGATACAAACACCAGGACTTAACTTATCGTGGACGTGTCCTACGTGCAAATACACATTACCCACTTTACAAAGATTGGATTCCACCCTAACGGAAATAAAAAACAACAATGAAGAAAGGCTCTCAAAGCTAGAACTACGTATGGCTGAGTTTGATATACAAATAGATGAAAAGGTTGAGGCCAGCGCTGCCTCCAAAATGCAAAACATTAAGGAAGAAATAACTGAAACTGTGACATCAAAAATAGCCAGAACTATTGATGAAAGGATAAAAGAACATGAGGATAGAAAAATAAGAAGCTTCAATTTGATGGTATACAACTTAAAAGAACCAGAGAGTGATACTCCATCAATGAGGAAAGATGAGGATAACCAAAATCTCAAAGAAATTGCAAATTCTCTAGGTATTAAACTAGAAGTTCAAAATTCATATAGAATTGGCTTAAAACGTGACGATAAAATCAGACCATTGAAGATAATCATGGACAATAAAAAGATGAGACGAGACCTGCTAACCCAAGCAAAAAATATTAAAATGAATGTTGATCATGAGTTCAGGAATGTCATCATTTCGACAGACCTCACTCCCTCACAAAGACAGGAACGTAAAATGCTTCTAAATGAACTAGAAGAAGTAAGAAAAATACATAAAAACGCAAAGATAAGGGATGGACAAATCATTATACCTACAGAGAATATGAACCCAAAAGACAAATCTGGACGAAACATGTTGAACAAGAAGAAAGAAGACACACAACACGGTACCTACCAAGCAAAATCTAATGACTTGAATAATTCCACTAATAGTTCATGTGATTTCATGGACTCTACATTAATACAAAGGTGAAGTTGTTTGCAGATGACACAAAAACTTACGTAGAATTGAAGAGTCAAGATGACCTTGTCAACTTACAAAAAACAACAGATACATTCTGCAAATGGTCAAAAACTTGGGGGCTTGACTTTAACTCAAACAAGTGCAAAAGACTACGTATTGGAAAAAGTATTCCAACAGGAAAATACCTTTTGACAACAAATGAAAATAAAAAAGAAGAAATCATAAACGTTACCGAAGAAAAAGACTTAGGAGTAATAATCGACAAAAACCTACACTTCAACACCCACATACAGTCCAAAATTAAAAAAGCAAACCAGAACCTTGGAATCATAAGAAGGAACTTCAAATATATTGACAAAACCATATTTCTTCACCTATACAAAGCTCTTGTTAGACCCCACCTTGAATATGCCAGCCCTGTATGGTCGCCATATCTAAAAAAGCATAAAAAAGCCATTGAGGATGTACAACGTAGGGCCACAAAAATTATACCGAGTTTAAAAACATTAAGCTACAACCAACGACTTCTTAGCCTGGGTTTACCATCATTAGAATACAGGAGAGAAAGAGCTGACATCATCCAGGTGTACAAACTGGTCCACAGAATCGATAAAACTAACACAAAGTTGATCAATCTGGCAGAAAAAACCAATACAAGGGGAAATACATACAAAATTTTCAAAAAAAGGTTCAATACAGAAGCAAGAAAAAATTCTTTCAGTAATCGGGTAGTTGATACTTGGAATTCTTTAAGCAACGATGTAGTAACATCCCCAAATATTAATACGTTCAAAAGTAGACTAAACAACCATTGGAAAAACCACTATCTAAAGTTCACTCCAAGCTGCTATAGCACCTATACAAACAGTCAACAAACACGAAGAGATGGACCTCTAGAAGTCAGAGACTTACCCTCGGTCCAAGGAAGGTAAATTAAAGGTAAATTAAAAAAATAATATCGATAGTACATTCCATGGAAACTTCCAATTGCGGGACCTGGGGTAATTCTTTTAAACAACATACCCCGGGAATCCTACGGAACGTTATCTTCTAGGGACCCGTGGTAATTTTGATTGAAATAGTTGAAACAAAGTCCCGGTAAATCGTCATCGCAAAACATTAAAATCGGGATAAGAACAGTACCCCGGGATTTTTTCATGAGATAGAATCTTTTTCTTCGTGGTACCCGGGGTAATTGAAATCGATATATCTAACCCGGGAAACGTTTCTACGCTTGTCTGTCAACATAATGGACCCCGGGGTAATTCAGTAAATACCACGGGAACATGATACATATGTTAACTTCGGGACCAGGGTTATTTCAGCCCATACTTTTTAAGAATCAAGGATTTCTACACCCAAAGATATGTCTCCGTTTAATGACTTATAAACTTGGTTAATTTCTATTAACATTGCGATGAAGAATATCCTAGTGGCCTTTGTACACTGATGGGGATTCCCGGGGTACGAGAAGGTTTTTTTTAACACAACCTATTTCGTATAACTTTCATGTAGAATATTAAAGTTTTATTATGAATTGCATGAATTATGAAAAATTATTTTTTTTTTATATAAATCAGTGATAGAAATTATTGATACAAGATACCTATTTATGTATATATAGGTTTCCCGGGGTAATTCCGAGTTCCCGGGGTTTCCCGGGGTTCCCGGGGTAAATAGTCAGACCGCATTTCAACAAAATCAACAGGGTGCGAAATCAACATGGCAGACACAGAAGTAAGGTCAGAAGACTTGTTGGGTGTCAAATGGGATAGGTGCATGTCAGACACATTGATGAAGTTTGGTAGGGCTTTGAAATAAAGTTTATACTTATAGTATGAACGCCAGATTATAGCTATTATGCTGCGATCTCGTTAAGAGTTTCAGAATGTCAATGACAGAGCGCCGGCTCGCATTTTTCTATCAACAGTTGCGCATCTCGATATGTTTACGAAGGTCCTTGTCGAATGTTATCTAAGCTGGAATTTTTGACATGAGTCGGTAAATAGGGAAGCCCTGTTTGAACTAACTCGAATACATACAACCATTCAAAATCAACTGAATAGGGAAGCCCTGTTCAAACAACAGTTAACAACAATCTACTATCAGGATATCAACACCTTCTAAGTGGAATATCTTCAAATGAATTATTAAATAGGGAAGCCCTGTTTAAACATACTCCATTATAATATCTGAAAATATTTTGAATAGGGAAGCCCTGTTCAAACAACAACAACAAAAACACACTAAAATAATTGTATCACCAACCTGTCTGTCAAAAAACTTAAATCGGAACAAAATCACTGAATAAGGAAGCCTTGTTCAGCATAAGCATAACTATAAAACAACAACAACAACAAAAATCAACAAAAAATGGCGTTTGCGCCCACAAGTTCCACTCCTAAAATGAAAAGAGCTAGAATACCAAGCAACAGCTGCCCTTTATGCGAAAAGACATTTACCAAAAAACACAGATACATTAGATTGCAGCGTCTGCGAACTGGTCTTCTGCATATCTTGCACCAATATATCTCAAGCCATGCTAGAAATACTCGAAGAAGAAAAAAACGATAACTTCAAATGGACGTGCAATAATTGCAAAAGAACATTCCCTTCTATGAGCAACATATCTGAGCGAATCAGGTCTATTGAGGACAAAACAGAATTGAGGTTAAGATCTATGGA
Source organism: Fragum whitleyi (assembly GCA_948146395.1). NCBI lineage: Eukaryota > Metazoa > Mollusca > Bivalvia > Cardiida > Cardiidae > Fragum > Fragum whitleyi. Next base: position 30,228,912 of record OX411554.1, on the reverse strand, counting down.
AGGTAGCATTTCAGAACTAAAAAGTAATATGGTAAAAAATGTAAAAGAGGAAGTCCAAAACATAAAACCATTAATTAAAGAAGAAATAGAAGAAAAAATAAAAGACCAACTCCAAGACCAAGTACGAAGAGAACTCAGAGAAATTGAAGATCAACGCAGGCGTGCATTAAATCTTGTGATTTTCAATGTACCCGAAAGTAACAGACAAACTTCTGTACTGAGGAAGAAACATGATGAGAGGAAGTTCGCAGAGCTCTGCAATCTAATAGATGTCGAGAATCCAGATGTAAACACAATGTACAGACTTGGTAATATTAAAGAGGGTGAAAATCGACCACTAAAGGTTATACTGAACAACAGGGAGCAAAGGAAAATGATTCTGGATAATGCCTCTAAACTGCGCCTAAATAAAACAGAAACTAACCTCAAGAAATGTATTATAGTAAAAGATCTAACACCAGACCAAAGGACTAAAAACAAAGAAAGACGACAAATGAAAAAGAACATAACCAAACCCGATGATAAAGAAGTAACCAATCTAACAGAATATGATGAAGAAACAGTGGTGGACAATACAATAATGGAGATAAGCTCAACACAAATTAATAATGTCAATGTTGGATCAAATGCAGTTAAAAACAGAGATAGCCAGTATGAGGGGTTATACCAGAAAATAACCACAAATGGTGATAGTCTGAATCAAAATGAACTACCAAGTCAAAATTTGCTACTATTAGGCAATAAACATTTGACAGACAGCAATAAATCTCTACCCTTTGACGAAACTATATTAGGGGGCTTTCACACTGGAACTCAGTCAAATTCTGATATTACAAAACCACACTAGGAAACATGTTTTAATTTTAACCGTAATGAATATGTAAATAGTGTTTTAAAAGTGTTTTACACAAATGCAGATTCTCTGTCAAATAAATTGACGGAATTGCAAGTATTAGTAAAAAGTAATGACTATGATATAATAGCAATTACAGAGATATTCCCTAAAAATTGTGAAAACTTGGATTATAGCTCACCATTATGGAACATTGAAGGCTATGTTTGTCATAAACCTACCAAGAAAATCTTTACAGGAAGAGGATGTTTGATATACACAAAAGAAAAATTACCATTCTATGTTGTAAATTACATTGAGACAAAATATTTAGAATACATCCAAATTGGTCTGAACATCAACAAAACCAATAAACTATTATGCACATGTATATATAGGAGCCCAAATGCAACAGACGATAAGGTTATAGATGAACTTTATAACATTTTATCAACTACAAAAATCCAAAAAATCAAGTACAACACTAGGGTATACATGGGAGATTTTAATCTGAAAGACATTGACTCGGAACTACAAACAACATCATCTAATAACTACCTTTCAAATAAATTTGTTGAAATAGTTGAAGACACATTCCTAACACAACATATAACTGAACCCACAAGATTCAAGGAAGGAAATGCCCCAAGCACTCTTGATTTAGTTTTTACAAATGGACCAAAAATAATTGATGACATAACCCTCAATGCACCATTAGGCAAGAGTGATCATCTGTCAATAGAATTTAATATAATAACATTAGAAAACCAAATATCTACTGAGAATAAACCAAAACTAAACTACAAAAAAGGCGATTATGAAACAATAAGGGAAAAATTTGACTCAATAAAATGGGACAAGGAACTCAACTATGAGAGTGTGGAAGAGGTTTGGATGAAGTTTGTCGATATAATAAATAAAATAACATGGGAAAACATACCGGTGTGCAACTTCAGATCCAGACCATTCGACACCCCATGGATGAAACCAGACATCCTAGAAGCAGTCAGAAACAAGCGAACAAAGTGGAAAAAGTATCAATACTGTAGAAACAACCTAAACAGAGATTTATATAATGAAGCCAAGTCCATAGCCTCTAAAAAGGTCAGGGAAGCCAAGAAGGTTTATGAAAAAGAGCTTGTTGATGAATTGAAAACTAACCCAAAGAAATTTTGGCAATATGTACGAAAAAAAACAAAATCACAGGAATCAATTCCATGTATCAAAAATGAAAATGGGGATATTATTTCGGATGATGCAGGTAAAGCTGAAATACTAAATGAATTTTTCACAAGTGTATTTATTCAAGAAGACACTGAAAACATCCCAAATTTTGAGAAAAAAACAGACAGAATCATCAACAATATCCTATTCAACGAAGAACAAGTCCTGAAACAACTGCAAAACTTGAATGATTCAAAATCATCTGGGCCTGACGAAATCCACCCCAAACTAATGAAAGAATGCTGTAAATCACTTGCAAAGCCATTAACAATGATATACAATAAATCCATTGAACAAAGCCAAATTCCATCATGCTGGAGGTCAGCCAATGTAATACCTATACACAAGAAAGGTTCCAAACAAGAGGCATCAAATTATCGACCTATTAGCCTGACGTCAATTATATGCAAGATAATGGAAAGAATAGTGAGAGATGAAATCACTCAACATATGGAAAGCAACAACCTTTTTTTGGATGATCAACATGGCTTCAGACAAGGCAAATCATGCACAACCCAATTAATTGAAGTTATGGATGATTGGACGGATCAAATAGACAAGAATAACAATATAGATGTCATCTACCTCGATTTCAAAAAGGCCTTTGACACGGTCCCCCATAAACGTCTGCTAAGAAAACTAGAAGGATATGGAATCCAAGGAAAACTACTGGATTGGATAAATGCTTTTTTGGCAGACAGGAAGCAAAAGGTGATACTCAAAGGAGCTCATTCAAAAACAACATCAGTTACAAGTGGAATACCACAAGGTAGTGTCCTAGGACCAACACTGTTTACAATATTCATAAACGACCTTCCAGACAGCACAAAAAACAAGACTAAACTCTTTGCCGATGATACTAAAATATACTCTGTAGTAAACAGTCCGGAAGAACAAACGAGCCTTCAAAACGATCTGGACAAACTTCAGGAATGGTCAAAAAAATGGTTATTAAAGTTCAACGAAGACAAATGTAAACACCTACAAATTGGTAACAACAGTCCAACCCAGTACCATATGTCAGGAAATATTTTGAGTAAAGAAACAACGGAAAAAGACCTAGGCATTCAAATTGATAATAAGCTATCATTCAAAAACCACATTAACCTGAAAGCAAAAACAGCTAATAAAATTTTAGGATTAATCAAAAGATCATTCAGCTATATGGACAATCAAATGTTTTTGACATTATAAAAAAGCTTAATATGGCCCCATTTAGAATATGGCTCAAACGTATGGTCAGTTAGATACAAAAAAGATGAGGCAAAATTAGAAAATGTGCAAAGAAGAGCAACCAAACTTCTACAAGGACTAAAAAATAAAAACTACCATGAAAGACTTATTGAACTAGGACTACCAACACTACAATACAGGCGAAATAGATCCGACCTAATCCAGGTGTACAAAATAATGAACAACATAGATAGAGTCAACAAGAATAAGCTTTTTCCTACAAATCCAACAGACAGAAATACCAGAGGACATGAATATAAAATCTTCAAAAAACCATGCAAAACGAATGTTAGGAAACACAATTTTACACAACGCATTGTTAATGCTTGGAATAACCTGCCAAAGGATGCCGTTCGCAGTAAAAATGTAAATAGTTTTAAAAATGCAATAAACAAATACTGGAAAAATAATAGTGTCAAATTTAATCCCGATTGTTATGGGCCGGAAGCGGGCTTAAGAAAGGAAAGAAAAAAAGAAGAAACGGGCCAAAGAGGCACCAGCCTAATGACGGTCTCTACACACAGGTAACAGGTAAGCTGAACTTGCAAGGGGATTGGGGAGGGGTATTTTCCCTGTAGATGGGTGCAGGTCAAACGGCCAAAAAGTCAGTGACTGTAAACTCTGTAAACTACTCTGAAAGTAGCATTAACTGAATTGTGATATTAACATGTGAATTTTTTTTAGGTTGGTTACATAATTAAGTGACAACATGAGATGTTTGCGTGTATACACTGACTAGAAAGGTTCCCAAACAGTCTCCCATATTCTAGCACCTTGACAATTTTCATCCCGAGATTAAATTTACACACTATTGAAATAGACTTACAAAATCAAAGAGACACCTTTCTTTTAACCTAGAATTATTTCACAACTTGTTTTAGCATGACGCCGGTCAAGCAACTACAATTTCAAATAAAGGGCCAAAAATTTTTTTAAACTTGTTGTTTAAAAAAATAGTGGAGCAGAAGAAATTGTTATTTTAAAAAAGTGTAGCACTTTTGTATAATTCTCTATGCATCAAAGTTTTTATGAGAAAGATTTCTGACAATTTTCAAATTGTTAAAAAAAACTTTGAACATCAGAGGCTAGGAAAGGATGTAACGGTAGTACTGGTGTGGGAAATACCAGGAATCCATTGTTAGGTGCTCAAGATCCTGCGATATAGCTGAAAGATTGTTGAAAGTGGCGTAAAACCCCATTCTAACAAGCAAATCGAATAGGGGAATCTCAAGGGTAGTTATTTGAAACTCAAACAGATAAAGTGATAGTGTCAAGAAATATAGGATTTTTGAGTGATTGGCATCTGTCTGTTCTGTACATTTTTATTATCTATTAAAATCTTCATTAATTTACATTATTTTAATGACCCTCTTTAGTTATTTGCTATGTCTTTTTCAGGAACAGGACTTGTAATTGGAGGAGTGTTTTCTGTTGCCCTATTTAAAAGTAAGTGTTACTGATCGAGTAGAACTAGAGCCTTACAATGTACCATGGTTCTTCATATGTTCACGGTAAAAACAAGTCAATTATGAACTGGCTTCAAATAAAAAATTAATAAAAAATAAATATATTATTAATTACAAGCTAGCTCCCTAATCTGTCAATCAGCACAATTTTATGGATCTTGCTAGGAAAATATTACCTGTAAATGCTTACAAAAGGTGATCACCGTCATGACCACAATATTGAGTCAGGACGTCATATTTCCACGGTAGTTTACAAAATCTATCTTGAAATAATAAAGTTAGGTCCAAGAATTGAATTGTCATGTTCCTGTACATTCCTTGATGACTATGCGCCCTGTATTGGTCAAAATTGCATTGTGTTTACATCTTTCAAACACGAAAATGGAGGTTATTTGGGAAGGGGGTGCTGAATGATGGAACATGTTGCGGATTTTGGATATCCAAAACTCAAGACATTGTTGAACTTTTTTATTCGGTAAATATGAGTGGGGTCTGGTCACAAAATCCGCAACAATTCAAAGCCGATAGGGCAGGCAGTACGATAAAAATTCCATTACCGCGAAAATATGACGTCCGCGAAAATACGGAGTTGGAGTATAATGGATGCAAGTTTTTGTGATAAAAAAGTCTATTTTAAAACTTCAATTATCTTCAATTTCTTAATCTTCTGTATTATTTAATGTACACAATTTTTAAACAACCAGGTATGCTTATGGTTAAGAATAGCATGTGCAAAAATATCTCATTTAGCCTAATCCAATGAGAAATTAAGAAATTGTGGTGAGAAATTTTAACAAATGGATGGCTCAGTGTGAAACAGTTGTAACTGCCTATATAATTATAGGCAGTTACAACTGATTTACACTGAGCTCACAAAACCTTCACTAAATGAAATTTTTGCTTGGAGATTTTTCTCTCATTGAGCCAGTATTCTGGCAGAAAAATGAGAGAATCTCTCAATATCTCACCCAAAATGGTCCCTGAACAACATTTACAGTGATAACACATTGAAACTTAAAAGCAAACAAATTCTGTGTTTTAACTCCTTCTACAGGTGGAAGATGACTTTCAGAGACTGTGTTCATGTATTCTGGCGGAAATTTTATAGACGCCACCTGTTTTTCTTGTTGGACTTTAATGTAAACCCATTCGCACACAAAGACTTTGTTTAAAAGTTTAAAACAACATAGTGGAAAAAGAAGAAATTTCTTGTTATAAGCATTTTTTTCAATTCTTCACAATGTTTTCTTCCATGAAAGTACAGGGCTTGTGCTAGCTATTCAAATTCAGGAGAAGTTGACCCCTTGACTATAAATTCCTAAGGTTCATAACTGCTGTTGAAGGGGTTAAAATAATAATAAAAAAAGGGGGGATATACTAATTAATGGTACATGATTGTTATACCAATTGACTTCTAGATTTTCTCCTTCATATCGTTATAAGAGATTAATATTTCATGACATATGAATCTATTTTGAAGATATGAAGGCGACAATATATATCATAATACATTATATTTTTGCAGTAGAATCAAGACTGCTATTTTGAAAATTGAAGGGGTTAAAATGACCTCCCTGAAAGAAAATTCTAGGAGTCAAAAATATATTTTCAGACTTTTGGGTGTCAAAACCCTTGTTTAAGAGTCAAACACAAGCCCTGAAAGTAAACAATTTTTAAGTATCATCAATTGAAAATTGCTGCCTGCAACTTCTTGAAATTGGACCCGTGGAATGTTTTACTAAACATGGTACGAAAAAATTAGAGCACAAATTGTACTTTGTGTTTTCATTCATTGTAAGATTCTACCTTGCAATACATGTATCTTATTGGAATCGTCTTTAGAAGACGATTTCGATGAGATGATGCATGGCAGAATTCCATGTTCAGTTACCTCTGTAGAAGCAACTTTAATTTTTGACTTATGTAAAAAATGATCACAAGATGTTTAGTTTAACCGGCCCCAGTTGTCTAGTTATCGGTTAAACTTGGTAATTACAAGCATTAGTTAAGGATAATCCATTTCAGTGTTCTAACTTCAAAACTCTTTCTTGGCGATGGAGCAAACTTGTTGAACAATCAAAGTTTAATCTTAGATGATAATTTTTCCTTTATTTTTTGAAAATTAAAAATTTTCCATTTATGTATCTGTACAAAAATTCTTATTACTTACACATTTTCAGGAAGACCTTGGCCAGTCACTTTAGGAGCTGGATTTGGATTAGGAATGGGATATGCCAATTGTCAAAACGATTTTAGAAACCCTTATTTATTACACGGAAAAAGAGTTAAAGAAGCTGTAAGTCTGAATTTTCATTTGCCATTGCCTTTTTTGGCTTGGAGCCATTGACAATTTTTATGCCCCCTTTTGAAGAAGAGGGGGTATATTGTTTTGCACTTGTCGGTCAGTCTGTCCATAGACCCTTTTTTGTCCGGAGCATATCTCACAAAGTATGCAAGCTAGAATCATGAAACTTCACAGGTGGATAGATCTCATTAAGGAGAAGTGCAGTGCACAAGAACCATAACTGTACTCATCATATTATGTGTGCTATTGCCCCTTGTTGATTGACAAAGAATAGGCTATTGACCTGCTTTTATGGGGGGCATAAATGTTTTACAATTATCTTTTGTAACTAAATGCTATCATATGCATGTATTTCACTGAAACAAATGAAATATCCCTAGAAGTAAAATGAAGTAAGTGAATTAGCAAACTTATTAAATTTCTTTCCATTTAATCAAGTCTGGTTTAGATATCAAGTATCTGCAATCATCTGACTGGATACAAAGGATGAGCCTGGATGGCTCAGTTGATAACATTTCAGGCTCTCAATCATATAGGTCATGAGTTTGATTCCTGATCTTGACAAACCTGGCATTTCCATGGCTCAGACTGAAACAGGTGTAACTGCCTATATGTTTATAGGCAGTTACAACTGTTTCGCACCGAGCCATCAATTTGACAATTTGAGTCTTTGTGAAATGCATTTTGTCTCCAACTTAACCCTTTGCTGTTTAATCCCTGCTTTTACATGCCCATGATTTTATGATTTAGAAAACATTGTGAAAAAAGAAGAAATTGCTTCTGACAAGCAATTTCTTTTTTTTTCCACACTATTTTCTACCCTACTGAATGGTTATTTTTCAAATTAAATCCACTTGAAATTTTCGTCTGCAAAACCTTTGAATTTGGATAGGTTCAAAATTTTGTAAAACAGGAAAGTGTTAAGGGGGAATGATAAGTGGTAAGCAAAGTGGGATTGGAAGTTGGTGGCAATGGATGAAATGATAAGGGAGTAATGGTGGGAGTCTGTGAGATATAACTGGAAGTCTTGGGTAGTTACAACAGCTTCTGTAATAGAACATCACTACTAATGAATGCCGCATTAAACCCCATTCATTCTGGATATTAAAACAATTTGCACAAGGTTTCGAAGTATTGTGATGATAATTTACAATTTGCTTAAACTTAGTAGAAATATTTTTTCTAAATAGATTGATAATCAGTAAAGCTGTTAGCTTGATATTGAATTTATGACATATAATTATTGTAAGTTTAATTTATTTGTAGGTAAAATGAAAATTGTTTTTTAACAATTTCAGAAAGATGGTGTATAGCAGCAGATGAGAAGATTTAGACACAATCATTCGCACATACAAGAGAAACAGAATCAGAAGTATTTGTTGTTCAACCCCTTACCAAAAGATATCATTTTAGACTTATCCAATTAGGAAGAGGTTACAGATAAAAATCGAAATCAATTTTGCCTCAGATAGAAACAGTTTAAAGAAATTTAGAAAAGAAGTCAGTTGTAATAAGCAATGAAATTGTTTTAGTGCCAAGTTTTAGTTGTTTAACACTTATTTATACAATGTGTTAAAACTAGGGGTTGTTTGATAACTCTTTAAACTGTTCCCTATTTGTCTCCCACCAATTGTAAACCTTAGATGGATAACAGCTGAAGGCTAGGAAAGGATGTAAAGGTAGTTCTAGTGCAAGAAATAATAGGAATCCATTGTAAGGTGCTCTTGTCGCCATATGGCTAAAACACCGCTAAAAGCGGTGTTGAACGCCTTTTAAACAAACAAACATTTGACTGTTCCTTAAAAAGTCTTCTTTCTAGCGTCCAGCAATTGATTAAAAGCTTTGAAAAAAAATTGTGGAAAAAAAATGAAATTGCAATTTCTTCATTTCCCACAACCATTTATAGCTCTTTAGATAAAGAGTTTTGTATAATTTCATTGAAACAAAATTGTCATCGTTAATTTCTTTTAACTGGAAAAGTTGAAATTTGCCCTTTGGTAGAAAGTACTTTTGAAAGGGAAGAAATAGGAAATTGCAACAGTTCTTTCCCTTGCTGTCCGATATTGGTCCAATGCATTGTCATGAAAACCATTGGCCAACTTATTTCTGACCCCAGGCGGGCATTGTTGCTCACTATATCAGCGTATCTCTCAGACAGCTGATACCAGCTCTAGACTGGTCCAATTTTTGACAAATAGAATAGCATAGAATAGGCTATTCAGATAGTTGAAAGTGGCACCAGTCTACACTCGGTAGGATTCGGGTCAGAAATGATAGAGGTGTGGCTTGTTGCTTAAGTTTTTTAAGTCGTCTGTTTGAAAGAGAAAATAGCCTCGTTGAAATAGCAAAGTTCATTATTGAAAAAAAAAATGTGATACTGTTTCTCTGGAGGATTTCATATTTACATGTACTGTAATCATGATATGTTAGAATAAATTTGTTGGTATTTATCTTAATCATAAGTCATTTTACTTTCACAGTTTATACCCAAGTCAAAACTGTACTTGTTACTGAGTCTCAACTGATTTCTATCACAGATAAATGATCTTTCATGAGATTTAGACTGGGACCAGCTTATCCTAACAGAATTTAGAATATGATCTTTCATGAGATTTAGTTTTGGACCAGCTGATCGTAACTGAGTCTAGAATTTGATCTTTCTTGATATTTAGATTGGGACCAGCTTTTCTTAATGGAGTCTAGAAAGAAATGTTATTAAGCAAGCCTCGGCGAGCTTAATAACTTTTATTCTAGACAAGGATAAGGTCAGCTTGTCTCAAACAAAATCGAGTAACAGATTATTTTTTCACACAAAAACACCACTTTTTTGCGTTAAAACCAATTTCTGAACGCTCAATTGACAGAAGAAGTGATAACATAAGTTAGATGACATCATTAGAATGTGATCCTACACATGTGTAAGACAAGGATCTCTCCTACACATGTGTAAGACAAGGATCTCTCCTACACATGTGTAAGGCAAGGCTCTCTCCTACACACGTGTAAGACAAGGCTCTCTCCTACACGTGTAAGACAAGGCTCTCTCCTACATGTGTAAGACAAGGCTCTCTCCTACACATGTGTAAGACAAGGCTCTCTCCTACACGTGTAAGACAAGGCTCTCTCCTACACATGTGTAAGACAATGATCTCTCCTACACACGTGTAAGACAAGGCTCTCTCCTACACATGTGTAAGACAAGGATCTCTCCTACACACGTGTAAGACAAGGCTCTCTCCTCCACATGTGTAAGACAAGGCTCTCTCCTACATGTGTAAGACAAGGCTCTCTCCTACACATGTGTAAGACAAGGCTCTCTCCTACACATGTGTAAGACAAGGATCTCTCCTACACATGTGTAAGACAAGGATCTCTCCTACACATGTGTAAGACAAGGCTCTCTCCTACATGTGTAAGACAAGGATCTCTCCTACACATGTGTAAGACAAGGCTCTCTCCTACACGTGTAAGACAAGGCTCTCTCCTACACGTGTAAGACAAGGCTCTCTCCTACACACGTGTAAGACAAGGCTCTCTCCTACACACGTGTAAGACAATGCTCTCTCCTACACATGTGTAAGACAAGGATCTCTCCTACACACGTGTAAGACAAGGCTCTCTCCTCCACATGTGTAAGACAAGGCTCTCTCCTACATGTGTAAGACAAGGCTCTCTCCTACACATGTGTAAGACAAGGCTCTCTCCTACACATGTGTAAGACAAGGCTCTCTCCTACACATGTGTAAGACAAGGATCTCTCCTACACATGTGTAAGACAAGGCTCTCTCCTACATGTGTAAGACAAGGATCTCTCCTACACATGTGTAAGACAAGGCTCTCTCCTACACGTGTAAGACAAGGATCTCTCCTACACGTGTAAGACAAGGATATCTCTTATGGCTATTCGTTATCGAAGACATTAGAAAATGGTTTTCTTCCGCAGTAATATAAACTCCCTGATAGATAAGCAAAAGACTAATGATATTGACATGTTTAATTAATTAATGTGAATTCTAAAACAATTTGAAAACAAGTAATTAATGTGCCATGTCACACAAACAACCCTTTCCAGTGACTCCATAACATGAATAATTGAGAATGAAATTTGATTCAGTATAGGCCAACCGGATGCTACTCTTCATGGATTCCAATTAAGAAGGTAAAATGATGATTTGATCCACGACTGCGGCACTCATCTTTTCCAACTATTTGCCTCCCACCAATGGGTTGAAAAACATAGACCGTTGTGGGAAAGTAGCTTCAGGCAAGGAAAGGATGAAATAGTAGTTCTGATGTGAGAAATACCAGGAATCCATCGTTAGATGGGTCACCTGCAACGATATGACTGCTGACTGCCTCGGTGGCCTAGTGGTAAATACACTCGACCCGTGACCTGGAGGTCCGTGGTTCGAGCCCCACTGTCGACGAGGTGTGTTTATGGACAAAACACTTAATAGCTATAAACGCGGCATTAAACAAACAAATCATTCTAGATTCAGAAAATTGACCAAGTCCAAAGTAATTGGGAATAGGTTCAATAACCATGCGTTCGGGATAACAAAAACGTGGCAAACTTATGGCTACGCACGAAAGTGGGTATACAAAGCATGATGTAGTTTGCAAACACTTTGTCACGTTTCGTTACCCTGAACGCCGGGCTGGTAAAAATTTACACGTATTGTCGGTAAGAGACCGAGCCTTTCAGCTGGAGTTACAATGTTATGTTGGTCCACTATGCTGGGGTTTGGAATCGTTTTGAAGACAATCGCCTCCATCATGCAGAAATACGTTTGTAATTACAATGTCAAGATTAGATTTAGAAAATCCAACCATGGCTAAATAGGATCTTTAAGCCATAGGGATATTTCCTTCAGCCGAGTTGTGTTCCCTTTAAGCTATTAGGGACGAATACCAGTAGCAGAGCTAGAAGGGTAATTTTGGATGGTTTTAACCTATTTATTTTACATCGATTGGGAAACCAGTTCTTACAACTTAGATTAATCCCTCTCAATTCTGCTTCCTGGAAAATTCACTAGTACTCGCGCCGAAAGAACCAAGATCGATTGCCGCTCCCGGGAATCGAACTCGGGACCTTTGGGTCAAGAGGCCGACGATCTACCTCTAGACCACGGACACCACACGTATTTTTGATTTCAAATTAAATTATACATTTCAACAATATTTGCCAAATCCGATATTGTGGCTACTTATTGAAATAGTTTTTTTGAGACGATTCCAATAATTGCCCACAACATAGGGTTTAAATGAGAAATTAAGATATAATACTGGAAATATCGCCTCTTATCTGTATCTTTGAGTAAGGTGACATTGTGTTTTGTTCGCGCTTTAAATATTTATGCCCCGAATCGATCGATAAGATCGAGAACCATATTGTTTACCGTTGTCCGTCTGTCTGTCTATAAAATTTACCCCAAAAAATCAACATTGCAAATTACTTTAAGCCTTTACAAGATACAATACTCATATTGCCACGAGGATGGATTCCGTCAATATACATCTACAGATGTCAAGGTCATCTGTTAAGTCTACGTTTTGAAAAAAAACTTTTGGAGACATTAGTATTTCACAAACACACCTTGTTTCTTTTAAAAAAATCTAATTGAAGTTCTAATTGGCGTGGTAAGAATTTCGCAGAAATGTGCGTGTGGATATTACTGCAGCATATGCCATATGAGCGACGCCCCAGAAGATGATCAGTTGTTACAGGGGATAATGGATTGATACATGACGAAACAACTGCTGAGATTCGCCATGAATCTAAATGCGCTCAATGTATAGCACTGTCACACGGGGCATCAGTTTTCACCAGAAAGACCATTAGTTTGTGTTTGAGCAAGCCCGGGAATCGAACCAACAATATCGGACTTCATTAGATAGCCAGGTGATCTTTCGACTAAGCTTATCGGGCTGATAAAACTCGGGCTCATAGAAATTGTTACGCATTGACCCTTTTATTGGGAACCTTGTAAAACTATGATTGTTTGACAAGCCCGCTCGTGGTTATTTTAACATAGTTGTATAGAGAATAATGTGTTAGTGTCAAAAATAGCAAAGTTATCTGGTCAAGGTTGGGAAAATTTATCATGACTAGGCTTTGCCGAGTCATGATAATTCATCACAGCCGAGACCTGATAACATTGATATTTTAAGACACTTACATTTTATTCTATTTATCATGCAATCATTTTTCGGTGCTTGAGATTAATAAACCCTTAAAAATCAAAGAAATTCAGGTGAAAGTGTATGCAAAATGTTTCTAAAAATAGACTGCCTGGTGTTATGTTATCAGACAGGTAATATCAGGTCAATACAGGCTTCATTGCATGATAAAACAGCTTAGTGGATGTGTTGATGAGTCTGTCTCTCAGTCAGCCAGCCTGTCCAATTTGTGCGGACTATTACTCCTACTTCTATGGACGGATTTCAAAATGACCTAGCACAATTGTTCTCCATCATGCCTGCATATGTGCTACCTGAAAGAAATTTTCAGATAGCCCGAAAGTTAAGTTCACAGCCTAAGGTCAAGGTCAAACGTTAAATCACCCCGATGTCTGTTTGCCCAGGTCGCGGTCATAGCGCAATTGGTAATGTGTTTAACTACCAATGCAGAGATAACATCCTCGGTCCCAAGCTGTTGCAAATATAAAATATATTGGTAATGTGTTTAACTACCAATCTAGAGATAACATCCTCGGTCCCCAGCTCAGTTGTTGCAAATACCGTAAAAAATATAATAGAGCCCAATGCTATTATCTCTAATTTTCGGAGGTCGAATTCGGCCATTTTTGGTATGATTTTAAAATATCGAAGCCTCTTATAAAGGCCCATGCTCACGAAATTACCGTCACTAAAACTCAACAGTATTAGTTATACGGTTTCTTGCCGGGGTATATGACGATTTATTCCCGGCTGGAAAAATGATGTCACCCGAGCCGTAGGCGAGGGTTGACATCATTTTTACTGCCGGGAATAAATCGTCATATACCCAGGCAAGAAACCGTATTACGAATTTATTATACTTCAAAGTTTTAGGGCCAAATATCCATCTTTTGCCTACTTTAGGCGTTCGTATAAACCAAATTCTTTTAAACCACCAATATCCCTTAATGCGCCCCTATGAAAAGTAAACATATACAAAGTGACGTCATATATAGTTGTGACGTCACACTACTACACTCTGCGCTATTGTGATATGGAAGCGTTTGTTGGTTGAAACTGCGAGAAACTTGGCACTTTAAATGGACAGATTTGTACAAACTTAAGGTATTTATTGACATCTATATCCTTTTTTATTTGCATATTATTAACTGATATCCTTTTCAACTGTATCCTAGTGTGTATATTCGGGTCGTGTTATCAGCGAAGCGAGAGAAACATGGCTGCCATTACCGTTTCGATTTTTTGTCTATGTTCATGTTGAGGCGCCTTAAGGAAACATTGGAGGTAATACCGGGGCGGCCGTAGCTATCACTGTTTGTCAGGTCAGCATTAACCAATGAAAATGCTAGAATTTTCTTTGCAGAATAATAAAGGTTTTATGCACCTTTCCCCAAATCGAATGTTCTTTTTTTGCACCGATTATGTTTACTTTTGGCCATTTTGTCACCATCTTGACAAATATCGATGACTCGGCGCGAAACAGTTTTAACTGCATACTAAACACATAGGCAGTTACAAATGTTTCGCACGGAGACATCGATATGTTGTACAGCCTCTAATAAAAGCCTATCCCTTTTGATGGTGATACGATGATTCTAAAAGTAACCCAGTGTTCTATTGGAGCTTTTACGGTATCTTCTCGTGTTATAAATCTTCTCGCCTATATGACCGTATGATGAATGCTAGGAAAGGCAGCAAAGAAAATAGGAAGATGTAGCTGTTCTTAATAAATGTTATTATGTACTATCGACATACAAAATGGGCCTTGGCATTTCAATCATGACTAGCAATCCGGAGAAAGAAATATTACGTAGACTTGAATGATATCAGGAATAGTATTATTGTAGTCACAAACAATTATTTTGTTCTTAAATAACAACATTTCCCTTATGAAAGTGAAATGTCTTGCATTGATTTTCTTTTCATCATGCCGCCACAAGAGAATTACAGTTAGGAAAACAGGAGAAATTATTCATTTGTAGCAGTTTCTCCGTTACTCACAATGCTTTCTATCCAATTATCGTCTACAACTTGTTAAATTAACCACAGTCTAATTTTCGACTGGATTAAAACAGGTTAATTTTTTCAGAACTAGAGTAACTCAGTATGCTGAATTTAGCGGACCTAAAAGCTATATGGTAACACTATATCGTCAATTTACGATCAAAACAACGTGACAATAACTTTATTCAAGCCGTAGGTACGAGGTTTTAATCGTCCGCTGACGATGTATTAAATATCATCGTCAGAAATATAAAATTTCTCGTAAACCACTCTATGAAGTCGGAAAGTTTTCCATTTACCAGCTACATTTTTGCAACAATATATCGTAAATTGGCGTTCAAACTGTAGTTAAGAGGTTTTGATAGCCCGCTGACGATGCATCAAATATTTTCGTCAGAAAAAAAAGTTTTTCGTGAACCACTCTTTGAAGTCGGAAAGCTTTCCATTTTCTAGCTACATTCTTGCAACAATATATCGTAAATGGGCGTCCAAATCTTGTAACTACAGCTTTATTAAGCTGTAGTTAAGAGATTTTGATCGCCCGTTGACGATGCATCGATGCATCAAATATCATCGTCAGAAATAAAACCTTTGTCGTGAACAACTCTTTGTGGGCGGAATGCTTTACGTTTTCTAGAGCGCGTTTGTTGTTGTGGTGGGAAACTGTCAATAACACTAGAATCCGGAGAAGCCGATATTGTTTGTGATTCTCCAAACCCGTTTGGAACACTGTGATTTTGTGTATCATTTTCAGAAGTTGCCTTATCTTGTTTCGCTACTCCCAATATTCGACGATTGTCCTGTATTGAACCATCCAGCGTGTAACTGAAATTACAATCGTCAGACATCTCCTCGCAGTCATCTAGCTCGTGATCGAATCTCTCGTCTGGCTCACTTTCTGAATCGCTTGATACACCATTTGAATCGTCGAACATTTTGGCAGCATTTGCAGCTTTTATTATATGGTTTATCGCCCTTTGATCGAGAGCGTGATTAGCGAGTAATTTAGAAGAAAGTGAATCTTCAATAATATCAGTCTTTGCAGCAGATTCTGAAAGAAGGGAACGCTCACGTTGCTCATCATGCGTAGAAAAATTTTCATTTTCAGAACTATTTTTGCGCTGTTGATATTTTTCTGATCCTTTCGGAGATTTCGAAGCACCCTTTTCGTCTTTGAAATCACAAGTCATCTTCGGTATGGAAACCGGAAGTGTCATTTTCGAATCAACCGGAAGTTGACCATGATTCGACAAATTTTGCGAAAGCTGGACAAGATTTAGTTCGTGAACGTAAGGCTGTAAGAAAGCCTGGCTAAAGTTTAATACAGGTGGCGCTACAGTCATTGAGGGTAGCGGAGCGGGTGCTACTTTGACAAAGTTCCCGCTGCTATACAGGACACTTGGTCCGGGCGTCTTTGTGCTGGCTGTACTGGGCGTGTCAGGTCGTATCATTGGTTTTATATCTCCATTTACCGTCATATGCATCTGAAATAAAGTAGGCAGAGGCTAATCAACCTGTATGCAAAAATACAGTTCGACTGCTCAACGAGTAACAGTTAGAGTTGCCTACTTGTTTATATAGGCAGATTAATCTGTTTCGCACTGAGTCATCGAGTTGTAATTGCGCAAAGATTGTCAAAAAGTAGAGAGAATAGGGAGAGCTTGGAATACAATTAGTTTCATGGTGAAATTGACATTCACCTCAATCAAAACCATTCTAAATCGCTCTTTCAGCGCTCCAACCATTCATTCCAAACACTCACTCAAATCGATCAAAAACGCTTAAACCCATTGAAAAATATAGAATAACCAATGTCAATTAAAATAGATTTTATTGAGAAAAATCGCGATTTTACTGACATAATTAAAATTGTTAGCGTTTCATAGGTTCTTGAAGAAATGGGAAGCTATGTATAAAACTTGGATGTATTTTTTATTAAAGGGAGGTAATCAATTTCGCAAATTTTGGTCATCCTGACCAAAATTTACGATATAGAATTACCTCCCATTAAATTCACTCAAAACTCGTTCCACACACTCATTCATTTTCATTCATTTATCATTCCCATATCATTCATCTTGTCAATTTCACGATCTTGTTAACTGTAAGCCTTTCTCGGAATGAGTTCGTTGAACTTGTTACCTCAGTCGTGGATATAATTATGAACACATGACAAAAAAATCTTGAGTTTCATTCATACGCAGATACCAAGTGCGTAACTATCATTACGCTCATTACGCAATTGCGTAATAGAAATAAATCACCCCCAAATATGTTATTGATGAATAATCATAACATCGAATCCACACTGCTTATTCAAGCTGTAGTTACGATGTTTTGATTGTTCACCAACGCTCAAATCATAGAACAGGGAAGCGGACGGATATTCATCTTTTGTCACAGTCCATATATCGCCTTTATCCTATATATTCTATTGGTCGCCTTCTGAGTGCGTATAGATTTCAAAATCCTAGTTATGTCTATGGGTACCTACACTCGGCTGTTTGCTGCTGGATAGTGGATGAAAATACATGTACATGTACGACGAAAAATGCCATTATCCTTAGAAAAAGACATTCAGAATTATCTTCCTTGCATTTGTAGGTTTCACTGTTGATAGCGGGCATATGCCAAGTTTCAAGTTATTGCATTGGGTGGCAAAGATAGACATGGGTGCTGATTAGAAATGCACTGGTTTGATTCGAAGAAAGAAGAGCTTATTGGCCTCTAAAATAAGCCACTTCTTGGATAAGTTCAGCATCCGTCCTAAATTTTAACACAAGTAAGAAGGAAAGCATAATTGATAAAAAAGCATCCGAAAATTAAGGTGGTTTCAAATTATCTGTCAGTATAATTACAGCACCACCTACGGTTGGCTGTTGGGTGCTGGATAGTGGATAAAAAAATAATTCGAAAATGGGGCATAACATGCACAAAATGCGTGTATATTTATCCCTCTTGATAGTATAAGTTGCTCTTTTGATAGTGAACATGGGTGCCAAGTTTAAAGTGAATGCATTCAGTTAAACCAGAGATATCACAAAATGTAAAACTTTTTGGACGATAACGACGACAAAAACGACTAAAACGGCGACGACACTAATGCTATAGCAATTCCCCGGGTTTTCTCCGAAAACAGACGAGTTAAAAGGGAGACTAGGTCATGGTATGAAAAGGGACATTTTCCATTTGAATTCAAAATCACTACTGTAGTATTTTCAAATTATTGTGGTTCGAATGTGCAGATTCGTGCATCGTAATTCGAAATTCAACAATCCATGGCGAATTGGGTAATAAATTTCTAACGTTTCAATAAAAAGACTACATGTTACAAACATGAAACGTAAGATTTGAACTAAAAAGTTGCATAAAATCTGTTCATTGTACTACATCTAGTAGCTATTACTTTGATAAACTTTGATCAACCAAAATGTCGCATTTAGATTGATCAAACACGATTTGACGTATATAGACAGGAAATGCGTGAAATTGTAAGAGTGCAACCGTTTTTTTGTGTGTATGTGTGTGTGAGAGCAGTTTATTTTGCGGATAACTTTTACGGCGCAATTATAGCCGATATTTCTCTTAAATCACAGACGCCATCACAGCGCAGTTTTATAGCGCGTCCCCGACGGCGGTACTCATTCTTTCCGACTATTTGTCTCTCACCAATGGGTTAATAATAGTAGACCTAGGTGAGATAGCAGCTGGAGGTTATACTAGGAAAGGATGTGATGGTAGAGGAATACCAGGATTCCATTGTTAGGTGCTTCAGCCGCCGCGATATAACTGAAAAAATTGTTGAAAGCGGTGTAAAACTTCATTCAATCAACCTTTTAAATCACGCAAAACATTTAGAATGATAAAGTTAACATTTTTGATAATTTAGACTAATTGTAGTTGCAGGCATTAAAATAAAAAGAGTATGGAAATTTTCCAAAGCTATTTTTTTTTATTTAAATGCAATGTAAAAGATCACATGTAGCGTAAATCTTATATTGCTTATAAGAAATACATTTTAAATGAATGTGTTACGATAAGGGCATTATATATATGAAATCTGGATGTCGTGGCAAGAGATAAGTTAATTTGTATTGTGGTTGTACCCGCTTTAAAAAATACTCGAGTCAAGCAAGTTACGATACTATTCTAACAAATTAATACATATCTTGCCAAAGGGACATGTTTACGTGACCAGTGACGTAGCCTGGCAGACTGACACGCGGACAGAAACCAGACACTGATCGATCCTAATTCGTAATCCCGAGCACTTTGAGCAAAAAGTTAGCTAAAGACAAGAGCACCATGTCAGTGGCTAATACTATCTACCAACGCTCGACGGCAGAACCGCGGCTTAAGTTTGTACCAGCTGCAACGCCAATACGAGTAAAAACGTCCTTTTAATAAAAACACGTTTATTTTTGTTCGCATCAGAAGCATATGTTCATATGAGCGGCGCCCCTAGAAGACGATTAATTGTAACGGGGAATAGTGCAAGGATACCTAGCGATCCTGTTGCTGAGATCCGCCGTGGTTCTTTTACGTGCTCGGTGTTTAGCACCGTCACGTGGGACCTCGGTCTAACGTCTCATCCGAAAGACAATTAGTTTGTTAGTGTGCCAGCCCGGGAGTCGAAGCCACGCGGTCGACTGACTACCAACTGAGCTTATCGGGCTGACAGGCCGGAGCTTGTGGTTTGCTTATGCTAAGTCCGTTTTAGGACAGTTTTGCTAGCGTACACTCGATCACATTGCCTAAGTGTTAGAAAACCGGACACATCACATAGGACGGAGGTTTGATCTTACCTTTTCTATATGTGTTTTCATGACGGTTTCGCTGGCGTACACTCGGTCACAATACACGCACGTGTTAGAGGCCGGAGGTTCAGGCTTATCGTGGTTACGTAGATGGTGGTTCAGGTTCGATAACTGTGGGAATGCTCGTTCACAGCCTGGCAACGGACATCGATACGGCTTCTCCCCTGAAGAAAATGAACAAGAAAGTGACTTCATATCGACGGCCAAGTGCAAACTTGCTATATCTAAATAGAATTTTCTGCAGTGTTCAATAACTATGTTAAGAAGTAGACATTCAAAAATATATATTGTATCAAACATAAAGTATGAGTTACAACCTGCCCTGCATTCAGGATGACAAAACGTGCAAACAGTTTGCCTATTTCACCCCGCTTTGCACGTGATCTTGCGTGCAAAGCAGGGAATAATTGGCTGACTGTTCGCACCGTTTTGTCGTCCTGAATGCATGGCAGTTGTTGGCAACCAAGAATTCGTCATGAGCTAAAACTTCATCTCCGGTATTTGAACATCTGATTTTTTGAAGATCTTCATCAAAGTGGCTTACAAGAAGAAGCATTTTGAATATTCACCAGTGGTCGCAAACAAATGCGCTTATGCGTGAAATTTATGACTATTCACATTGCGCTCAAACCAGGTCATTGAAAGAGTTTTACTAACTCTGTAGACGTAAGCTAGTGACGTAAGCAAGAGTCAAAAATAGAATGACCAATCATACTGTTTCAACAGAGCATAGTTAAAATGTTGACCTCCGATATGAAAACAAAGTAATCCTTATTAGTTTATCGTAAATAAACTAAGACGAAACTTTGCTCGGGCACCAAAATTTTGGTGATTGTTTTATGTCGTCCTCTTGGAATGTTGTGGCAAGAGAATAATTAATTTGTGGTTCTACCCACTTTTAAAAAAATACTCGAGTCAAGTTACGATACTACTCTAACAAATTAATATCTTATTAAAGGAACATGTGTACGTGGCCAGTGACAAAGCCTGGGTTGGATTCATGTAGGTCAATTTGATCTGGAACCTCGAAACAAGAGCCACAGATAGAGGAGGGTATTTTGAATTTTTAATAATTCTTTAATAATAAGAAATTATAGCACAAAACCCATGCTGTTGGTACTCATTGTAATGGTCTTGTCGAGGTAATTCAAATGAGTACCCGCAACATAGGATTTCATTAAGAAATAAAGATATCAGACGGGCTTTACCCATTCTCATCTGTACCTCAAAGCCACCCAAGAAACGCGCTAAGTTCTCCTAAAACTGATCCAACGACTTTTATATGTAATTTTTACAGCCAAAGGTCAAGAACGTGAAGTGAAATCGCTTATTGAAGTTTAAAAAAAAAAAAGACGAACAGTAGACGAATGAAGAAATTTAAATCTCTGCATGAGCTTTCTAAAAATTTCATGAGTTGGTGAAGCGAAGATGCAGAGATGCCTTGACTCTTCGGCAAATCTGGAATCTACGACGTTTAAGGTATCACACTCCTCAAATGTTTTACTTAAATCAGAGTTAAAATTGAGGGGGTATTTTGGATTTCAAATTAGAGTATTTCACTGGTTCCTGCTCAAACCCTATTCTGTGGGCACCATTTAGAACAAATGACAAAGTGCGGTTACTTTTTGAAACTTGCATTTCTAGTAGAAAACAAGGCAAATAGAGGTTATAAAATAAATATAATACGCACCAAGTGTATTGTATGAAAAAATATCTAACTCGGTTGTGGGAATTGATAATTGTCTCGTCACATCCTCGATAATTATCAGTTTCCCCAACCTCGTTAGATTTTTTTTTCATACAAAACACTAAGTAGGTATTATATATGTATAATCTGGGTACGACTACTGAAAATACAAAGTGACGTCATTTAGGCAGTTTTTCTTCGACAACGGATCAAGTATGTTCGTATAATAAATAGTGGATATTGAATGAGTCATCATTGAATACCAAATTTATTAAACGAGTCATCTATAAACAGATAAGAACGAGGCTGCGCCGACATCAATTTAGCACAAATAGGACATTCTACTTAAAATATAATGTTAATTTTTGTGATAAAACGAGGAAATCACGGTATCTATCGATTCAAGTTATTCCGCGAAATATATAACGCCTTTTACGAAATGACGTCAACAAAATTATGACGTCATGTTCGCAACAAAAATATAACGCTGATTAACGTCCTTCGCTCATTTGCAAAGTTATTCCAATAGTGTAATAACATTCGTGTAATATAAAAAATATTCAATAGAGTTATTTCACTCCAGAGACGTAGGACATATTATTAAAAGATTTTCCATCCTTACCGGTATGTATTCTCTGATGCTGCTGTAGGTGTGACGCCTGCTTAAAGGCCCTGTCACAGAACGTGCACTTGTGTTTTCTTTCGTCCGTATGTACGAGTAAATGTTGCGACACTTGTTGGCGACTTCGGAACCATTTTCCACAGATTTTACACATATTGGCAGGGTTCATATTTCCTATGGGCACCATTGAAGGACGGGCACCGCGACCTCTACCTCTCTTTTGTAGGCCGGTGAACATTGGCTTGGGTAATATGCTCTGTAGTTTAATATCGTGTGTTCGGGGTTTTCCGTTAAATTCCGCCGATACTCGATCATCTTCGTAAATTGGTTCTTTCTTTGGTGTAATAAGAGGGCCATGGTTGCCTAGTGGGCTGAACATAATGCTATATATGTCACGTTTGAAAAGTGTTTCAAAGTTTTCTATTGGATTTCAGTTTACGATAGGTTTCGGTTTCTTTTTATCCAGTCCTCTCTTTTCTGATAGCACAAGGCACTTTAACTTACTACATTATGCTGAATAATCCATTTCTTCTTAAGGATCTGAAAATATAAAACGATACATATATAATACATACTTAGTGTATTATGTGAAAAAAAAAATATCTAACGAGATTGGGAGAATTGAAAATTGTCGAGGCTCTGCCGAGACAATTATCAATTCTCACAACCGAGTTTGATATTTTTTTCATACAATACACTAAGTATGTATTATATTTATCTTATAATCTATATTTGTCTTGTTTTTGTCGGTGTTTCTAACTGAAATGCAAGTTTCTAAAAATAACCGCATTATATAATTGTTCTAAAAATAACTATGTGATAACATAAAAAAATATCATACGGGATGTTATCATACGGATATTTGTATAGTTATAAGATAAAAGTAAATGAAAAATCTGCCCTTTGTTAGATTCCAGTGAAAATGGATTTGGAAAACATTGTTACGGAACAATCGACGGTTTATGACAACAACTTGTAACTTTGCACGGCGTTTCCCACATGAAAGACAATTAGATTTCTACCATTTCAAGTAAAATTTGCCCTTGAAACTTCGTCAAGTACAAGATGTGACGCATGGTAATGGACAAATAGATAATTAAACTATAGTCCATAAGACTTATAGTTTTGTTCTGTCGCGCGAAAAAGGAACATGACCTGGGAAGTGCGTTAAGTGTCGACCTTGATCAGGCTGACTGGGAACGAAACTATTCGCACTCTGCCCATTTTCTGAAACCTACGATGATCATTCGATCTTTCTATAAAAAGAAATAAATAAGCATCCGGTTGACCCCCACTGTAACCTATCTCTTTTGTAGATATCTATTTATCGGAACTCACATGTGGATTTTTTCCTTTTTGCGTGACAGTAGAAACATGTATAAAATGAGTCTGTGAGTGAGTTTTCCAACAATTTTAAATATGCGCAAAGCAAAAACACTGACCAGCCTGTGCATCCACACAGTCTGACCATAGTCTTCACTTTGCGTTTAGTAGATGGATAAGGTCTCAAAGTATCTGTAGACAATCATGTCACTTTATATTTATCGTATGTGCTTTTCTACACAGCTCAATGTTTACACCCAACGAATATTTCAAATTGTCGGAAATGTCACGCAATGGCTCAAATAATGTTTTAAATCTCAGACAAGCGTTCTTGTCGAGGATGAGTTAGGTCCAGACAAACGATCCAAAATTCAAAGCACTTCATTGTTTAAAAGTTAGATGGGTCTACCTTTTTTATCGCCAGGCAAGATGTTAAATCTAGTTTGCAATTTGTCGTTAAGCTGAAAGTTGATTAAAATATAGTTCACCACGAAAATCGGTTTCTGGGACCTCGGTATATTTCCCGGGAAATAAATTTTCCTCGAATTTTCATCTTGCAGAAAAGTTTTATTTAAGTAAAAAAAAATCTACAATCGACCGACGTTACCATGGCAACGGGTGCATTTTCAATTGTGTTGTAAAAAAAAATAGAGACCTGACATTCTGCATTCGAAATAACCTAGCGTAACAAAATGGGGAAAAACATTGCTTACCGTGCATTTATGCGGAAAACTTATGCAACTGAATGTACATTTTTTTTCATCGTTTATGTTTTTATACGACTTTTCCTCATCTTTTTGCGTTTCGGTATACAGTGAAACTTGTATTAAGCGACTAAGCAAGGGACAAACATAAAGTGGTCGCTTAGGGGAATGGTCGTTTGATACAATATTTAAGGACAAATACTAGTTAAACAGATTATATTCCTATCGTTTATAGATTTGTCTAATAAATCTTACTGAATCCTATAATGTTCGAACTCATTAGAATCGGCTCATTGAGACGATTCTTATTGGTTCTAACACCATAAGATTAAAAAATCAACATATTTTCATTTGAGAATGTCGTTTTTCTGAGAGTTTGATTACAGTGATGAAACCTTAAATGGTGGTCGCCTAAGAAATGTGGTCGCTTAATAGAGATGGTCGCTCGAGCATTTTTCGACGTTTTTACCTTCCAAATGACCTTGACCTTGAAAGATGACATTGAAAGTGGTACCAACAGAAAGGTCTTGTCACAACCATTTCCCATGTGAAAAATGAAGACTCCATCCCTCACCAATCAAATGTTATGGCCGATATAAAAGTTCAACAAGTTTAGGGGACAAACGGGTAAATACACTAACAGACAAACAGGCATGTCAAAAGCAATTTGCCCCCAATCTATCGATGCTGGGGCATAAATATCTTCGTCCATCGATTACAAAGTCACGGTTAAGGATTGATTGATTGAATGAATGAATGGAGTTTAACGCCGCTTTCAACATGTTTTCAGTTAAATCGCGGCGGCTGTAGCACCTAACAATGGATTCCTGGTATTTCTCTCACCAGTACAACCATCACATCCTTTCCTAGCCTCCGGCTGCTATCTCACATAGGTCTACGATTATCAACCAATTGTTGAGAGACAAATAGTGGGAAAATATGAGTGCCGCCGTCGGGGATCGAGCCCGGGCCGGACCTCTAGATTGACAGTCCGATGCGCTACCAACTGCGCTATGACGGCGGCTCTACAATTGAAGTCAAGGAACCTCTGACATTATCAATTCAATATTAAAGTGAAGGGTCATATACTGACCACACATTGTAGGAGTGTTGAATTTTTTTTCCGATTTTTTTTTTATTCAACCCATATATGCGAACATACCAGTGGATAACCCGAATTTGACCGCACACCTTTACCCGCACATCACGGTATTATCGGTTTTCTAATCCTTTTCCGTGTTTCGAAAATTTTGAATTGTCCAATTCGAGGTACATTTGAATTTGAATTGGGTTTAACGCCACTTCGAACCATTCAAGGTTCTAGTAACACGGTTTTAGTCTGACTTCATAAAAACTGAGTCCAAATGGCTCGATAATTGGGATCCTATGGGTCCCTTCTTAAAGTTCGGGAGTCCCTGTTTAAGATGTAGACTATTTCTTTTTAGCATCAAACTTTGTTATATAAATTTAGAGCTACTTCGTGGTAGTAGGTAAGGAAAGGACTGATTACTTATTGACCGTTTAGGGCTTAACTTCAGGAAAGAATTGAAGGCTGTTTGCAACAGTCTTCAATTCTTTTCTGAAGCTGACCCCTAGGGGGTCTTTTGAGCTCATATCATTCAGTTTTGAGAGTCCTGGCTGCTTATTTTTGCGTCTCAGATGCACAAAATCTGTAAACCTTAAAACCCTGTATTGATATCGGAGCGGCTGGAGTGCAATGAATTCCTGTTATTTCTCGCACCAGTACTACCACCACGTCCTTTCCTAGGCTCCATTTGCTATCCCACTTGATTAAGATTTACTATAAGGTCTTATCCCTCCATAGACGGGAGATAAATTGTGGGAGGGATAGGTGTAAACAAGACTAGAGGCGCTTGAGCGCCTGATTCGCTCCACAGGCCTGAATATCCTGATAATGACTATTATAGGATGATAAAGCTGTTTAAATGAGAATTGAAGTGAATGAATGAGTGAATGTTTATTTCAAGTAAATAAGGGTCATATGCTGAAATATTTCTGCATAAAAAACTCATGATCAGTGAATAAATTGACCTCTACCTGTTACACAAATATTTTTCATTTAATCACAATAATTTTGTGCAGTCTGATAATGGGTCACCCAAGAATCATTCTAGTGAAATTTTGTTAAAATCCAAATACAGTGGTCTCGCGTTATCTCGAGAGGGCGAAATCTCGAATTCATGCGAAAGCTCGAGCTCGCCTTCCGGTCCCGACGCGTCTTTCTCTATTTTCTTGTTGGTTATTACTGCACTAACTCGAACGCGCGATTGCTCGATCGCTCGAGCAGCAATCTCAGTCCCGTGGTCAAATTTCATTGCATTCTCTCGAGCAAAGGGGTTCGCACCTCTCTGACATCTATTGTTTTGCATTAAAATTAACTTACAGTGTGCATTTGTTATTTCATCCCATCGTAAAGAATACCTTTAAGGCCTTTTCATAGGTTATCAACCAGTCAGATAACCTATCACACCTTTTTGTATACCACACTTATTCAATTTAAGGGTGTAAATGAAGGGAATTCGATGATCAGAAAATAATTTAGAGACTCGAAACAATCATAGAACAAATGAACATTTATGTCGAATAATTGCTCTTTATTGTTTTGAAAGACTTTTCGAAAATCATCCTCGCGAGTAATTAAGCAAATTATTCATCTTTATATCGAAAGGTAATGACGACTGCACACCGAAACATGACAACTACAATTTTTTCAGCTGTAGTTTCAATGTTTCAGTAACCAATCGACAGTGTTCGGCACAAAAACATGTTAAAGAAAATGCGTCTTTTTTTCAATTGTCTTGAATTCCGTTTCACCTTTGATTTTGTTATCTGCTGGACAAAAACTTTTTGATACATTCCAGAAAAAATCATACAAAGTTTGTAAACTTCTTTCTTTGTTTATAGATGCCATTTAAGGAAACACCCTTACAATTTAATTATTTGAGGTACCGAGGAAATTATCTCTAAGGAAAATACTATGAGAAAAAAAAGAAATCGCTTGCAACATCGCCTATCTTCTGACTGATATAACATCTAAAAATTTGTCATTCAGCAACGATAGCTACGGAATATTATAAGGAAGAAATAATATGCGACACCACTAACATTGACGCCGACACCTTCATCGATTTTCGTTGTTTTTTCTCTTTCAACCCTTACAATTTTACCAATTAAATCGCCCGATTTAACAAATCATTATACATTTCGTAAAACTATTCTTCGGGGTGTATTTTACATTGGTACTGCATACTTTGAAGACAAACTATGCCAAGGTAGGTTTAAAAAGAAGTGAAACGTCTTCATAGAGGACAATTTTGCTTACTGGCATTACCTCGAATCATGCGACGACTCGAGCAAATTGGTCGGTCCCGTGTGTGCTCGAGCTATCGCGAGACCACTGAATAAGAATTTCAACACTAACAGAATGTTATTGCACAATATACTGGTACTTTGTCTGCAAAATTTTGATTGTAGATCTTTCCACTTTTAGTTAAACACTACTAAAAGATGTTACTTCACAACAATTGTTTGTCATCAAAACAAAATTCTAACAAATGATAGTAAGAAGTAAAATATTCAATCCAATGTATTTATTTTACTCTGCCCAATGCCTTAGAGTGCAGTCAACTCAACTCTTTCTACCCAACTCATAATGTCAGGAGGTCAGAACATCATTTTACACTCTGTGCAGATTCACCCTTCGTTCAACTAAACTCACCAATTCTGAGGGGGTATTCTCAGGCTACTTATTTCAACTAATGTTTCTATACATTTGAATTTCAACGAAGGTTTTGTTCCTTCTAATCTATAATCATTACACCTATAAATTGAACAAGTCTAGAAAAATTCACCATTGAGATGATACTAAAAGGGTGATCAAATATTCACTTTATATGTTATAATACCCTCTGCCAATAAAAAAATATGCTGTTCATCTAATCAAAATATTTTTTTGCAGACTGATACAACTTCACAAAAATAAAATTTCCATGATATCTAATCCATCTATTTAACCTTTCAGTATAGTTTGTTTTACCCTATTTTGGATATTCCACCATATAACCCCATCCGAAGAAATGACCTCTGCCCATAAAAGACATAGTTTTGATCTGGTCACAATATTTTTTCATAGACTGATAAAGTATCACTAAAGAATCATTCCAGTAAAATTTGGTTGAAATCCATTGATTAGATTCTGAGAAAATGATTTTCAAAGTTTACACTATATAACATATAGGGAAATGACCTCCGCCCATAAAATATATATTTTTCATCCGATCACAATAATGTTTGCTAGACTGATAAAGGGTCACTCAAGTATCATTCATGTAAATTTTGATTGATATCTATTTATTAGATTCTCAGAAAATGATTTTCAAAGTTTTCACTATATAACATATAGAGAAATGACCTCCGCCCATAAAATACATATTTTTCATCTGATCACAATGATTTTTGTAGGCTGATAGAGGGCCACTCAAGGATAATTCATGTGAAGTTTGGTTTATATCCATCAATTAGTTTCTGAGAAAAGCCACCTATTACCATATATGGAAATTAGCCACGCCCACCAGAGCCATGATTTTCAACCGATTAAAAATCTTTGAAGGAATCTGATAGAGGGTCACCCAAGGAACATTCCTGTGAAATTTGATTGGAATCCATACAGTAATTTATGAGGAGAAGATTTTTAAAGTAAAAGTTAACGGACGGACGGACGGACGCACGCACGGACGACGGACACCCCGCCATGACAATAGCCCGCTGGCCTTTCCGCCAGTGGAGCTAAAAATTGTCAGTAAGGACTCTTTTCCAGTGATATGTCATGGATCCTTCCCATTTTCAATAGGGTTCATCCATGTGACCTAGCCAACATTCTGACCAAGTTTCATGAAGATTGGGCCTTTTTTGTGGCCTCTAAAGTGTAAACACTTAGATTTTTGACGCCGGGCGACACATGACGGACGACGCACGAAGAATGACAGACGACGGACATTCAATGATCACATAATAAAGTCAGTGAAATCAAGTTGTTTTTTTTTTTCCCACCGATTTTTATTTTGACTGTAGTGTTTGATCTTAGCATTCTTTGAAAGTTTGGAGCGTTTTTGAATGGTTGGAGTGAGTGTTTGGAATGGATGAATGGAGCGCTTAGTGAGTTACTTAAAACAGTTTTTATAGGACTGATTGTCAATTTCACGATGTTATTAACTGTATATACATAGCGCCACTAGGTAACATGATGTCGAGCAAAATGCCGCACAACCTTATCCAATGAGCTTTTAAGGAGAAGAATACATGAAAGCAAAAGGTACCATTTTTCAAAACGTTTGCAAACGCTTTTTTTAATCCAGGACGCAGAATCACACCACATGTGTTTAGTACAAAATGTCAAAAGCGACCTTTTTTGTGTTTTCACATTTTTTTATTGTGACACACAAAGGTATTATGTTAAAGGGGCAAGTTACAATAAATATTTGTTTTATATTATTGAACTCCGGGGTGTTTTTCTTGGTCTCCATTGTTAAACGTTGGTCAGTTTGTAATCCCCTCCAGGCGAAATCGATTCTCTCTTTTTTTTAACATTTTTTTTTCTTTATCCTTTTATATTAACCCTTCGTCTCGGCAACTTATACTAAATATATACAGTGAAAATTGTTTGTAAATTAATTCTTAGCGTGTGCACTTGCAATTGTATAAAATTAGCGATATTCTATCTAAATTCCTTTAAAAATAACTACGAATTTTTCTGATTTTGTGTCTCAACGAACAAACCGATTGTAGGAAAAAAACCCACAGGGACAAAACCCAACACCCAAAATTTTATAGTGGACAAAACCCCACACCATCCATTTTTTCACAGTGGACAAAACCCCACACCATCCATTTTGGATGGGTGTTGTGGGGTTTTGTCCACTGTGAAAAAATGGATGGTGTGGGGTTTTGTCCACTGTGAAAAAAATGGATGGTGTGGGGTTTTGTCCACTGTGAAAAAAATGGATGGTGTGGGGTTTTGTCCACTGTGAAAAAATGGATGGTGTGGGGTTTTGTCCACTGTGGAAAAATGGATGGTGTGGGGTTTTGACCACTGTGAAAAATGGATGGTGTGGGGTTTTGCCACTGTATAAAATTTTGGGTGTGGGGTTTTGTCCCTGTGGGGTTTTGTCCGTATACCGAACAAACCCTACTCTAAATAATCAACAACAGCCAATTAAATCATGAAATTATTTCACCAATTTGATTTAAATGTTGATTAATTTTGAAGCGTTTTTGGACATATTCGGTGTGTTTTGAGTGGGGTTAGAATGAGTGTTTGGAATGAAAGATTGGAGCGCTGAGCGAGTGTTCGAACGGTTTCAGTAATTAACTGTATTCATCCATCTGTGAGAATCCGACATCGATAATACCGCAATAAGATCGGTTTACCGTTGGCTATGAACTTGGATGAGCTCGAACCCGTGACCCTAGAGTTGCAATAAATATTACCAACTGCTTCAATAAATCTCGAACAAGTCTCAAACTAATGTCGATGCACCGTAATCATGATAGTATCGACACGTGGTTACATATAGTCCTAGAGCGATTGAGAATATAATTCATGCGTAATGCAATAACATTGTGCATGTACAAACACACGTATACATATCAAGTTGCCCCATTTTTTAAAACTTTTTTTTAAACGAACTCCCCTCTTCCGCGTAAATGCACAAAGTTTTGTAATGAACACATTAATTTTAAAGTTGTATAGATCATGCACATATTATTGTCAGTTTTGAAAAGAATATTTGGCTCCAAAATTCTTTGCTGTTCAGGTACTGTGGAATTTGTAATTACAGTTTTTGTACTTTCATAAGTCGAAATACCGTCAGCGACGGCAACACGACCTAATCATGCATTCCTGGCCTTTTTCTACGCGGGTTCGATCCCCAACGGCGGCACTCATTCTTTCCGACTATTTGTCTCTTACCGATCGGTTGATAATCGTATACCTATGTGTGATAGCAGCTGGAGGCTAGAAAAGAATGTGGTGGTTGTTCTGGTGAGAGAAATACCAGGAAACCATTTTTAGGTTCTCCAGCCGCCGCGATGTAACTGAAAAAATGTTGAAGCGGCGTAAAATTCCATTCAAAGTGGACCGTTTTACCATTTCCGGTGACCATCTCTAAATGAACCTATGCATGACCAATATATAGAACTATAAAAAAAAAACGGTGATTAAATAATTAAAATAATAATAGAAATCGCCCATACACGATCGTTGATTGATTGAACAATAATGTTGTTCGTATTTTGACTTCTCAAAGTTTATGTGACTATCACAATGATTAGGCCATTCTCCAGGAAGCAGAAATCGAGAGGAATTAATCTAAGTTGAGATAACTTGTTTCCCAGTCGGTGTAAAATAAACAGGTTTGATCAAAATCACAATTATAGACCAGCAATTTCCAGTGAGTGATCAAAGATCAATTTTACATTGAAAATGATAGGAGATTACGGTTTCTCTAACCTCCCTCTTGCTTGCGAAACTATACTTATGTTAGTATTATCACTACAATACAAATTATGAATATCATATCCTAAAACGAATCTCAAAGTGATACCTTTCGATAGATTCCAATCAGATCGTTTATTCGCCGAAGTATTCAAATTCGTGCACGTGCAAATAATTGTAAGATTAGTTTGAAGTAAAACTAAGTAAAGGGGAGTGGGAGCTCGTGTTTAACTGTTAACAAGAGGACCATTGGCCCTGAAGCGCTCACCTGATGCACATAGTTTACAAAGGAAGCAAAGTGCCAACACTACTCATTTGAAATTCATTAATGGCTTACAAAAGACATACATTTGGGTCAAATATGCTGCCCCTAGAGAACACACAAGGTTTTTGTAAAATTTGACCCCTTGACCCCATTTTGACCCCACTTGATCCAATTTTGATCTATACTGAGATTTGATGGAGACAAACATTCTGACCAAGTTTCTAGAGATTTGGACCAAAAATGTGGCCTCTTGAGTGCACACAAGGTTTTTCTAAATTTGACCCCTTGACCCAATTTTTGACCCCACATTTCGTACTTGACCGAGATTTGATGGGGACAAACATTCTGACCAAGTTTCAAGAGATTTGGACCAAAAATGTGGCCTCTTGAGTGCACACAAGGTTTTTCTAAAATTTGACCCCTTGACCCCATTTTTTACCCCACTTGACCCAATCTCGAACTTGACCGAGATTTGTCGGAGACAAACTTTCTGACCAAGTTTCAAGACATTTGGGTCAAAAATGTGGCCTCTAGAGTGCACACAAGGTTTTTCTCAAATTTGACCCCTTGACCCCATTTTTGACCCCACCTGACCCAATTTCGAGCTTGACCGAGATTTGATGGATACAAACATTCTGACCAAGTTTCAAGACATTTGGGCCAAAAATGTGGACTCTAGAGAGCACACAAGGTAAAGTTTGACGACGGACGACGGACGATGGACGATGGACGACGGACGACAGACAGCAGCCCATCACAATAGCTCACCTTGAGCACTTCGTGCTCAGGTGAGCTAAAAAGCCGATGCCAATGACATTAAAACAAGCATGATCAAGTTATATCCTGCGTTCAAGACGTGAAAACGTTCGCAAACTTTTACAAATGCCCTGCGTTCAGAATGACAAAACGGTGAAAACTGTTTTCCAATTATACCCCGCTTTGCACGTGCCCTTGCTTGCAAAGCAGGGTATTGTTCGCAAACATGTTGCACCGTTTCGTCATCTTGAACGCAGGACTTGTACCCCATTTTCGCAAGCGAGGGGTATCAATCGTGAAACGTTTCGCTGACGTTTTCATCCTGAACACAGGGTTATTAACCAGTTTTGTTATCATCAACGTAAAAAAATTGGGTCAGTGTGTAGAAGACTATAATAATGTCCGAAATATCGATTGGCGAACACAGGCCGTCCACGGTTTTATGTAGAATTTACTAGTATTGAAATTTTGACCGTGTGAAAAACTCCTCTCCTTTCACGTTAAAGAAACTGACCATCTGGTCGAAACAATACATGTACACAAAACTTTAGAATCCGGCATAGCAATTAAAAAACATTGGTAATTTCATCAGTTTATAATTGATTGATCGATTATCCATCGTTTGTTCACTACGCAAGTCAGCGGTTGATCGACAGGTTCTTGGACTGCTTTTCAAGACAGTTTTATGATGAACACAAAGCCTTGGCAGCCAGGAAAGACTAAGATCAGCCTGCACATACGTGCAGTCTGATCTTAGCCAACACTGTCTGCTTTCAACTTCATTGTTCCTTTTTTTATTATTTCGTAGCCAAACTGTTTGAAATGTCTATAAAAAACACAACTGCAATTCTGTGCGATACAAAAGTCAAATTCACTTGATACTCGATGACGCAATAAGTTCATTCTTGTAAAATACTTTTCGTTTTGCACGAACATGCTTTGGAACTTTCAAAACACAAAGTACGTAGGGCCTAAAATAATTCTGATGATCCAAAATCCTAAATCATCCCCAACTCTATATGATTGAAGGTTGAATCGATTGTAGTTACGTCTTTTTTTTGTGAAATCGATAAGGTATGTAAGCAAATTAAGATTAAATTCCCTATCGATTTTTAATCATTATACATGAATACTTATTATGTAATATTGTAAGATGGTTTAGATAATGGCCGACCCTTTATCATGTAAGATTGATGTAGGCTACTAACTGATCTTAACACCATCGTGTAATAAGTTAGTGACTGATTTAACTAGTCCGGCACTGATCAGAAAAAAGGATCCGCATTGTGTTTAGAATACAAAATCGTAACCAAACGTTTCAAAATAGTACCCGGCTTTGCATGTGAAGGCACGTGCAAAGCAAGGTACAATTTATATTTGTAACGTTTTTCGGACGTTAGCAAGGAAGGTTTGACAAACACGAAGAACACCTTTTTAACGCCAATGCTGAAGGCAATATTGACTTTTAAAAAAGAAGATGAGTATCCTTCTATATGAAAAATTAATCGTCCATAATCCCGTCCCCAAAATACACAAATATTAAGCAACTAGCTGATTTATGATCATAATGACGATTAAAAAAAAACGCAAAAATAATAATAATAATAATAATAATAATAATAATAATAATAATAATAATAAAGAATAAATAATAAAGAATAAATAATAAAGAAGAAACGGTGCACCCTAAGCTCTTGTAAGATTTTTTTCTTTATTTCTAACATCGGTTAATATTACAAATACTTGAGGGTTCGAGAAAATTTCCTCTACTTTTCTTTTTATCTGATAACGGGTCAATCAATTTTACTTTTCATCAAAACTTCATAACAAAACAGTGTGTCACGAAACTGGACTCGAAAGCCTACACACCCAAAAATGTCAAAACAAGATTAGCAATATTTACCCTTTCATAAAAAGTCGTCTGAAAATATCCCGCGTTGTCCGTTAATGGTCAACTATTCCCAGTCATGAAGGAAAAGCAAATCCTCTTTTCTCATGTATATGTAAAGCCGCGAACGTCTACACACAAACTAAATCCCAGCTCAAAATAACTACTGCGTATATGCCCGATAAAGAAAGAAAAAAAAATCTAAAAAAAATGGTCACGTGATCTAGCCTTTCAAGTTACAGACGAAAAAAAATACGCGAAGCTAATTTCCGGTCGATTTTTTTCTCCCTCGTTTTTATCCTGACTAATAAAAAATGTGGTAAAAAATATGAGCCAGCGATGTTTTACGTATATTATATTTTTTATACTTTTCTTTTCCCGTATTTAAATTTGATGAATAAATAACCCTTTATCATTATATAAAACGGGGTTATTTCAGTTTAAAGAGAAAAATTTTATCATGTCGTTCAGAATGCAGACGACGTGTTGTTTTAATCCGTTATCAGACAGTCACTTGTGTTAATTTGAAAGTGGTTTGAAAACATATTGAGAAAGGAGTAAACCGTTTTGAATAAACAATTTTTCAGGCCGATTTTTTCCTATCAAACTTAATTCTTTGTTTCCGAATTCGCATACACTTTAAAAAAACTGCCTGTTTTTCATTCATTTCAGAAAATTATTTGCTATTAAGTCTTTCTCAATGACAAGAATTCTGATTAGTTGAAAACTTTAATTCATACCTCCATCTGTTAAACGCAAGTTTTAGCTCGCAGGTTTCCTGTGTGCTTACCATCACTTGTAAATAGTACCGCTGAAACTCTCAACATTAGTAAAACATTAAGCGCTTTAAATCATCTCTGCCGAGCCCGGAGAGATCAGTCGGTATCGCGTTTGGCTATCAATTCTGGGCGTGAGTTCGAATCCTGGCCGGACAAATTTGAATTCAACATTTGACAAAGGTCATTGTGACAAGTGTTATATGTCTCCAAACTACGGGCGAATGCTAAGAAGTTTGCCTGGGGGTGTGGAAAAACCATTTTTTTTCTATTTGTCCGTGGACAAGTTAAACATGATTTTATACTTGTCCAGGATCAACATGAACTTTTCAGCATAAAAAGAGAACAGATAAATTGGAAAATTAATTGTTTTTAAAGAAGAAAATGCTGGAAAACAGCATTTTCTTAATTGAAAACAATATTTTCTACCTTTTGATTTAACATTTGGCTAACTAATCCCTTACCTCCATCAACCGCTACCATTCCAAGATTTGTCCTCAATTTACTTGTCCACGGACAAGTGGTGAAGAAAAGTGTTTTTGCCTTCAGGTAGAAAAACCCCTGTCTTACAAGTCGGGCATGGGAATCCCCCCCCCCCTAGTGTGCCTAAGTGCCATGAGATGGGCAGCCGCGTGGTGGCTCAGATGAAATGTTGTCGTGATACTGGTGTGCGAAACAACAGGAAGCCATGGGTAGGTTCAAAAGCCCCTACAATGTGACTGCAACAATGTTAAACCCAAGAATAATAAGTCAATCAATCAAATTATCACTTTCTGCCACCAAAAAGATATATATAGAAAGAAAAGAGTTATTTTCATGCCAGTTAGAAACAAACAAAAAAAACCACAGTTACTCTGCTTTTTCGTAACTTTACACTGAAACGAACTTCTAAACGGCCACTTGGTTTTTGCTGAAAAAGAAATATTTTATTTGGTTTCTGAAATGGGAAGTAGTCGGATTCTATTAGAAAAATCATTCAGGGGGAATCTTCAATTAACATTTACTTGAAAAACTGTGAGGAAAGGAGCTAATTTGACGGGAATGCAAGGGTACCCCTGATTTCAAAATTAACATTGGTGGGTGGGGTAATTTTAACATTTTATCCTTGTTTGAGAAACAAAAGAGACACAAGTTTATTTTCTTCAGTGATTTGGTGTCTGACACACAATGGCCATCAAATTTTGTCACTTATAGGATTAATCGCCAAGCATTTCTTAGACCGAAAATTTGAAATTCTTCGAAAATGTGCAACTTTTGTGACTTTCGTGATTGAGGGTTCTTGTGTTTGATCGTTTGCTACTAACACCAAGGATAAAAATTCGAATCCATTTTTCATTTAGAATACGCCAAATTGAACGACATTTCATATGGAAATAAAAGATAGTTCATTAATGAACTATAGATATGTAAAAATATGGCAAATGTAATGTGGCCGTTTAGAAGTTCGTTTCAGTGTAGAGCATGATTTATTCCCTTCGTGAAAATAAACACAAATCTTTATCTCTTACCCATTCTGAACCAGGGGCCTGTTTCACTAAACATCTAAACTTTACGATCATTTCTGCGTAAGTCAAACATTTAAGTTGCTTCTGTAGTAGTAACCAAACATGGAATTGTACCATGCACCACCTCTTGAAAGGCAGAATCTAACTATGAATTGCAAACACCAACCCTGCGTTCAGGATCACCAAACGGTGAAAACGGTTTTTCCAATTATACCCCGCTTTGCACGCAGGTGCACGTGCAAAGCGGGATACAATTGGAAAACTGTTTGCACCGTTTGATGATCCTGAACGCAGGGCAGGTATGATTTTTGAATTTGACTTACGATTATTGTTTTTTCGTAAGAATTTTAGTAAAACTGGCCCTAGGAACGTTTAAAAATACTATCCTTATTCTGAGCAAACCGAGCACCTAAATGCGTGCTTTTGGTTGACGCTTTCCCAATGTAGGTACTCTCAACTTTCTTATGGATGTAAACTCAGAAAATACTTGTTTTGGATGAGTGTTTTCCCTGATCACGAACAGAACAAGAAAAAAGTTCATGGTTCATGGGATTTTTGGAAAGTACACCAACCGTGGGTTCATGATCACGAAACGTTGCAAACAGTTTGCCAAATATACACCCACTTTGCACGCATAGCGCGCGTGTAAAGCGGTTTATAATTGGCGAACAGATTGCAATACAATACAATACATTTTATTGCATTAAACAGTTAAATGTTTGCAGCAAACAAATAAATAATCATGGAAAGTGAAGATACAAAATCATGGTGTATGATAAAAAAAAATGTACAAATATAATGTCATCATGGATTTACGGATTAACACACATCGTGTGAACAGCTAAACTAGTTTCTGCGTGTATTGTATTGTAAAAAATTGCAAACAGTTTGTACTGTTTTGTGATCCTGAACGCAGGGCTGATGTGATTTAAGACTAGCATACTAACTGGGCAATCAGATGGTTGAAGACACAGGCAAATGTTTCTTAATCCGAAATTCGACTCGCAGATTGTAACGCAAACATATTTGAAAGACATGAAAATCGTATTATAAGCATTCGCCTGTGGTTGAAGGACCGCTTCTCATGCCCGTAACCTCTGCCGAGACACACAGTCCGTCCCAAACACAGTTTTACATCACTCAAAGATGGAACACTTGTGAAATTTTGTTCGAAATGAAAATAGTGTCGACCCTTGTCAGACTGCGCGATCGGCACATTTCGTAATAGACATAACATATTTTCTGAAACTTTAATGATCATTCTACTTTCCAATCAAATTATTTTCGAATTTCGCCTCCTGGTAGACCTCTGTTGGATACAATCCCTTTTTAAATGTTTACTTTGCAGAGCTCCCCTTTTCTCGTGACAGGTCACACATATAAAACCAATGACAATTTGAAAAATACATTAAAGAAATTTAACCTTTGACGTCGTTAATGTCGTAACTACTACGTCGTATCTTAATCCGATACACTTATATATTTTAGTATACGCTGCTTTTAAAAGTGTGTTTTTTCCGGTTACTTCACGGTGGCTGGATCACCAGACCAACTCACAAGTAGTACCATGAGATCCTTTGACCTAGCCTCTGGCTGCTCATCTCACAAAGATATACGATCAATTATCCATTGGTGAGATACAAAATGTCGGAAATATGGCTGGGGGGGGGGGTCGAAATATGGTTAGGAGTTCTAACTATGGCTAGGGGTTCGAAATATGGCTAGAAGTTCGAAATATGGCTAGGAGTTCGAAGTATAGCTAGGAGTTCGACACTCTACCAACTGTAATAGGACTTTTATGCATATTTTATTAAAGGAAGGAAATACAGATCGCTATTTTTGTTCATCCTAAACAAAATTAGCGAAATTGGGTTACCTCCATTAAATTTCACTCAAAACTTGCTCCGCTCACTCATTCAACACAATTCCTAAATCAATTTCAAAATTGTACACCTCGTCAATTTCACGATGTTATTAACTGTAACATTTCTTATATTTCTAGCCGGATTAAAACTCGGAGTGTGCTTCACTTTTCCTCAAATCAGTGTGTCCTCCAAAAGCGACCTTTCCTTTGAGATGCAAAACCTTTGGAAATTATGCTCCGCTTTGCACGTGTTCTCAGAAGTTTCGCAAACATTTTCAATTGATGCAGCCCTGCGTGCAGGATCACCAAACGGTGCAAACAGATTTCCAATTACACCCGTTTTGCACGCAGGTGCACCTGCAAAGCGGGATACATTTTGAAAACTGTTTGCACCGTTTTGTGATCCTGAACGCAGGATAGGATCACCAAACGGTGTAACCAGTTTTACAATTACACCCCGCGTTGCACGCAAGTCCTTTAATAGTACAAAAAATAGTTTATTGAAAAAAGCTTCGAGTTTCTTCATTTTTAATGCTAATAGAAGCGAGTGATGGAATAACTCTATCATTATTGCCAAAAAATAGTCGTTTACAAAGAATATAAGGCGTGGTATTTTATTTTATGTATTTATTGTGGTTTGTTGTTGTTGTTTTGCTTTGTTTTGTTTGTTCGTTTGCCTGATTTTCCTCAAGAAAATTTCTCCCACTTTCGCACTTTTTTCAAAGTGAAGAATCACTATATTGACGATAATTTAAAGAAATGCGTTCGCGTTTGAAAAATGAGAGCGGATAAAAAAAAGTCGTTCAGAACTCGGTAAACAAAGTATAAAGCCGTATCATAAAAAGGATCTTAAAAAAATAAACCAATTTTTTTCTTGCGTTCTTGCTCGGTGAAGCGGTAATTCTTTGTAGTTCGTGGGTTTATTCAGAGGGCACGTCATGATTTTTTTAATGTTTTATTTTTTTCTATTCTTACGAGTCTCTCAAAAAGGGAACATGCAGCCCTTCCTCTCACGACTGCGTAGAGTTTGCGATTTCGGGTTGATAGTCTTAATTTGTAATTCTATATCGTATAATAGAATAACTTCGGCATTAAATAATGCGTTTAATTTTTAAGTTATTTTCATTAATCAACATTTGCCTATTCCTTCATTTAGTCTTATTTTTAAAATATATGTAGCCCTTCACACAAAAAGGGACCATCTGGGACATTTGTAAAATGAATATTTCAAAATGAGATAGAGTCCAGCATTGGTCAACCAGGGGTCGCATTTCAATTTTTTTCACTGGAAGGTAGATTGAACATACTAGATTTAGAAAATTAGCCCATTGCGAAAAGTTTCGACCCTAGTCAGTCTGCGCAAACCGTGCTGACTCGGGTCGACACTTTACGCACAACCCAGATGGTCCCTTTTCGCGTGACGGGTCATATATATATGTATACTGGGAGGGAATATATTATAAAGATTAATTTTTCAATCCCCTGATTATGCTTTCTTAAAAAGCACCAGGGCTCGCGGCGATACACCGTTAGAGAAGACCTAAATGTGCATGGCTAAATCAATTAAAGTAGTGGACTTGTAATAGTTCCGCAACATCTCGGTACTCATAAACTTTCATAATGTTGACCGAGGTTTCCTAATGAAAATCATTAGGATACCTCGGCTAACACTGTTAAAGTTCATTACGTCTGATACGTTACGGAACTATTACGGGTCCACCACCTTTTCTCAAGGGTCATTAAAATACAACAACAACAAAAAATGAAAGTCTCTCTATCGTAAAATCCGATTACAGACCTGAATATCAAAAATATGATTCTGTGCGTTACATTCCCAACAATTCTACATGTGTGTCACGATGAACAGACATTCTATGCATCTTAATATTAATTATGAATTATTAATGTGATCCGTCACGCGAAAAGGGACCATCCGGGTAGTGCGCTAAGTGTCGACCCAAGTCAGACCGCGCGGGTTGCGCAGGCTGACTAGGATAGAAACTTTTCGCACTTTTCTGATTTCGGCGAATCTAGAAGGATTAATGTACCTTCCACTGACAAGAATTTTTGAAATGCGACCTCTGGTTGACCTCTACTGGAACAAATCTCTTTTTCTCGATTTCATTTTACTGAGTTCCAAGATGGTCCCTTTTCGCGTGACGGGTCACAAATATTCAACGACGTTATGCTTTAGAAGCTATGCACAGTCTGATCTGAGTCTCAACCTAGCGCACGAGTAAACTTGGTGGTAATCTCACGCAAAGGCCTATTTCAAATTGTGTAAGGATAACAATATTTATACGGGCAAAAGGATCTGATTGTTTGTCGTAAAAAAGGCATTGATTTGTATATGCCTATTCTCGCTCTTTCGTCTGTTTTTCCGCCACTCAGTGCTTTCGTCCATCCTTTGTCTCTTTCGGATGACTTTTTTCACATTTTACCATAAATCTCTGTCAATCTTTATGAAGAAGAAAATGAAAAGCAGTGTCCAAGAACAATAACTCTTGGTTGCAAAACACCGATTAGCCGTGTCAACAATGGTTTTAACTTAGATGATTCTAGGTCAGTACCCCACTTTGTCAAAACTTGCAAGAGGAAACTAGCCCTGCGTTCGAAATGACAAAACGGAATTAACTGTTTTCAAATTATACCCCGCTTTGCACGTGCACTTACGTGCAAAGCGGTTATAATTTGAAAATAGTTTGCACCATTTTGTCATTCTGAACGCAGGCCAGATTTCAGGTACTAATCTCTCGCGTGCATTTTCTTTACATCGCGAACATCTCAAACAGTTTTCGCAATTCAAAGCCGCTCCCTTTTTGCAGGACGGGATACAGTTATTTAAAATAAAGGGTTTAGTCTATACTCCGACAGACTGTGCGCATAGATGCATTCAGAAAAGCAAGGTTTTTTGTTACGACAAAAATCGATTGTGCAACCAGCCAATAAAAAAATGTGCAGATATTTTTTTTCCTGTGTGCAACGTTCAGCTGCGCCAAGCTATTTTTTAGAACCCTTCATTCGATTATCGCTCTCGTGTTATGAAATGCTTTGTTCGCCTTTATCTTAGAGCGGGCGGTGAAAATAATTTAACTGCAGCTCGTTAAGTTGTTATCCAGGCTTTAAGATCGGAAACGAGCGATTTTAAGAAGCGTTGGTTTTTTTTTTTTTTTCTTTTTTCATAGCCGCAATGCTGTCTGAGAATCAGGCACCTGTGTTGCTTTAGCAGGGGATTCAAACGCCAAAGGGAACAAACTGAAATCAAAATTCAATCGTGAATACAGAATAGACGCCGAATTTGACCATATTTTCTCTAAAAAGCAAGTAAAATTGGTAGGGTCGGTGTAAGTGGTTTCCTTAGTCACAGGCGATTGTTTCGTAATACCATTTTTGTTGGCTACACGAGAATGGTGTACATGTATATGTTGTAGGCATAATTAAGCAATCGCCATTGCCCTCTACGACATAATGATGTTGAGTTTATTTATTGTGGATCAGAATCGTACCAAAAACGGATCGCACTGATCTGCTTTTAGGATAATAAAATGGCGGAAACTTTGCGCAAATTATACCCTGCTTTGCAGGTGCATTAGAGAGCAAAGTGGTATATAATTTGCAAGCAGTTTGTACCGTATGTCAGGGACATGCTTTCTTCGGCGCAAATCGGTGCAAAGAGAGCGTCTAATTATCTACCGTGCCGTTTTGCATTGAACTCCGAGATCCCTAAAAATACACAGGCGTTTGTTTTATATTTTGACTTTTTATTATTTAAATCTCATATAAAACCGATAACCTACAAAAATATGGTATTTGAAACAGTCATCCGTCAGGTTTCAGTAGAATCCATGATATGTTGCCTGTCACACTTAAAGGGCCCGGTTGGAAATCGCTACAAGTGCGAGATCTGTGCAGACTAACCAGGACTGTGTCAGTATGTTTTTAAACGAATAACTTAAACTAGAGTGGCAATTCTACCTAATTGTGATTAAAATTCAATATCAGCTCGCGGTTTAGGATGACAAAACGGTGTAAATTGCTTACCAATTATACCTCGCTTTGCACGTACACTTGCGTGCAAAGCGGGTATAATTGGCAAACATTTTGCACCGTTTTGTCATCCTGAAAACGGGGCTGGTATGTCAGGTTGTCCTCTGTTGGATCCGTTCTCTATTTTCAAGAATTTGTACACGGGGTTCCTCGGGTGGTCCTTTTAACGTTAGGCTGGTGACATTCATCTGTAGAAATCTGATATCCTTTGTGTCCGAAATCGATCCTGGATATTCGAATAGAAAAAAATGCGGTGTTGATCGAGAAGCAATCCATGCGCGGATCCTAGAAGCAGATTCAGCCGAGGCGATTCGGTGGGTTTAAGCGACCCCCGCCCGTAACATGATTAATCTTATTTTTATTCTTCTTAACATTATAATAATTATTATTATTATCATTATTTTATTCATTTTTTTCAAGAATCCGGTCAACATTGTAAAATACTAGTAAAACAAACCCCCTCTATTTGTATGTTCGAATCCTCTTTACCGTGATAAATCCCATCCTGCGTTCAGGATCACAAAACGGTGAGAACGGTTTTCAAATTATACACCACTCTGCATGTGCTCTTGCGTGCAAAGCGGGTTATACATGTTATTTGCAAACAGTTCGCACCGTTTTGTCATGAATGCATGGCTGAATCCACAGCAGATGACCCAGACTTTTAACTCTAGGAATGAAGCTTCGAACCGAATTTTAATTTTTCTTTAAACTACTCAGTGGGCATATAAGAGGTTTTAGCTTGAAGAATATAGCTAGTTGATGCTCGGGGCTTGTTGCAATGAATTCGTAGTCCACAACGTTTCTTTCCTAAAAGACAAAGATAATTTGAATTTTCATCACCTTACAATTGTCGTCCGCAAGTACTTTGATATTGGATGCATCTTAAATTTTGTCATTTGCTGAAGGCAAATAGAACAAGGGCCACCATTACGCACATAATGCAAGTGCGTAATAGAAATAAATCCTCTTTAGAAAAATATTGTTGATGAATGACAGGAACTTGCTGTAGTTACGGTGTTTGATTATTCACAAATGCCCAAATCATAAAAAGGGGAGCGGACGAAGGGAATTCTTCTTTTGTCTCAGTCCACGTTTCGCCTTTATCCTAATTCTTTGGTGGTCGCCTTCTGAGTGCGTATAAATTTCAAAATCCTAGTTACGCCCATGAAGAATCGTTATTATTCACAATTTTAAAGACCAGGAAGATTCTCTTTAAACATGGTCAACGTATTATCATAAATTTCCCAGTAAAAAGTTCATATGTTATCCTATTTCAACGCATGAAAGCGTTGATAAATTCTGTTGTTGTTTTTTTTTTTTCAAAAAGAAAGATCTCCTGTTTTGTCCTAAAAACATTTTTTCAACATTAATTTTGGCCTAGTTTAGTAGGAAATAACCCTGTATCCTGGAAATTGTCTGGGAAAAAGATAATCGAGTCAAAAGCCGAACAATGTGTGTACTACGTAGCTATTTTGTGCTCACGCGAAAATAGGTCTAGTATACGTCATCAACTTTAGTG
The DNA here is from genome assembly GCA_948146395.1 of Fragum whitleyi. Taxonomy (NCBI): domain Eukaryota; kingdom Metazoa; phylum Mollusca; class Bivalvia; order Cardiida; family Cardiidae; genus Fragum; species Fragum whitleyi. The sequence continues at coordinate 30,184,379 of OX411554.1, read as the reverse complement.
CGACACGAAGTGCTTTGTGTTCAACGCAGTGCATGCATATACGCTGTGCTAAAATCAAAGTACTGGTAGTACTGAATGCGAGGGAGCTGAATAGACGAAACAACACACGAGGTCAATTTTCAGTCGATTGTCCTTATATGTATTCCAGATATTTTCTTACTTATCACTGCCAAAATCACTGCTGTGTTAAAGATACATAGCTTTTATATTTGATCTTGACGGATGACCTTGCTCATATTGAAAAGAAGAAAATGCTGCTAACTAACACTTTCTCCTTTCTCCCTAATATTATTTACCCTTTCTGCTACAAACATTACTAATTTGTCCACATATTGTATGTAATCTGCAACGCTTTACAATTTGTACCCGTCTAAACATTTGTTTTCTTGTAATGCATTAATCTTAATTAAAAAAAAAAAAAAAAAAAAGCCTTGTCCCATCCTTAAACCCTTAAACAGACGACAAAATGTTAGGGCCAACTTGGAACAGGTTGCAGACAATAAATATACATACATGAATATAAAAATATACATATGCAAATACAATGTACTTCAATAATTGAGCTTTTAGTGTATAGCATGTTGTTATTTTCAAAAGATTTTTTTTTATATTATCCTATATAGTGTAAATTATGTACATTCGGTTTTTTTTTTTTTTTTTTTTTTTCTTTTTTAAAGTTGAGTTAATCCGAATTAATGAAAAAAATAATCAAATCTATTATCTAAACAAATAGAATAATAAAAATATAGAAGTTGAATTGGCTTTATGCCTTTTTTCCATACATCATTTGTTTGCCAAAAGTTCCTACCTTGGAATATATTGTGGCCAAAACGTCCGGACCAAAACATCCGTGACCAAAAACGACCGTCAACTTGAAACCACACACTTTGTAAAAATATAATACGTTGTACAAAAAGTTCTTTTTCATACAGTAGCATGAGTGTGTGGAATGAAATCCCAATTTCAAAAAGCAATGCTTCTTATATGTCTACCCTCAAAAACAAATTTAAACAGCATTTGCTCGTATCAAAATCAAGAATTCAAGCAGAAAACATCTATTTCATATTATTACGGTTTAAAGGGAGGTAAGTTGCAGTGATATGCAAATAAGAGATACCTGCCCGGAGATATGTGGTTACTGATAAGATATAAATACATCGTCGACTCATTTAGGGTTGATGATCCTTTTCTCTGAACGGATCACGTCTGTCTAAGTGCTCGGTTCATTACATTTTGTGGCAGCGGTGGGATAAGGACAACTACCAGACCGGAGTTGCCTTACCCACGGATCTCCCATGCCAAGACTTGGGACGAGCCTTCTTGGAGAAAAGGGAAATGTAACGGTTTAAAGGGAGGTAAGTTGCAGTGGATATGCAAATGAGAGATACCTGTCCGGAGATATGTGATTACTGATAAGATATATAAACAGCGTCGACCCATTTATAGTCCGTGGGCCAGGAGGGATCACCGTTCACCCCCCTAAGGGCTCTCTGAGAGTGGTATGGAAATGTTCATAGAACCTCCCTGGGTGAGAATCAAGATGTTAACAGAGTGGTTTTGTAGATGGCAGCCAAGAATAAATTCATTTTACCTTTGGTACAATAACGAGGGATTTTTTTTTCGTTTTAAATATTTTTTAGAGTCTAAAGCATGTATATCTTGCGTTCTGGTAAAACCCTTTATTACTTAAAAAGATTTTGAAAAATTCCAACTTCTGAAATGGGAGGTAGCAGCCATTTCTAGATAAGAATTTTGTTCATTTTCGATGAATGCAATAAAATAAAATTGTTCACCATGTACTACACCATTGATCATATGGTAAAGTGCTATGATATTTTTGATATGACCTTTACTGAGTTTGAATCAAGTTGTTAACATTCGATATTTAGAGTCCCGCTGGCCCATCTTTATGTTTTTATAAATGGCAGCCAATAAACATATCAATTAACCAGGAGGCATTATATAGACAACCTATGCTTTTTAATCATATTGAAGGACCAAAACGTGTATATTTTACGTTCTTTGGACGATATCTGTTAAAGATGATTTGGATATCCAAACATCCTTAATGAGAAATGGCAGCCAGTTAAAGATAGAAATTTTACTATTTTCTGTTGCATTCTATAAAAGATGAAGGGTCACCATGTACTTTGCCGAAATCCTCTCTGAATTTGGCATAAAATTGTTAATGCAACATCCTCAAGGTCGAATCAAGTTGTTTCTAGTCGATATTTTGGGTCCCGATAGCCATTTGTGGAGTATAAATGGCATCCAATGCAAATACAAGTCAATAAAATGGAACAACTTGTATATGATCAACCTTCATTCTTTTATCTTTAAGGACCAAAAGCATATATATTTGATGTTCTAGCGACAAACTGAAAAAAACTAAAGTCTATTTTAAGATCAAACATCCTGAATGGTAGATGGCAGCTAATCTTGAGTTTGAAATTTTCCAATTTTTGTTGCAGATCATAAGACGAGAGGAGACGAACCATCATAAAATGATTAACCGACCTAACTGAGTGAGAATCAAAAATCTTTTAATCGATATTTTTGTGCCCCGACTGCCTTCACGGGCAGCAAATGGCAGACAAGAAGATGTTTGAATTACATAAGAATCTCTATGCAAACATTGATTCAAAGTTTAAATCATTTTATGGACAAGGCTTATATAAATAGAGTTTTAACTACCGTTGTATCAGTTAATGTCGAAACTGAAATACAAATATACTGAAATTTAAAAATGAATTTCATTGGGAGGGGGGGGGTTGAAAAAAAATATTTATCGAATTAATTGTTCACAAGACCCTCCGAGATAGAATCATGTACATGCATTTATATTAACATTCGGTATCTTTGGTTTCACCTGCTAATAAACGTTTTCAAACTGAAAGGGGAAAATCTTTGATTTTTTTAAATTTTCTTCTTGGTTATCTAGGGCTAGTTTGATGTTCCCGAAATTCTAAAAGCGAGATGGCAGCCAGATATTAATACGAATATTCCACTTTCATTTAGTTCGATGTAGGAATAATTTCAGATGGCGATCTAACATGTCCACCAAATTAAATAAATGTAAAAGAATCCGAAACAAATCCGCCGATTTTGCTTATTTCAATATCTTAAATTTGCTTAAATCTGTTTTATACATATTCCTCTTGAAAGGCTCAGCAGTACTAATCCCTGCGTAGCTGATACATTTAGAAATTCATATATCACTTTATTTAGGACGTTTAACCTAGCAAAATCTATTTATCTATATTAAAAAACTTGGCCACCATTTGACAATGGAAGTTTTCCTATATCGAATAATTCCAAAATATAACTTAAATGTTGTATGGAAATGAAAATCTTGATTTATTTGTTTTAAATAAAAAGCATGAGTAATGTTTGACAAAAAAAACGCCTCACAAAAACATTCTTAGAACGAATGACTACTTTGTTGTGACGCAGCATTAAATATGGACAGACGTTGAATATATGCCCATATTCATAATTATCATGAAAAGTGTCATTAAAAGCCACCCTTAAAGACAGTGACATATAGAATAGTAACGTTTACAAGAAAGACAATTGGTCATAATGCAGATTTGAAATGATGTCATCTAACAGAGTTGATAAGCACACATAGTAACATGGTGAGGAACATTCTGTGAAAGTTTCATTCAAACCCATCCTGAAATGCAAGACGAATGTGTTGGCAAGCTCCCTTTACCGGTATTATATCAGCAATCATCAACAAAATGAGTTTTGTAATATTCTGTGAAAGTTTCGTGAAAATATGTCTATTAATGAAGGAAATGTTTTGCGGTCAAAAAACATTGTGTATTTGACACTAAGTCTAGTCAAAACCATTCTAAATCATTTACTCAGCGTTCCATTCATGGCATTTTTGAAACACTAACCCAAAATGCCCCAAAATCATTTAAACAGCATTCAATCGACCAAAACCACTCCGAAATCTTTCAAAATTTTTCAATCATTCAATATATTCCAACACCTGGAGTGGATTTTGAAGCTTCTGATTGGTCCTTAAAGACATACATATCTTCTAATAGAAAAATACGCCATTATATTGTACAACTATGCTCAAGTGCGATTAAAACAAAACTTTCAAAGCATTCAAAAGTCGCTTATGCTACTTACCCTTGTCAATTTCACGATGTTCTTATTCGAAACAAGGTATTAACTAAACCATGTATAAACACACATACTGACAGATGGAGAAAATGATGCCAATATGCATCCATCTTCGACAGAAAAATGTACACATAAAGATTCTTTTACAGAATGAATTCGAATTATGGAGTGACTGCCATCTCATATTTCAAATTTCATTTTATCATGTTTTTTTCTGGGAGACATTTGACACTAAGTTAAAGAAATAATAAGATATACGCTAAACTGAGGTGATTCTGTCCTGAAAATAAGATAAAAAAAAATAGACCAATAATTGCAAACGATTCTTATATTATCTATACTTTTTCTTGGCTTCCATCTAGAAAAACATCCGGAAAGGCAGACGGAACACCAAAAATATCGGTTGATACTTATTTATTCTCACTGAGAATATCGGTTAACTTTTCCTTTGTCCTATCAGAGATGGCTTTTACGATGATGATCATTGCACTGAAAAAGGGGAAAATTACATTTTTATAACTGGCTGCCATCTACCATTCAGGATGTTCGATCTTTAAAAAGACAATAGCTTTCTCATTATATTTTTTGTCATTAAAGTTTATTAAAAACTAAAGGTTGCTCATATACAAGTTGTTCTAATTTATTTTCTTGTATTTGCATTGGCTATCATTTAGAAAGACACCCCAAAAAGGCAGTCGGGACTCAAAACATCTACTGTTAACAGCTTAATTCTAACTTGGGAATGTTAAATTAACAATTTCGTGGAACAACCAGAGAGGATTGTTTGGCAAAGTACATTGTGACCCCTCGTCTTTCACAGATTGAAACAAAAAAATAACAAAATTCCTATCCTAAACTGGCTGCCATCTCTAATAGAGGACGTTTGAATATCCAAATTAACATTAACTAATAGATATTGTACCACGAACGTAAAAAATACACGTTTTTGGTCCTTAAATATGATTTAAAATCAAGTGATATCCGTATAGTGTCTCCTGGTTAATTTGTATTTTTAGTAGCTGTCATTTAAAAAACACCGAGAAAGGTAGTCAGAACCCAAAAGATAGCACTTTGCAATGTGATCTATGGTGTAGTACATGGCGAACACTTTTATCTCATGGCATTCATCGAAAAATAGCAAAATTCTTATCTAGAACTGGCTGCCATCTCCCATTTCAGAAGTTGAGATCTTTAAAATCATTTTTAGTAATAGAGGGTTTTACAAGAACGCAAAATATACATATTTTAGACTCTCAAAAAATATTTAATATTTATGAAAAATCCCTCTATAGTGTACCAAAGGTAAAATGAATTTATTTTTTGGCTGCCATCTAGAATACGACTCGTAATGGCAGTCGGGACCCAAATTATCACCTATTAGCATCTTGATTCTCACTCAGGAAGGTCCTATGAACATTTTTATACCACTCTCGGAGAGCCCTTAGGGGGTGCACGGTGACCCTCCCGGTCCATGGATTATTAGGGTTGAGTATCCTTTTCTCTGAACGGATCACGTCTGTCTAAGAGCTTGGTTCGTTTCATTATTATTATAATTATTATTATTATTATTATTATTGTCATCATCATCATTATTATGATTATTATTATTATTATTATTATTATTATTATTATTATTATTATTATTATTATTATTATTATTATTATTATTATTATTATTATTATTATTATCAATCATCAATCTGTTAATGTTTCGCCTTCATAAAAAAGTTATTTTTTGAATACAATCTGTTGTAAATGAGCTTGAAATGTGATACCATTGTGCTTATCAAATCCTTATCAAAATATCCAAATATGAATCTATGGGAGACAATGCGTATTTTACAATTACCCGATTGTCCGCAACATTTGATTTAGTTTATACAAGCTTTGTCTCTCAGAATACACCATTTATAAACATACTGTCCAAATCAATCAGATCATTAAATTATTATCATTATCATTTTCTCAATCGATAAATAAAAAAATGAATAAAAGTATTGTTATTTGAATTATCGTTATCAAAATTATTATTATTATCATTATCATTGTCATTATTGTTATCATTATTATTATTTTTATTGCTATTTTTATCATTATTTTTTTTATATTATTATCATTATCATTTATTTTATTATTATCATCATCATAGTCATTATCATTATTATTATTATTATTATTATTATTATTATTATTATTATTATTATTATTATAGGTGTTATTATTGTTATACCATCATCAACATCATCATTTTGCCGTTTTTTGTTTTGAAAATGAGAATATTTTTTTTTATTAATTTTGTGTATGAAAAATGTATGCGAAAAAATTCTTCAAAATCATTTAAGTAACGTCCCCCCCCCCCCCCCCCCCCCCCCCACACACACACACACACCCCAACAAATGTTGCATTTCTTTTTAATTTAGGGGCTAAACCAAAACCGGAAATTATGCCTGCACAGACATGCGCACTTACATGATGCAGAGCGAGAACAAAGGGAAAGAAGCAAGGTAGTCCAGTGACACTAGGGAAGAAATCCGCCTTATTTTACCATCAAGGGCCATGTCCGACTCCGAAAACCAACCGGAGAATGAAGCGGTGATAGAAAAGAAAGTCATCGGTAGGTAGAATTCGTTTAATAACGGATTGATTGCTGTAAAAATAACTAAAAACTTTCGACACCTGACATCCGCGTGGTTGACTGTCATGGCGGACAACAATCACGTGGTTGCAAACAAAGATCATTGGGCCTATTTCTTACCCCTTTAATGTAGTTAATGCAGTGTCCTTTAGAGATTATACACCTTCAAATTCAAACAGTAGAATCTGTAAGCCTGGTTATTACACCCATCTTGGCGAATCTAATTTTAAAAGAAAACGCCTACAACACTCCCGAATAAGAAAAGCTAGTGCTTGCTGGCTCATGATTCAGGCCATCCATAATTCAGACAGATCATTGCCACTCCATGGCTGGCTTTATGTACAAATTTAAAGAATGGTCCCTTAATTTCAATTTAACTTTTTAATTTTCTGATGCATAGGTAAATTTCCTTGAAACTGAATGAAGTTTGAATACTGTTGTACTGATGTTATATATACCCTTTTCCTGTATCTCCGTTCTTCTTAATAAGTAATCAAAATCAAATAGCTTAAATTCAGATTAAACTTACTATTTTTGTACATGTGTGTGTAGAAAAATCATTATTCCATCTGGGCATTGCACTTTTATTAAGTAAACTAATTCAATTGATGAGAATCCAATTAGATTTTAAACTCTCCCTTCTCAAAAATCTTTGGCCGCCATTTTTCTATAAACCCGTTCTTATGACGTCATTTATCATTTGAGCTAGCTGTCTGCAGTTAATTGGGTCACAACTTCAATGCAGCAACTCAGCTGTGCATAATGCATATCTATGAAAAATTTAACACAAAAAATATTTTTTGCATGTGACTAAGTTTCAAATTTTTTTTAAATTCTGCCAAAAAATAAGCCATGAATAATTAAGTTCGTAAATAATTCTTGCAGCTTACAAAAATACCCATAATGCACCACCAAATGACCTAATTTTCCACTTTTCCCAGCTGCATGTAATAGTAAGAATGTAAACATCCGGTTAGCATTTTGTTTGATTACGTAATGAGATTTCACACCCTACAATTAATACTCGAGATCTGCGGACGGCAAAGTAGATAAGAACGGATATATAGAAATCGGGGATATATACAGTGCAGTCGGCTAATCCTGCGCACTTAAGAAACTCAAGTACAAAATTCATGTTAAGATGTTGCATGTACTCAAAAAATCAATACACGACTGAACTCGTATACCATTTTTGCTTTGTTAAAGACATCTTATCTAGAATAAAATGTAACTAAAATTACACAATGATGAACAGAGGCACCATTGTGTTTTATCAACCCAGTTTTCGTCGGCTAAACCCGCATAGTGCCGGAAAGAACCTAACTTATTGCCTGTAAATTTGTTAGAATTAATATGAAAAACACTAAGAAAAAAAAAAAAATTGTTTTACTTTAAAATACACATATGAACATTTTTGTTTTAAAGGATTGATTGATCGAATTTTTGGATTTGAAAAATAGGTTGTTCTGATTTTATGTCTAGCGGCCATTTTCTTAGTTTACATGACGTCATATAGCTGTGCAGCATTGGACGACACGCAGAATTGCCCGACATGAGTGTACTGAAAAATGATCGTAAATAAGAAGGCTTTTGCTTAAAATTAAAGTTGAAATAGGGCGGAATTGACCAGTCACCGTTACAGATTGCTATGGATGCTTCATTATTACAATACTACTGTTTTCTTTTGTGCATTTCAGCAACCAAAGTCACCGGTTCAGTTAAATGGTTCAATGTGAAAAGTGGATATGGCTTCATCAATAGGTAATACCGTCAAAGTTTTGATACAACCCCTGGGTTTTATTAGAATCATCACATTTCTCAAAAGGGGATTTGGCTTTATTAGAGGCAACCAATCTTACCCTGTAGAAAAATGGACAGAAATTTCAGAAAACCAAATACAGGAGATTTATTGTGACTGCAAAGTCAAAATAAAATCAAATGTGATTCATGGATGGAAACAATTTACCATACATAGTTCAGGCATAATTAAGGGTACAGTATCTAGAAAGACATGCATTAAGTCAGTTACCTAAGCATTGAATTACACAAAAGCTTAAAATTTGATCTCGTTCAAACAATTCTTCCTCTGTAGACAAACATTCAAATCTTAAAAGTTGTCCTGACCTCCGTTAACACCGTAAAAGTTCATTACCAGGAGTGTGGAAATACGGATTCTCTCTACTTGTCCGTGGACAAGTAAAGTGTGATTTTCAACTTGTCCAGGATTAAAAATTAATTGTCCGCAAAACAACAGAATAGAAAGATTTTGAGAAAACATTGTTTTTAGAGAAGAAAATGCTGAAACCAGCATTTTCTTCATTAAAGACAGTGTTTTCTACTCTTTGGTACAAACATTAAGCTTATCAATCTCTTCGATCTATATAGGGCCATACTAAGATTTGCCCTGGTATTTACTTGTCCTAGGACAAGTGGACTTGCAAAATGTACTTGTCCGCAGGTAGAAAAGCCCATGTCGGACAAGTCGGGCATGGGAATTCCACACCCCTGATTACTACTGAAATGTTAAGGAACTATAGCGGAACCAATACATTAAACTTGTGGTAAAGGTTTGGCTATGGAGCTCGACACAAAGGAGTGTTGCCAATTAAATCATTAGTGACTAGGGGTGAAACAATACGGTAAAAAGCGTATTGCAATATATTGCAATATAGCCAGACAGTATTGCAATATGTATTGCAATATTATTTAAAGTAATCAAAATTCTGGAAATAAAAAATATCAACAACAAAATAACCTAAACAAGTTGTCTTTATTTTTTTTTAAATTGATGAAATAAACTTGTGAGAAGGGTTTCTACTAGCACTAAAAGGCATAAAATGATAAGGGTATCAGTGATCGGGGGGGGGGGGGGGGGAACTAGGTCAATATCTCTGAGAGAGGGAGCTATTTCAGTAGGTCAACATCACAGGCAGACTGACGCTGTCATAATCAAAGGACCCTCTCATTAACTTATAGGACAGGCTTTCTTTTAAAATTGAGAAATAATAAGATGTTTGAATTTTCTTAAATAAATGTGAAGCAGTTAGGTCTTTTTAACATATTTATTCCCGATTTTGAAAATCATATGGATCTTTGCAACATCTTTTACTGCCTAGTTGTCTTATCTTAAGACCGAGTTCATACACAGACATTTTTAAATGAATTGTACTATATGATCCGCAATTCTCATTGTTCATAGGCTGTAAAAACTTCCTACATTTTAATCTGGTTGCCCATTATTACAACTAGTTTTTTCCATCATTTGTAATTTATTTTTGTCTACATTTTGTTGCGCCATTCTGGCTCGGCGGTCTTTATTCTTAGGATCAAATACAAATAATTGCTGGATTCGCCCAATGCCAGGCGAGATAATGTCGGGGTTACAATTTACCTGTACACCGGCAAAACCGCCTGTTGAAAAAAAATCTACTTTCACTTTCGGAGATTGTATGTTGGAATCCTTTAGAAACGTTTAGAAATAGGTTTTGAGGAAAATGGGCTTTTATTTCAAACAGAAAATAATAAGTAAGTGTATTGCAGAAAACCGGTACAGTAAAAGTTAACTGGTTTTGTATTTTCTCTATGAACAGACCGTGGTATATTGGTAAATCGGTTAACCGTTTCATCCCTATTAGTGACATTTCTTTCCAATACTGAATGTTATAGGTAGACCATTCAGTTTCTTTAAAACAATACCAAACTTTCACATTATTTGGTACTCTTATGTTCTTGTACTGCAATACCCAAAGCTGTTCTATTCTGAATTTCAGAGACGATACCAAAGAAGATGTTTTTGTCCATCAAGTAAGTCAAACCTGAAGTTGATTTTGAGATTTAAATGAAAAAGTATTTTGCAAGTAAATTAAAGAGTCAATGGACCTTTTCTTGTAAAGATTTGAAGTAAGCAAATAATTTGAAGAAAAAAAAATAATGAAATAGTATATTTAATACATAGTTGACTATTTGAGGGGTGAAACCAAATTTCGGCCCTTGGAATTTTTAGACAATGGGTCAAGATGTCCCATGGGGAGAAATTTCTAAGGGTCAAATTGAGATAATTCATGATTTTTGGGATCAAGGCCTTGGTTAAACACAGGCCCTGACAATGTAAGACATCATTCTCCTGTCTCTAGTGCCCTGTTTATGTGCTTAACCCTTGTCATGCTGAATTAAATTCCTCTTTCAAAATAATGGGTAGATAATCGTAAACCTATGTGAGATAGCAGTGGGAGGCTAGGAAAGGGTGTAATGGTAGTAGAGGTGAAAGAAATACCAGGAATCCATTGTTAGGTGCTCTGGCCGTCGCGATATAACTTCGAAATTGTTGAAAGCGACGTAAAACCCATTCAAACAAACCTCTTTCAAAATTGCGCTAATATCAAAGTACTTTTTGAAAATTGATTTAATGAACAACACTGCCTTGAAAGGAGACAAACAGGTGGTGTAGACTAACATCAGACTTCACATATGTGCAGGCTGATGTTTGTCTATAGCTCCTGTCGAAGCAGGAATATTCCGGGTTCAGCATTACAAGGGTTGATAAACACAATGTGATTGCTTTTCAGACTGCAATCATTAAAAACAATCCAAGGAAGTACCTAAGAAGTGTCGGTGATGGAGAACAAGTGGAATTTGATGTAGTAGAGGGAGAAAAGGTAAGGATGGAAACAGAGAATAAGATATAGATGGGGTAAAATAGACTATATCTTTATGAATGAAAAAAAAATGCAACAAACTCCATGTTAATGGTTCTCATTTAAATTGTCTGGAGACAATTCAATTGAGAAGCCACAACATAATAGTCCGGCAGCACCAGGGCATAACCTTGCAATAGCGTCTATAGAATTTTTTATTGCTGAAAGTTTTAGATATGGTCATCCAGATATGACATCCGGTTGATGCCACATTGGCATCATTGGGCAATCCAAGATGGCTGCCAAAATCCAAAATGGCTGCCAAAATAGGTACCTTTTCCATTATGTTTATCCTGTGTGATAAGGAAATTACTCAAAATGATCCAAATGGTATTTAAATTGCATAAGGGAAGGACTTTAGATATTTTCTTGGTTCAGTCACAAAATAGAAATTAAATATGGTCGCCGAAATTCGAGATGGCAGCCAAAGAAAGTGATTTTCTACTATGCTTATCCTATGTAGAAGAGATAAAATTCAAAATGCCTCAAAATGGTATCTGAATTTCAGGAAACTCATACTCAGAATATTTTCATGTTTCTATCATGCAGAGGAATTGAAATATGGCCGCCAAAACCTAAGATGGCTGCCAAAATTAGTAATATTCTATAATGAATGTCATATGTAATCGAGAGACATAATTCAAAATACTGCAAAATGATATTCAAAATTACATAAATGTCCTACAAAGACATTTGTTCTTCAAAAAAGAGGTATAAAGATGGCTTAATCATATAAAAATGGCCGCCAAAATGGGTGAAAAGGGAATATGATTCAAACAGGATGGATAAGGGAAGAGGTAAGACAGATCTGATTAATTTCAAAGTTAATCCATTTAATCACAATAAGTCCGAACCTTTCTTAGGTATTAAAGTTTCACCATCAAGAATTGTGAAATCGAAAATAAAGGCCATGTGAGATACATTAATATTGTGACGCTTTAGTGACTTACATCTACCACTACTTTCAAGATGATTAAATTAAAAAGGCGAAGATAATGTAAGTTCATTTTCATGACTATCAATTTTATAATGTTATTTTTATGCCCCCGCATCGATAGATCGGGGGCATATTGTTTTACTTGTGTCTGTCCGTCTGTCTGTCTGTCCGTCCGTCTGTCTGTCCGAAAACTTAACCCGAAAACTTAACCTTGCCAATATCTTCAAGCCTATTCAAGATACAAAGCTAATATTTGGCATGATGATAGATCTCAATTATCCGCATCCGCTGGTACCAAAGTCAAGGTCATGTGACAAGGTCAAGGTCATCTGTCAAGGTCAAACTTTGAAAAAAAAATGCCGTTACGGGGGCATTCGTGTTTCACAAACACATCTTGTTTTTAAATCATGAAATGTTCAGAACTAAACATTAAACATTAAGTTAGTTATACCAGTTTAATACAACTAGTCGCATAAGTGCACTGGAAGTAACAAAACCCAATACACTTAAACATGCAATAAATGGTTCGATGATTATTTTATAACAGCAAAATAATAGAGATGGAAATTATTGAAAAACGGTCATAACAGCCTTTTCAGTCAGGGCACCGACGTTCATATGCCGTCCGTTCCGCAATTTACTTCAATATCTTTTTAAACACCACTGTGCCGAATAGACTAACATTTTATAGGGGTGTACTTTTCAAGTTTTGCAAAAGTTGTAAAAACAATTCAAGTTTAATCCAAAACTTTAACTTTCGCATCGCCGATAATTAAGAATATCTTTAAATTATTTTCCTACGAAACCAGGACAGCTAAAGATTTGACATATTGCATGGGACTTCAGGCGAGTGTTGACATAATTAATCGGGTTCTATAGCGGTTCTTCCATGATGACGCTTATCTTACAAAGAAACAGAGACAATTTAAATAAAAATGCCAGCCAAACTATAAGGCTTTAACATGTGATATATTGCACATTGGCCGGCCTACTGTACTTGTGTTTAGCTGGTTGTAGGTTAGAATTCACAAATGGCATGTGGCAGGTTACTTAACAGACGGTGCCTCAAATAGGCCAGCTATCCATAAAAGTTGGCAGTACTGTCAAAAACTAATATCGCTCCTTCCCTTCTCTCTAGTGCAATTGATGTTTTCTGGTTTATGAACTAGGACAACTATGAAATATATTACCAGCTATCTTTTGGGTTAATCCTTCTTCTGTATTTAATTGGTTTGGAGAGTTTAATTTTAAAAGCAACAAGGACCATGTCTGACACGGCCATCCCCCGCCACGAAAGCTTGATAGTAAACTGAAGCTTAATCAAAGGGCAATAACTCTAAAATTACGCAAGTAAGAGTTGTAGTTCTTGTGTATGGCACTTCTACTCCATGAGATCTATCCACCTTTAAATTTTTCGAGTTTATAGCTTTAGGAGATACGCTCCGGACAAGTTTATTGATGGAATGACGGAACGACGGACGGAGACCATAACTACATCCCATTCGCCGAACGGCGGGGATAATAAGAACGGCTTGGGATTTTCTTAAAACACACATGCAATACCTTTCATTAGATAACATAGCGTACCATTTTTGGGGCTTCAGAAAATTTCGCGTAGGTCTGAACACAAGACAGATAATGTACATATATGGATGAAGGAATTTCAAATTTTGTGAGACAGTTTCGATAAAGAAGTGGAAAGACAATATAATTAATATGAGTTCAAAAACAAAAAGCACTTTCTCTCTTTTGTATTTTCTGTATCTCTCTAGATTTTCTTATAAGTTTAAAGAAATCTAGGGAGTAATATAGACAATTTACTAAAGATGAAATACGTCGAATTCGGACGTCCAATCAGATTTTCCGAAAAAATTTCTTGCTGCCTACAAGCAGCCAGATCATAGGGTTTTGTACCCCCCCCCCCCTTGCAGCTTCTTCTGTCGGAAGATTTATGTGCTTATATGACATCGTAGCGTTTGACTTGACTCCGAAATCAAGTCTATTTTCAAGGTTTAGGACAATCTTGGTGCGGGGTTGTTCATCCGCGTTAATTGTGTATTCAGGCTGTGCATTATGTGCAATCGTAATGAAGCTGCGATTTTATAATTTTGCAATTCCCGATAATTCAGCTGAATACCGCTTCAGATCAATTATTCATCTACTGCGTGAGATACACCAAAAACACTCATACTCAAATATGACAACCCACCTGAAATGTTTGTGAATCGTGTGAAAATATTCTCAAAAGATCTGTTGACAAATCGTCAAAATGTATCGTTCGAAAATATATGACGGTAAATGGTGTACTTTTCGATGTATCCAAAATTTTAAAGTGTTAACTTCCTTTTGGAACTGAGTATATCAATCAACACGTTTATACATATAATGACTTTCATTATTAAAGTAGCTACACACCTATTTTATATGGTGTAGTTATAATTAAAGGAAATCTATTTCTAGGAATATTCTAAGAACTAAGAATGAAAATCTATAAAGATAAGAGGGTTTTTTATTATTATTATTTTGTTATTTCGCTAAATTAGGCAATCTTTGCATTTCAGTTGTCCATTTCATATAGGACATACCTATCTCATAAGCTCTAAAGCTTTAGAGATAGACAAATTCGCATTGCTTCAACACATAGCTTATTATTTAGCAATATAGCCATAGAGAAATTTTTGATTTATGTATTCTTTCGCCACAATCCGAAACTGGTGAACTCTTATGATGTATGGCGCATATGGTACAAAGACAAAAATCCCAATAAAGTTCGAAATCTATTGGTAATTAAATGCAGGCTTTGCAAAAGAGTATGAAAGCTTGCAATTCCAAAGAACCTGAGATTTGTTTCAATATTGGCACACAAATTGATAAATAAATATGTGCTCTTTCGCTTTCCTGTGGCTAGGAATCTGCAAATAAGGTTTGAGAAGAAATGCCCTATGACTTTCAAGGAGGGGAGGGGGTACTAGCAAACCGACATCTAACCCTGAAGGATTTTGTAAATGTATTGCTCATTAACCTACATGTATATTTTTGTTTTTGGCTAAACTAGCTCATTTGAATCAAAATGAATAAGTTTGGATGATTGCGCACCACAAAAGATGTGTGAAGCAGATTAACTCATTTGTATAAATAAGCATATCCAGCATTTAAGATATGGATTATCCATAATATAAGATATATTTTGATTAAGTGTCACAATGATTTTTTTTAAAGAAATGAATTTTCTCATAAAAACCGAGGTCAGTTTGAAAACCAACCTTTTTTTATGGAAATACTAACTATTTCTAGTGTAATTACCTCCCTTTATTCAATAAGTTTCAAAAATTAAGCGTAAACACACTTAAGATGTATTTTATGAACGATTATTTCAACAATTCTTACTAGTTTCAACAATTAGGGGGTTTTAAACGCCTTGGCTTAAATAAGAAAAAGATAAAAGACAGAATCGCTTTGACAATTGGCTTGGACGCCATCTTGTTTCTAACGAGTTGCCCAATGATGCCAAGGTGGCATCAACCGGATTCATGATGTACAATGTCTCCCCTTTCTAAATATGCAAAAACATTTTCTATAGACGGCATTGCACGGTTAAAGTGAAATTTCGGGTTTTGCTGCCAGACTAATAAGGACTCATTAATAAATGAAAGATTTTGGAATTTTCTCCTCTTCTCCAAACCTCTAGATGAAATGAATGGGATATCTATGTCTGTTTAATTCAGTTAGACCTTTTGAGACATTCTGGCTTTGTTGTAAGTACTATGCTGTTTGCTGGGAAGGAAGTTTATGCCGGGAGGGGGGATGTCAAGTCATGATGAAGATAGATCCCTAAACTGAATACAGGATGATAGATAGAATCATTTCTGAAGAGACTTGCTGCTCAGTATTTATTAGGTTGGACAACAATATTTCTTACTTGTGACAAAAATTATTTGGACTCTGTATCTTTGAAACCTGTCAGCATTTGGTCAATCTATATCAAAACAAATCTACAGGAGTGTGGAATTCTCATGCCCAACTTGTTGGGCATAGGTCCACCAGACTTCACGAAATACTCAAGTCTTTTACAGGACAGTGGGTCTGGTAGACTTTCAATTTTTACCAGACCAAACTAAATTCTACCAGACTGATGGGAAGAACACATTGTTTGTGTGGCCAGATTTTACCTGTCAGTCGGTCCTGTATTATTGTTCATTTTATCGGACCAGCACAAATTTTACCTGTCATGTCAGTGGGACCGGCAGTATTTCGTGAAGTCTGGGTCCACTTGTGTGGACAAATAGGCCACTTGTCCATAGATAAGAAAAAACCAGAGCAAATCTTGGAACAGTGTTAAAAAGATCTAGTATCAAAGTCATCCTTATGTTTTTGCTGGGTTGCAGTATTTTCTTCATTAAAACAATGCTTTCTCAATATTTAACAATCCATTTTTAATGGACAAGTTAATTTTGATCCTGGACCAGTAGGATATCGACTTTTACTTGTCCATGGACAATTAGAATTTACACACTCCTGACCTATATGAATTGTTGAGGGAGGAACTGAGATTTTTCTATAGCCTTTACCAGCATTGATATCATTTGTTGTTATCATACCAATTCATTAACAATTTTTGTCAGTGTAATTGAGCACTTTACTCAAACTTGAAATACATGCAGTTTAAAAGGATAATTCTGGCTCAGAATATCATGTGAAAAACATCTCATTTAGCAAAATCTAATGAGAAATTTAGAGTTGTTGGTGAGATATTTCGCCGAATCCTTCACTTAATTACACTTTGCTTTGAGACTTTTCCCTCATTATGCCAGTTTCAATGACATTTATGCCAGAAAAATAAAGCTGATGACTGAGGTTATCATAAGATAAATCTTAACTATCTATAGTAAAATAACATTCTTGAAGAAACAAAACCCCAAAAAACCTCAAAGAATTCGACTTCTGGTTCTCTTCATGAATGAGAACTGTTTCTGTTTCCAGCTCCTGTAACTGAGCATAGGGCCTTTCTTTAAACTTTCAAACTTTTATGATGAGACATTTGGATTCCCAAACATACTGTTGGTGAATGATAAAAGTGCTCTGAAAAGTGAGAAAAATCAAAAGAAAAAGAATAAAACTTTCTAACAAGAAAACGAGACAAAAGCAAGAAAAAAAGGCATGTAAAGAAACACATCTGAAACTGGAATGGTTGTCTGTAAACTATGCCACTGTCAAATGAAAGGTACACATTGCGCACAAAAGTGTAATATCCCAAGTACACTGCAACTCCATTAAAACGCTGTGGTCGGGGTCCAAGAAATGAAACAGCGGAAGAAGTGGATGTATCTGTTATAACGCTGTACCCCCCCGGCCGTCCCGACCCCCCCCCCCCCCCCTCCCGCGGTGAACAATAACGTACCGCGGAAACGTAACAGACACAGGGTCAATATTGATAACGATATCGGATGTCTACATGTACATATTTAGGCGATCGTATTTTATATTTCCAAACTCGGCAATGAATTGAAGAACAAACGCGGTTTATTACTTTGGTATTTTTTTATTTTAAGATCGTTTTGTTGTCCCTAAAGTAAACAAAACTATCTTTGGTAAAGTAATCTAGTTTGTAGGGTTAAACGATCGCAGACTCCTCTTAGTTCTCTAAATCCCGATTTCTCGTGCCTACCCGCCCGGCAGCCGAGAAACACCGATAACGACGATCTCAAAAGGGTAAAGTTAGTAAAATCCATAAAGTTTCATAAGATCAACGAATTTCATATTTTAAATATTGTCTTCTGGAAAATAGGAGAAAATAATTATCTACGCAATCAAAATAAACAATATTCTACGTCCGATCGAAAATATACCAAAGTAATCGAATCTCTCGGAGTGCAGGACCGCATTCTTCGATGAGCGAGAAAAAATGCCGTAAATTCAATTAAATGAATCTGTAGTTACGACATTTGGATTGCCGGTTTGCGAAGATAAGCTAATCCATTGAATACATCATCTTCACAAGTCAAGGGATGTCGAAAGCTTCTTCTCGAAAACCGTATAAGTAAAATGTTCGTAACCCTTGGTTTTACATGTTGTTAATGCACGGCATTGATTATCAGATAGTAAATCGTCAGGAGAGAGAGTCCAGACGAAAACGAAGTGACGCGGTCAATATCAGTTTCGCGCCATTTTTAGGTTCTTTGTTTGAAGCTCTCCAGCCGGAAATGTAGGTTTATATATAGCTTCGTGTTTAAATCTTAATGAAGTTGTCTATTTAGTTAGAGATAAGAATCAACGATAATTATACATTTTGGCTTTGAATTTTCAAACCCTGACTATAATATGAATAAGTTTAATAAAAAAGAAATAAAATTTTATCATATATTGACAAAAAACGTAATTTTTATAAGAAGATTCAATGGGAGTGGCAAAGGGAGGTAATAAACCAATAAGTTGGGTAAGGGGCGAGTCGCTTTTTGAAACGTTTGTCAACAGCGGTAAATGTTCAAGATTTGAGAATATAAAACGAGATTAGCTTATTTTGCGAAAGCACGGCTTCTGATGAAATTAATTAACTTGGATTTAATCGCATGCGAGCTAGACTTTTCGGTGTCTAATTGCGTCCCTGCCGCCGACAAAGCGCAGTTAGCCTACCCGCCGGTCTGTCAATATTGGGATTCTGTGTTTCTCCGACGGCTTTCTGACTTTAAGTCACTCATCCATGGGTTACTAATCGTAGACCTATGTGAGATAGCAGTTTTGGGTTAGGAAAGGATGTGAGGGTTTTACTCGTGATCGAATTCGGTACTCCAGCGGTAGTGATATAACGCCTATAGGCTACGTCTTTCAGCAATCAAACTAGCCATTTCTCTCTGACCTGAGGCATTTATCGCCACCACTGCTCCGCGGGAGGTGTGAAAAACAATTGTATTGATTTACCTGGCTTCGCTCAGTATCGATTTTTATCTCGATGTTTTCACCCTTCGATCTAAAATCGCGATGAAAACAGCGTTAACGGCGGATCGAGTAACATTGCCGCAGCATCCCAAAATGGTCGACCCCCCAAATTTCGGGAGCCAAGCAGACCCCGCGTTATAATGGATTTAGCGCTCTAACAGATTTCGTTATAATGGAGTTACAGTGTATTGAATGAATGGTTTCAATAGAATTTGAGCTAACTAAAGGGTTTTAGTCTTATATCAACAAAAAGAGGCCCAAAGGACTTGATCACTGGAATCTTAGGGTTCTTTCTTTAAATTTTTGGAGTCCCTGCTTTAGATATAGACTTATCTTTAGGCTATAACCCTGTAATGTATAATGTAAATTCAGAGCTATTACCTGGTTAAAGTCAAAGAAATTGTTGAAAATATATTGATCTTTGAGGTTCAACTTCAGGAAAGAATTGAAGACTGTTTAAAACAGGTGTCAATCCTTTACAGAATTTGACCCTGAAATAGTCTGTGGGACTCATGTCACACAGTTTTGAGGGTCCTGGTTTCTTACTTTGGCGTCTCAGATGCAGAAAAAACCTGCGTCCTGCTTATAACCCTGAACTTCAACTTTCTGAAATACCGTCTTAACCCTTTGCTGTTTAATCCCTGCTTTTTACATGCCTATGATTAATGATGGAGAAAACATTGTGAAAAAAGAAGAAATGGCTTCTGACAAGCAATTTCTTCTTATTCCACACTATTTTCAACCCTACTGAAAGGTTATTTTTCAAATTAAATCCACTTTAAATATTCGTCTGCAAAACCTTTGAATTTGGACAGGTCCAAATTTTGTAAAACAGGAAAGTGTGTCTCTTCCAGGGTAACGAAGCTGCAAACGTCACTGGACCCAATGGTGCCCCAGTACAGGGCAGCAAATACGCTGCAGACCGCAGGAGATACCGCCGTCAATGGTATCCTCGCAGGAGAGTACCCCAGGGAGTGAGTATATTTAACGTCAAAGTTTAAACCCTTGTCATGCTGAACCCAGAATATTACTGCTTTGGCAGGAGCTATAGACAAACATCAGCCTGCCCATGTGTGCAGTCTGACCTTTGTCAATATCACCTGTTTTCCTTTTCTGAAACGGTTTAAAAAAATTGAATTTTCAAAAGTAATAACTTGGTTTTAGGGCATCCAGTGCTTTGAGCACTTTGATTTTGTTGCAATTTTGCCAAAGAAGTTTATACAGCATGACAAGGGTTAAGAGATGAAGAGAGAATTTCTTGATTTCATGGAGGTATGAAACCCAAAACCTTATCACACTGTGAATACACGAAGCGTATTCATTCACAATTGTAATAAGGATTTTAGTTTTTTACCTCCATGAAAGTCAAGAAATTCCCTCTTCATCCTTTATAGTTGAATATGATAAAACTATGATTTAATGTTTTCTTCAAAATGAGCATAATTCTTATGGGACTTCCTTTGTGGGCAAACATTAAAAATGTCTGGTTGTTCAAAATTATTTTCATTGATCAATGTAAACAATTTTTCAGCCAATCTAAATTCCCGTATCTTGAGGAACACAACTTAAATTATTGCATTGTACAAATAAAGCACCAAATTTATGCTATTCAACTTGATGTGCTTAATATATCTGCACAATAATTAGATTTTGTTGTTGACACGACATATTTCTTACGAAAATTGTACAAATAACTTAATGAATTTACCTCAAATTTACCTGATAATATTAGAACATAATCTATTCAGATGAAAACAAACTTCAAAGAAATATATATTTAAAATAAGCGAATCTTACTGTAAATATTACCGTAAATACAGCTTGTTCAAGCTATAGTTTTATTGCTTAAGCTTAGACCCTTTACATGATCCAGTTTACTACTTCTGTTTGTTTCTAGGAGGATGATGGTCAAAACGGAGATAGAGGTAGACCTTTCCGTGGTCGAGGCCGTCGTCCATACTTCAGGGGGTATTATCCACGTGGCGGTTATAGAGGAGCCTACCGCCCACCACCACCAATTGAGGGAGGCTATGGCATGGGTAAATATTTATATTTGAATTGCAGGGCTTGAAAATTCTACTCGTCCGCTCGTCCTGCGTGATTTTTTCCTTCTTTGTCTATATAAGCAGGACGAGTGGATTTTGCAAAATTTCACATGTGAAGTTTATGTATCACTATATTTTCTTATACAGCAGGACGAGTAGAAATTTCAAGAATTTTCAAGCCTGAATTGTACTTTAAAGCATTGTAATGCTGGACATTGAGTAGTCTTGCTTTAGGAGGAGGTATGGGCTAAGATCAGCCTGCACATATTATGTGCAGTCTGATCTTAGCCCATACCGCCTGATTTTCTATGTAGGGGTCATTGTCCATACTTCAGGGGGTGTAATCCACATGGCAGTTATAGAGGAGCCTACTATTCCTGCCACCACCAGTAGAGGGAGGTTATGGCATGGGTAAATATTTATATTTGAATTGTACTTTTAAGCTGATTTAATGCTGAACATTGAGTAGTCCTGCTTTAGGAGGAGGTATGGGCCAAGATCAGCCTGCACATATTATGTGCAGTCTGATCTTTGTTCATACCACCTGATTTTCTATGTAGGGGCCATCGTCCATACTTTAGGGGTTGTAATCCACATGGCAGTTATAGAGGAGCCTTCTATTCCCTGCCACCACCAATAGAGGGAGGTTATGGCATGTGTAAATATTTTAGATTGTTTGTCTTACCCTTGTTCTGCTAAATTTGAAAATTTGGTACAAAAATCAAAACAAAAGCGCATACACACACACACTCAAAAACCACACATTTTGGGACATCTCAACATATGTAGCTTAAGTTTTTTTCCTGAGAATAATTAAGTAAAAAGCAGGCAGTGTAGATTAAATTCAGGATTATGGTTGAGGCTCGTATACATGTCTACTTCTAAACTAAATAAACATTGATACTTTATTATGACTCTAATGAAAGTTGCGTAATATTCTCTGTCTAAAATTGTGTGAATGTCCACCCAAAATATTAAAAACCTTTTCTATTCAATCCATTGATTAGGTATTCCTTTGATTTCATGCATAAGAATATATTTTGGAAAAAGGAAAAAATATTTAGACAAGCAACATTTTCAAAATCAAAGAATGGTTTTCTTTGTAATAACAGCCACTTTGCATTTTCATCTTTAACTTCTTTTAATTTGGTCCAGCCTTATCAGGGTCAAAAGAATCCATTCGTCTGCTTGTATTTAGGAGTAAGAAATCACAGGGGACAAGTAAAAATTCTAAGGTGGTCATCCGCCTGGACGAGTGAAAAATAAATTTCATTAAATAATTATGTCTAGTGTTGGGGTTAGAAAGATGAAGTACAGAAAAAATGCTCCTTAAGAAGTTAATGGTGATAGAAGTTCCCAACAATAGAACTGTAAACAATTATGTACTTGGATTTCTGATAATAAATTTCTGCATCGCATGATATAACCAAGTACCCATATGTATCTACTACTTGTTTGTCGCATGCAATGACAATCATTGAATTGTACTTAAAAAAAATTCCACAGTATTGTATATTGTATTCAACTGGATAATTTTACTGTGTTAAGACAGGTTTTTCAAAGATCCCTGTACGAACAAAATGAATTTGCAGATAATTATATGGTTACAGGACCTGGACCCATGGCCGTACAAAACCGAAGGCGTCCATTCTATAGACGCTACTACCGAGGAGGTCCCATGTCAGGAGGATATGGTTATGGAGGTCCCCAGGGGTATTATGGACCCCCTGGAGGCTCCTACAGGGGAAGGGGCCGTGGTGGGAGACGTGGACGTGGTCGTGGAAGGGGTAACTACAGAAATAGGGTAAGATTAGTTCTCGTTCAGGTTTTATAATTATTTAAGGAAAATTAACTTTGTCTGTGGACACAATTTTGTCTGATGGTTTTCTCAGAGACTATCATGGCTACAGCTTTGATATTCATACAAGATAATTATCTGCATATGAAAATGATTAGAAACATCTTGTCAGAATACAGGGCTGGTTTTGGGTTGCAAAAACAGCAAGAATCATTATAGTACCCAGCCGGGTTTGAAAAAAGTTTACCCTAAAGCTTTACCTAAATGATGAGACATTTGGATTCCCAAACATACTGTTGGTGAATGATAAAAGTGCATCCAATAAAGGTTGATAGAGTTGTTCTCCATTCTTTCTATTGGGTTCTATAATCATAAGTATTTCAGTTGAAAAAACACCAAGAATGGTACCCAGCTGGGTTCGAAAAAAGTTTGCCCTAATGCTTTACCTAAATGATGAGACATTTGGATTCCCAAACATACTGTTGGTGAATCTGATAAAGGTTGATAGAGTTGTTTTCCATTCTTTCTATTGGGTTATTTAATCAAATTAATAAATAGAAATATTTTAAAAAAAGATTTTCGGTTGCAAAAACAAGTATGATACCTGGCTGGGTTCGAAAAAAGTTTGCCCTAAAGCTTTACCTAAATGATGAGACATTTGGATTCCCAAACATACTGTTGGTGAATCTGATAAAGGTTGATAGAGTTGTTTTCCATTCTTTCTATTGGGTTCTTTAATCAAATTAATAAATAGAAATATTTTAAAAAAAGATTTTCGGTTGCAAAAACAAGTATGATACCTGGCTGGGTTCGAAAAAAGTTTGCCCTAAAGCTTTACCTAAATGATGAGACATTTGGATTCCCAAACATACTGTTGGTGAATCTGATAAAGGTTGATAGAGTTGTTTTCCATTCTTTCTATTGGGTTATTTAATCAAATTAATAAATAGAAATATTTTAAAAAAAGATTTTCGGTTGCAAAAACAAGTATGATACCTGGCTGGGTTCGAAAAAAGTTTGCCCTAAAGCTTTACCTAAATGATGAGACATTTGGATTCCCAAACATACTGTTGGTGAATCTGATAAAGGTTGATAGAGTTGTTTTCCATTCTTTCTATTGGGTTCTTTAATCAAATTAATAAATAGAAATATTTTAAAAAAAAGATTTTCGGTTGCAAAAACAAGTATGATACCTGGCTGGGTTCGAAAAAAGTTTACCCTAAAGCTTTACCTAAATGATGAGACATTTGGATTCCCAAACATACTGTTGGTGAATCTGATAAAGGTTGATAGAGTTGTTTTCCATTCTTTCTATTGGGTTCTATAATCAAAAGTATTTCAGTTGAAAAAACAACAAGAATGGTACCCAGCTGGGTTTGAAAAAAGTTTGCCCTAAAGCTTTACCTATGTGATGAGACATTTGGATTCCCAAACATATTGTTGGTGAATCAGGGTTTTAGGGGACGCAGGTTTTGTAAGTCTTTGACTCACAAACAAGTTGCCTGGGCCCTAAAAACTATCCGATGTGAGTCCCTAGAACCCTCTGGGGACCAACTTCAGAAAAGAATTGAAGACTGTTTTAAGGTCGTAGACCGGTAATAATTCTGCAACGTTTCGTAAGTAATGAACTTTAACACTGTTAACCGAGGTTTCCTAATGATTTTCATTAGGAAACCTCGGTTAACATTGTGAAAGATCATGAGCTCCAAAATGTTGAGAAACTATAACGGGTCCACTACCTTAAACAGTCTTCAATTCTTTCATGAACTTGAGCGACATATATTTATGAGTATCCATCAATTTCTTTACCTTCTAACAGGGAATAGCTCTAAGTTCAATGAAATAGTCAACATCTATAGCAGGGACTCCCAAACCTTTAGTAAGGACACATATGATCCAAGTTATTGAGTCCTTTGGACCCTGAGTTTCTGATACCAGACTAAAACCCTGGTAAATGATAAAAGTGCATCCAATAAAGGTTGATACAGTTGTTTTCCATTCTTTCTATTGGGTTCTATAATTAAGTTCAGAAACTAGAAAATTAAAATTTAAAAGATGAAACTTAAATGCTTCAGTGTAGAATGAAATTATTTGTCACTCAGTGAATACAGAAGCTTTGTTGTTTACAAAATGAAAGTGTTTCTTTTCCTTTGAAATTTACAATGGGGACGTCATAAGTATCTTTGGTCAGGTAAGGACAAAATAAAGAGCTTGATCTATCACAAGTAAGAATTTTTTTTATGCCCCCGCATCGATAGACTGGGGGCATATTGTTTTACCGTTGTCAGTCTGTCTGTCCCTCCATCCATCCGTCTGTCTGCAAAAGTTAACCAAAAAACTTAACATTGCCAATATCTTCAAGCCTATTCAAGATACAAGGCTAATATTTGGCATGATGATAGATCTAAATGATCTGCATCCGCTGGTACCAAAGTCAAGGTCATGTGACAAGGTCAAGGTCATCTGTCAAGGTCAAATAACTCAAGTTAACCAAAAAACTTAACATTGCCAATATCTTCAAGCCTATTCAAGATACAAGGCTCATATTTGGCATGATGGTAGATCTCAATGATCCGCATCTGCTGGTACCAAAGTCAAGGTCATATGACAAGGTCAGGGTCATCTGTCAATTTCAAACTTTGAAAAAAATGCTGTTACGGGGGCATTTGTGTTTCACAAATGCATCTTGTTTTTAATACTTTTTAAGACAGTGAAATTATATTTTGATTTTGGTTGATTCCATCGAATGTTGTGTATTCTGAATGGCTGAAAAATTGGTTTCATTCCCCAACAAATTTTTTTTTTAGTACACATCTATTTTGTAAGCTTTTGCAGAAAGAGGTCCCGAAAGAAATCTTTCCCATTTGGAGAAATATTTACACTTTTAGCTCACCTGAGCACAAAGTGCTCAAGGGAGCTTATTCTGATCTATCAATGTCTGGCATCCGTCTGACCGTCTGTCCGTCAACAATTTCTTTAACGAGTTCTCCTAAACATCTGAGTCAAAATCAACCAAACTTGGCAGAATTATTCCTTGGGTGGTCCCTTGTAAAAATTGCTCAAATGGAAAGGATCCATGCCATATCATGGGAAAAGGGGCCTCAATTATAATTTTCTTGTTTACACTCTAGAAGCAACAAATATTGTCCAAGTGTCAGGAAACTTTGTCAGAATGTTTGTTAGGTCTCAAGGATGAATCCTATTATAAAATGGAAAGGATCTGTGCCATATCGCAAGAAAAGGGGCCTTAATGACATTTTTTTGTTGTTTACACTCTAGAAGCCACAAATATGGTCCAATCATCATGAAACTTGGTCAGAATGTAAGTTCATGTGGATGATTTTTTTTGAAAATGGGAAGGATCAGTGCCATATCATGGGAAAAGGGGCCTTAATGACAATATTCTTGTAAGAGCTCCAGATGCCACAAATATGGTCCAATCTTTATGAAACTTGGTCAAAGTGTTTGCTAGGTTACAAGGATGAATCCTGTTGAAAATGGGAAAGATTCATGCCATATCACAGGAAAAGGAGTCTTAATGATAGTTTACTTGAAATAACTCTAATGGCCACAAATATGGCCCAAACTTTGTGAAACTTGGTTTTATGTAGAAATTGTCTTCTTTATGACATCTACCTTTTTAGCTCACCTGAGCACGAAGTGCTCAAGGTGAGCTTTTGTGGTTAGGTGGATGTCCGTCGTACGTCGTCCGTCGTCCAGCGTCCGTCGTGTGTCGTCAACATTTACCTTGTATGCACTCTAGAGGCCACATTTTTTGCCCAATCAACATGAAATTTGGTCAGAATGATTGTCTTGATAAAATCCCGGACAAGTTCGAAATTGGGTCAAGTGGGGTCAAAAACTAGGTCACGGGGTCAAATCTTAGAAAAATCTTGTATGCACTCTAGTGGTCACATTTTTGTTCAGATCAACCTGAAATTTGGTCAGAATGATTGTCTTGATAAAATCTCGGACAAGTTCGAAATTGGGTCAAGTGGGGTCAAAAACTAGGTCACGGGGTCAAATCTTAGAAAAATCTTGTATGCACTCTAGTGGTCACATTTTTGTTAAGATCAACCTGAAATTTGGTCAGAATGATTGTCTTGATAAAATCTCGGACAAGTTCGAAATTGGGTCAAGTGGGGTCAAAAACTAGGTCACAGGGTCAAATCTTAGAAAAACCTAGCCGCCACCATAGCGCAGTTGGTTAGGCATAAGACTTCCAATCTGGAAGTCGTGGGTTCGATCCCCGGTGGCGGCAAATATCTTTTCCGACGTTTGTCTCTCACCAATGGGTAGATAATCGTAAACCTATGTGAGATAGCAGTCGGAGGCTAGGAAAGGATATAATGGTAGTACAGGTGAAAGAAATACCAGGAATCCATTGTTAGGTGCTCCGGCCGCCGCGATATAACTGAAAATAATGTTGAAAGCGGCGTTAAACCCCATTCAATCAATCAATCTTAGAAAAACCTTGTATGCATTCTAGAGGTCACATTTTTTGCCCAATCAACCTGAAATTTGGTCAGAAGGATTGTCTTGATAAAATCTCAAAGGAGTTTGAAATTGGGTCAAGTGGGGTCAAAAACTAGGTCACAGGGTCAAATCTTAGAAAAACCTTGTATGCATTCTAGAGGTCACATTTTTTGCCCAATCAACCTGAAATTTGGTCAGAATGATTGTCTTGATAAAATCTAGGACAAGTTCGAAGTGGGGTCAAAAACTAGGTCACGGGGTCAAATCTTAGAAAAATCTTGTATGCACTCTAGTGGTCACATTTTTGTTCAGATCAACCTGAAATTTGGTCAGAATGATTGTCTTGATAAAATCTCGAACAAGTTCGAAATTGGGTCAAGTGGGGTCAAAAACTAGGTCACAGGGTCAAATCTTAGAAAAACCTTGTATGCACTCTAGAGGTCACATTTTTGGTCAGATCAACCTGAAATTTGGTCAGAATGATAATCTTGATAAAATCTCAAATGAGTTCGAAATTGGGTCAAGTGGGGTCAAAAACTAGGTCACAGGGTCAAATCTTAGAAAAACCTTGTATGCACTCTAGAGGTCACATTTTTGGTCAGATCAACCTGAAATTTGGTCAGAATGATTGTCTTGATAAAATCTCGTACAAGTTTGTAATTGGGTCAAGTGGGGTCAAAAACTAGGTCACAGGGTCAAATCTTAGAAAAAACCTTGTATGCATTCTAGAGGTCACATTTTTTGCCCAATCAACCTGAAATTTGGTCAGAATGATTGTCTTGATAAAATCTCGGACAAGTTCGAAATTGGGTCAAGTGGGGTCAAAAACTAGGTCATAGGGTCAAATCTTAGAAAAACCTTGTATGCATTCTAGAGGTCACATATTTTGCCCAATCAACCTGAAATTTGGTCAGAAGGATTGTCTTGATAAAATCTCAAAGGAGTTTGAAATTGGGTCAAGTGGGGTCAAAAACTAGGTCACAGGGTCAAATCATAGAAAAACCTTGTATGTATTCTAGAGGTCACATTTTTGGCCCAGTCAACCTGAAATTTGGTCAGAATGATTGTCTTGATAAAATCTCAGACAAGTTCGAAATTGGGTCAAGTGGGGTCAAAAACTAGGTCACAGGGTCAAATCTTAGAAAAACCTTGTATGCACTCTAGAGGTCACATTTTTGGTCAGATCAACCTGATATTTGGTCAGAATGATTGTCTTGATAAAATCTCGGACAAGTTTGTAATTGGGTCAAGTGGGGTCAAAAACTAGGTCACAGGGTCAAATCTTAGAAAAACCTTGTATGCACTCTAGAGGTCACACTTTTGGTCAGATCAACCTGAAATTTGGTCAGAATGATTGTCTTAAAATAAAATCTCAGACAAGTTTAAAACTTTGTCAAGTGGGGTCAAAAACTAGGTCATGGGGTCAAATCTTAGAAAACCCTTGTATGCACTCTAGAGGACACATTTTTTGCCGGATCAACCTAATATTTGGTATGAATGATTGTCTTGATAAAAGCTCAGTCCAGTTTGAAATTTGGGCAAGGCGGGTCAGAAACAAGGTCCCTGGGTCAAATCTTAGAAAAACAGTGTATGCACCCTGGTTTTCACTTTTTTGCCCAATCAACTTAGAATTTGGTCAAAATAATTATTGTGATAAAAGACAAGGTTTTCTTGCTTAAAAATTAGTCAAAAAAACTTTTCAAATCCTACTTGAAATGTGTTTTGGACAATTCACTCAGGTGAGCGATTAAGGGCCACTATGGCCCTCTTGTATAATTGATGTGATGTCCCAGTGATCAAAGAGACTCTAGGACCATCATGGTCCTTTTATCTCACTTTGTACTACTGAATAATTGATTGCATTTGATCTTCTTCTCCGGGACAAATGACATTATTAAAACATTACTCAGGTGAGCAATTTAGGGCCCGAAGTGGCCTCTTGTTGCTTCATGATATTTAATTATAAGATATGAAGAAAGCATCTGTTGATTTTATGGAGGTATAAAACTAATAACCTAATAACATTCGTGTAAAAATCCGCTTGGCGTATTCGTACAGTGAGATTAGGTAATTTTTTTCTTAGCTCCATAAAATCAACAAATCCTCTCTTCATCCCTTAGATGAAATAGCAAATGATCCACAAAGACGTCTTGAAATCCATTTGAAAATTTAAAATTTTTGCCATATTCATATATTTTCAGAACAACGATGATAGAAACGAAAACGGTGACTCTCAGAATGAATCCTCTGGCGGTGACGAAAAGGCGGAATAAACATCACAGCGGATGATGAAGCCTGGTACCATCTGGAATTTTACTTAATAACAGCTGGGAACCAACTTATAAATAGATTTTTTTGTATCAATAATTTAGGTGATTGCATTGGAATCAAGATTAATTCTTCTGTTGATTGAACATCTTCCTGAATGCTAGGGTAGCTTTCAGTTCAGTGCTGCATAAGCACTGGTATGTACTATTTCAACAAACTTACAACTCTTCTGTTTAACCCTTTCCCGTTTTACAAAATTTTGGACCTGTCTAAATTCAAAGGTTTTGCAGACGAAAATTTAAAGTGGATTTAATTTGAAAAATATCCATTCAGTAGGGTAGAAAATAGTGTGGAAAAAGAAGAAATTGCTTGTCAGAAGCAATTTCTTCTTTTTTCACAATGTTTTCTCAATCATAAAATCACAGACACGTAAAAAGCAGGGATTAAAAAGCAAAGGGTTAAAGGGTTGATCTTGGTTTTGATACAATCATTGACTCATTTCTATGAATGTAGCTATAAAGAAAATACTTGATGAGCTTAGTGCACAATAAATAATTCCTGGCCCCAGATAAAAGATTTGAAAGAAAACAAACTTTGGAAAAATGGATTGTCTTGTATGGGACATTTTTTGGGGGGGTTCTTGATAGAAATTTAACATGACATTTCTATCAAGTATCCAGTGTCTTTGAAGACACATGCTATCAAATTCTTTTATCTGGAGCTATGAAAATATGTCTAGATTTTGTAAACATCGCATAAGAGTGTTGACATGACATTCACTTACAGATGAAATTAGCAGTGTTTCATGAAGCCTCTAATGTGGCGTTCAAGTTGACTGCTTATTTGATCTGATGAGATTGTTTTAACACATTTAACAAAAGTCTGAAAAGAACTTCATTGTATTATCTTTTTCACCAATGTGTTCATACAATCTCTGAACTGCAGGTCTTGTTATGCAAATTATTTGCCATAAATATATCCAACAACAAATAGTAAAAAGAATTGTTCACATGTCAAATTATGTCATAACTTGGCCTGTAAAGTTTTATCTTTCTTAGTTTGCTTTGAAAACTTGGAAAGGTGAACAGTCCTGGCTTAAATATTCTCAACTTTTGTATTAAATTTGAATTTAAAAAATAATAGCTATCATCTTTTAAAGGTGCCAATGACCTGGACTTTAAAAAAAATATTGTACATGAATAGTCCATTTAATTGTACAGTAAGTATAAAGTTGTGAGTATTTGAGCTTCAGTTAACAATTGGGTTATTTATCTTTTCTTTTGAAGGAAAAATAATTTTGAATTCTTTTGGAATATCAATTGAAAATATGCATGAGAGAGTGAAATTTGGGAAAACAAATCTGTCAAGTAAAGAGAAAACATTCAAAAGCATTCAATACCAAATATTGTAGAAATTAAATCAAGAGCTGCATAAAGAAAGCTTTAATTTAATTCACAATCAGGCAGCAAATTGGTGAAAAGTCAATTGTTGGAACTCAACTATAGCATGTTTACAAATATTGGTAAGTTTTTCCAACAGTTGAAATTTGTTTTAAAGGCAGCCATCATGAGCTAGTATTTGTCTTGCATGAAAACTTCTGCGATGGAAGCTATCATGCATTTGCATTAACTCCCTCTTTTTAAGGAAAAAAGAAAGAAACCTTGGCGTTGAAATGCTGATTTATGCTTGTTTTTTGGCAAAATCATAGCCAAAGCTTCCTTCAATTTCATGGCTTGTTGGAAAAACTTTAAACATCAATGGGTCAGTATGAAATAGTTGTAACTGCCTATAAACATATAGGCAGTTACAACTGTTTTGTTCTGAGCCATCGATATGTAAGATCGCTTTATGTATCTTTTTTTCACTATCCATTGTTGCCATAAAGAGGAGGGAATGATTACTAATGGTTAATGCAAAATCGCTGTGTTCAACTTTCAGTGGTTTTACTTTATCATTTGGTTAATTAAGGTAAAAAAAAATCTAACAGTAGTCTAGGAAGATCAAGCTGTTTACAACTCGAGAATTCCCTCTCAATGGATAAGTGTCTATATGTGTTTTGTGTGATTACTTACAACTCGGAAAAAAAGTTAACACCACATCTCTTTAATTTGAGCAGTGAATGCAAGACTCCTAAGTGTCTTTATTGATTGGGTCAGGGCAAAACTATTGTAAGTGCCTATGTATTCATAGGCACTTACAAGAGTTTTGCCCTGAGCCCTTGACATATTTTATTGGTACTTATTACTCTTGTTCACATCCCTCAAAGTATTTGACCAAAAAATTTTCATTACTACTTAATACAAAGTGAGAATCTTGTTTATAGATATTGGTAAAAGAAAGAAAATTAGAAAAAAAGAAAAATAAATGCAATGAAAAAATAAAATCAAAAGGATGATTTGGTGTTAATAAGTGCTTGTAACCAACTTAATCGTAGTCGAATGATCAAACACCCTGTTACCAGAGAGGCTTATAATGAAATCTTCATTGAATTAAATAGTGATTGAAATGGAATATTGAAATGGAAATAAACAGGCGTGCAAGTCATTTAAACCAATGTTAGTTGTTTTTAGCTCCACTGGCCGAAGGCCAGCGAGGCGAGCTATTGTCATGGCAGTGTGTCCGTCGTGCGTCCGTGCGTAAACTTTTTCTTTAAACATCTTCTCCTCCCAAACCAATGGGCGGATTTTCATGAAACTTGGTAGAAATGTTCCTTGGGTGACCCTCCTCTAAAATTGTTAAAAGAACTTTGATTGACCCCAAAATATGGGGGTGGCAGGGCGTGGCATTTTTCACTTTTAAATCTTTAAAAATCTTCTCCCCCCAAACCATTGGGCCGATTTCAATGAAACTTGGCATGGATGTTCCTTGGGTGACCCTTTACTTAAATTGTTCAAGGAATTTCGATTGACTCCCACATATGGGCGTGGCAGGGCGGGCTTATTTTGAGCCCGAAATCTTTGAATGACAGTTTCTCCTGAACCACTAGGCCGATTTCAACCAAACTTTACCAGAATGTATCCTGGGTGACCCTTTTCAGAAATTGTTACTGAAATTTGGGTTGGCCCCCAAATATGGGCGTGGTAGGGCGCGGCTATTTTTTGAGCCCGAAATCTTTGAACAACATCTCCTCCTGAACCACTAGGCCGATTTCAACCAAACTTTACCAGAATGTATCCTGGGTGACCTTTTTAGCTCACCTGAGCACAACATGCTCAAGTGAGCTATTGTGATCACCTTTTGTCCGGCGCCTGTGCATCGTCCGGCGTCCGTCAACAATTTCTTTAAACGACATCTCCTCCTAAACTACTAGCCCAATTTTAACCAAACTAGGCAGAAATGTTCCTTAGGTGGTCCCCTTTAAGAATTGCTAAAAGAATTGAAATCGGTGAAAAAACTCTGGTTGCTATGGCAACCAAAGTTAAAAATTTAAGAAAATCTTTAAAATTCTTCTTCTTCTGAACAAGCAGCCCTACAGCCTTGATATTTGGCATGGATGATCAGCTCATGGACCTAAATGAAAATAGCAAAAGTCATATCTGTTGGGCCACCAGGTACGGAGCACCAGGGGGGAGGGGGTAGTACTTTGGGTAAATTTTGTAATCTTTAACCTTCTTCTTCTTCTTCTGAACCACAAGCCCTACAGACTTGAAAATTGGCATGGAGGATCAGCTCATAGACCTTAATAAAAATAGCTAAAATCATGACTGTAAAGCCACCAGGTGCGGAGCACCAGGTGGCTGGGGGTAGTACTTTTGTGAAAATTTTGTAACTTTAACCTTCATCTTCTAATTAACCAGGAGCCCTACAGACTTCAATATTGGCATGGATGATAAGCATATGGATCTAAAATAAAATAGCTAAAATCATGAATGTAGGTCCACCAGATGCGGAGCATTAGGGGGCAGGGGGTAGTACTTTGGATCAATTTTGAAATCTTTAACCTTATTCTTCTCCTGGATCAGGAACCCTACAGACTTGAAAATTGTCATGGTCAATATATTGACATTAATAAAAATAGCTAAAATCATGACTGTAGGGTCCCAGGTGCTGAGTGTCTTGGGGAGGGGGTAGTACTTTGGATCATTTTTGAAATCTTTAAACTTCTTCTAATGAGCCAGGAGTCCTACAGACTTGAAAATTGGTATGGATGACCAGCATATGGACATATATTGAATTAGCTAAAATCACGACTGTAGATTCACCAGGTGCATAGCATCTTGGGGGAGGGGGGGCGTGCTTTGTTGAGAATTTTGAATCCCTACAGCCTTTATTAGCTCACCTGAGCACGAAGTGCTCATGTGAGCTATTGTGATCACCTTTCGTCCGGCGTCTGTCCGTCGTCCGGCGTCCGTCAACAATTTCTTTAAACGACATCTCCTCCTAAACTACTGGGCCAATTAACTCCAAATTTTACAGAAATGTTGCTAAGGTGGTCCCCTTCAAAAATAGCTAAAAGAATTGAAATCCATGAAAAACTCTGGTTGCTATGGCAACAAAAGGTAAAATTTTTAGAAAATCTTAAAACATCTTCTCAACCAGTAGTCCTACAGACTTAAAACTTGGCATGGATGATCAGTTCATAGACCTGAATAGAAATAGCTATAATTATAACTTTTGGGCCACAGGTGCGGAGCACCAGGGGGGAGGGGGTAGTACTTTGGGTAAATTTTGTTATCTTTAAGTTTCTTCTTCTTCGGAACCAGAAGGCCTACAGACTTGAAACTTGGCATGGAGGATCAGCATATCGACCTTTATATAAATAGCTAAAATCATGACTGTAGATTCACCAGGTGCGGAGCATCAGGGGGGCAAGGGTAGTACTTTTGTGAAAATTTTGTAATCTTTAACCTTCTTCTGATGAACCACAAGCCCTACAGGCTTGAAAATTGGCATGGAGGATCAGCTCATAGACCTTAATAAAAATAGCTAAAATCATGACTGTAAAGCCACCAGGTGCGGAGCACCAGGTGGCTGGGGGTAGTACTTTTGTGAAAATTTTGTAACTTTAACCTTCATCTTCTAATTAACCAGGAGCCCTACAGACTTCAATATTGGCATGGATGATAAGCATATGGATCTAAAATAAAATAGCTAAAATCATGAATGTAGGTCCACCAGATGCGGAGCATTAGGGGGCAGGGGGTAGTACTTTGGATCAATTTTGAAATCTTTAACCTTTTTCTTCTCCTGGATCAGGAACCCTACAGACTTGAAAATTGTCATGGTCAATATATTGACATTAATAAAAATAGCTAAAATCATGACTGTAGGGTCCCAGGTGCTGAGTGTCTTGGGGAGGGGGTAGTACTTTGGATCATTTTTGAAATCTTTAACCTTATTCTTCTCCTGGATCAGGAACCCTACAGACTTGAAAATTGTCATGGTCAATATATTGACATTAATAAAAATAGCTAAAATCATGACTGTAGGGTCACCAGGTGCTGAGTGTCTTGGGGAGGGGGTAGTACTTTGGATCATTTTTGAAATCTTTAAACTTCTTCTAATGAGCCAGGAGTCCTACAGACTTGAAAATTGGTATGGATGACCAGCATATGGACATATATTGAATTAGCTAAAATCACGACTGTAGATTCACCAGGTGCAGAGCATCTTGGGGGAGGGGGGTGTGCTTTGTTGAGAATTTTGAATCCCTACAGCCTTTATTAGCTCACCTGAGCACGAAGTGCTCATGTGAGCTATTGTGATCACCTTTCGTCCGGCGTCTGTCCGTCGGTTGTCGTCCGGCGTCCGTCAACAATTTCTTTAAACGACATCTCCTCCTAAACTACTGGGCCAATTAACTCCAAATTTTACAGAAATGTTGCTAAGGTGGTCCCCTTCAAAAATAGCTAAAAGAATTGAAATCCATGAAAAACTCTGGTTGCTATGGCAACAAAAGGTGAAATTTTTAGAAAATCTTAAAACATCTTCTTCTTCTCAACCAGTAGTCCTACAGACTTAAAACTTGGCATGGATGATCAGTTCATAGACCTGAATAGAAATAGCTATAATTATAACTTTTGGGCCACCAGGAGCGGAGCACCAGGGGGGAGGGGGTAGTACTTTGGGTAAATTTTGTTATCTTTAAGTTTCTTCTTCTTCGGAACCAGAAGGCCTACAGACTTGAAACTTGGCATGGAGGATCAGCATATCGACCTTTATATAAATAGCTAAAATCATGACTGTAGATTCACCAGGTGCGGAGCATCAGGGGGGCAAGGGTAGTACTTTTGTGAAAATTTTGTAATCTTTAACCTTCTTCTTCTGAACCACAAGCCCTACAGACTTGAAAATTGGCATGGAGGATCAGCTCATAGACCTTAATAAAAATAGCTAAAATCATGACTGTAAAGCCACCAGGTGCGGAGCACCAGGTGGCTGGGGGTAGTACTTTTGTGAAAATTTTGTAACTTTAACCTTCATCTTCTAATTAACCAGGAGCCCTACAGACTTCAATATTGGCATGGATGATAAGCATATGGATCTAAAATAAAATAGCTAAAATCATGAATGTAGGTCCACCAGATGCGGAGCATTAGGGGGCAGGGGGTAGTACTTTGGATCAATTTTGAAATCTTTAACCTTATTCTTCTCCTGGATCAGGAACCCTACAGACTTGAAAATTGTCATGGTCAATATATTGACATTAATAAAAATAGCTAAAATCATGACTGTAGGGTCACCAGGTGCTGAGTGTCTTGGGGAGGGGGTAGTACTTTGGATCATTTTTGAAATCTTTAAACTTCTTCTAATGAGCCAGGAGTCCTACAGACTTGAAAATTGGTATGGATGACCAG
Source organism: Fragum whitleyi (assembly GCA_948146395.1). Taxonomy (NCBI): domain Eukaryota; kingdom Metazoa; phylum Mollusca; class Bivalvia; order Cardiida; family Cardiidae; genus Fragum; species Fragum whitleyi. The sequence continues at coordinate 30,147,655 of OX411554.1, read as the reverse complement.
CATATGGACATATATTGAATTAGCTAAAATCACGACTGTAGATTCACCAGGTGCAGAGCATCTTGGGGGAGGGGGGTGTGCTTTGTTGAGAATTTTGAATCCCTACAGCCTTTATTAGCTCACCTGAGCACGAAGTGCTCATGTGAGCTATTGTGATCACCTTTCGTCCGGCGTCTGTCCGTCGGTTGTCGTCCGGCGTCCGTCAACAATTTCTTTAAACGACATCTCCTCCTAAACTACTGGGCCAATTAACTCCAAATTTTACAGAAATGTTGCTAAGGTGGTCCCCTTCAAAAATAGCTAAAAGAATTGAAATCCATGAAAAACTCTGGTTGCTATGGCAACAAAAGGTGAAATTTTTAGAAAATCTTAAAACATCTTCTTCTTCTCAACCAGTAGTCCTACAGACTTAAAACTTGGCATGGATGATCAGTTCATAGACCTGAATAGAAATAGCTATAATTATAACTTTTGGGCCACCAGGAGCGGAGCACCAGGGGGGAGGGGGTAGTACTTTGGGTAAATTTTGTTATCTTTAAGTTTCTTCTTCTTCGGAACCAGAAGGCCTACAGACTTGAAACTTGGCATGGAGGATCAGCATATCGACCTTTATATAAATAGCTAAAATCATGACTGTAGATTCACCAGGTGCGGAGCATCAGGGGGGCAAGGGTAGTACTTTTGTGAAAATTTTGTAATCTTTAACCTTCTTCTTCTGAACCACAAGCCCTACAGACTTGAAAATTGGCATGGAGGATCAGCTCATAGACCTTAATAAAAATAGCTAAAATCATGACTGTAAAGCCACCAGGTGCGGAGCACCAGGTGGCTGGGGGTAGTACTTTTGTGAAAATTTTGTAACTTTAACCTTCATCTTCTAATTAACCAGGAGCCCTACAGACTTCAATATTGGCATGGATGATAAGCATATGGATCTAAAATAAAATAGCTAAAATCATGAATGTAGGTCCACCAGATGCGGAGCATTAGGGGGCAGGGGGTAGTACTTTGGATCAATTTTGAAATCTTTAACCTTATTCTTCTCCTGGATCAGGAACCCTACAGACTTGAAAATTGTCATGGTCAATATATTGACATTAATAAAAATAGCTAAAATCATGACTGTAGGGTCACCAGGTGCTGAGTGTCTTGGGGAGGGGGTAGTACTTTGGATCATTTTTGAAATCTTTAAACTTCTTCTAATGAGCCAGGAGTCCTACAGACTTGAAAATTGGTATGGATGACCAGCATATGGACATATATTGAATTAGCTAAAATCACGACTGTAGATTCACCAGGTGCAGAGCATCTTGGGGGAGGGGGGTGTGCTTTGTTGAGAATTTTGAATCCCTACAGCCTTTATTAGCTCACCTGAGCACGAAGTGCTCATGTGAGCTATTGTGATCACCTTTCGTCCGGCGTCTGTCCGTCGGTCGTCGTCCGGCGTCCGTCAACAATTTCTTTAAACGACATCTCCTCCTAAACTACTGGGCCAATTAACACCAAATTTTACAGAAATGTTGCTAAGGTGGTCCCCTTCAAAAATAGCTAAAAGAATTGAAATCCATGAAAAACTCTGGTTGCTATGGCAACAAAAGGTGAATTTTTTAGAAAATCTTAAAAATTCTTCTTCTTCTCAACTAGTAGTCCTACAGACTTAAAACTTGGCATGGATGATCAGTTCATAGACCTGAATAGAAATAGCTATAATAATAACTTTTGGGCCACCAGGTGCGGAGCACCAGGGGGGAGGGGGTAGTACTTTGGGTAAATTTTGTTATCTTTAAGTTTCTTCTTCTTCGGAACCAGAAAGCCTACAGACTTGAAACTTGGCATGGAGGATCAGCATATCGACCTTTATATAAATAGCTAAAATCATGACTGTAGATTCACCAGGTGCAGAGCATCAGGGGGGAGAGGGTAGTACTTTTGTGAAAATTTGTAATCTTTAACCTTCTTCTTCTTCTCAACCACAAGCCCTACAGACTTGAAACTTGGCATGGAGGATCAGCTCATAGACCTAATTAAAAATAGCTAAAATAATATCTGTTGGGCTGCCAGGTGCGGAGCACAAGGGGGAGGGGGTAGTACTTTGGGTAAATTTTGTAATCTCTTCCCTTCATCTTCTTCTGAACCAGGAGCCTGACACATTTGAATATTGGCATGGATGATCAGCATATGGACCTTTATATAAATAGCTAAAATAATGACTGTAGATTCACCAGGTGTGGAACATCAGGGGGGAGAGGGTAGTGCTTTTGTGAAAATTTTGTAATCTTTAACCTTCTTCTTCTTCTCAACCACAAGCCCTACAGACTTGAAAATTGGCATGGAGGATTAGCTCATAGACCTTAATAAAAATGGCTAAAATCATGGTTGTAATGCCGCCAGGTGCAGGGCACCAGTGGGGAGGGGGGAGTACTTTTGTGAAAATTTTGTAACTTTAACCTTCATCTTCTAATGAACCAGGAGCCCTATAGACTTCAATATTGGCATGGATGATAAGCATATGGATATAAAATAAAATAGCTAAAATCATGAATGTAGGGTCGCCAGATGCGGAGCATTAGGGGGGAGGGGGTAGTACTTTGGATCAATTTTGAAATCTTTAACCTTATTCTTCTTCTGGATCAGGAACCCTACAGACTTGAAAATTGTTATGGGTGATCAATATGTGGACATTAATAAAAATAGCTGAAATCAGAACTGTTGGGTCACCAGGTGCTGAGTGTCTTGGGGAGGGGGTAGTACTTTGGATCATTTTTGAAATCTTTAAACTTCTTCTAATGAACCAAGAGTCCTACAGACTTGAAAATTGGTATGGGTGATCAGCATATGGACATTAATTTAATTAGCTAAAATCATGACTGTAGATTCACCAAGTGCAGAGCATCTTGGGGGAGGGGGAGTGCTTTGTTGAGAATTTTGAATCCCTACAGCCTTTATATTTGACATGGATTATTCAACTCATTAAAGAAAACTTTAAAAGTCTCAGACTCGGCCTGTATATCTGGCATAGATTTGCTGATCACAGACCTTCTTTGAAAAAAGCTTAAATAAATAATGACCAGGGGAGGAGCAGGGGGGGGGATTATTTCAAATGTTATCTGATTGAATAAGTGAAACTCTCTTTTTTCTGTGGTTGCATGGACATACCTAGGTAATGAAGCTTTTTTCTCAGGTGAGCGACCCAGGGCCAATGGCCCTCTTGTATTTGTCATGTATTGATCAACTCATTAAAGAAAACTTTAAAAGTCTCAGACTCAGCCTGTATATCTGGCATAGATTAGCTGATCACAGACCTTTTATGGAAAGAGCTTAAATGAATAATGTCCAGGGGAGGAGCAGAGGGGGGGAATGATTATTTCAAATGTTATCTGATTGAATAAGTGAAAATCTCTTTTTCTGTGGTTGCATGGACATACCTAGGTAATGAAGCTTTTTTCTCAGGTGAGCGACCCAGGGCCAACGGTCCTCTTGTTCAGAATTTGTTACTAAAATTTGGATTGGCCCAGAAATATGGGCGTGGCAGGGCGTGGCTATTTTTTGAGCCCGAAATCTTTGAACGACATCTCCTCCTGAACCATTGGGGTGATTTCAATGAAACTTTACCAGATTATTCCTTTGGTGACCCTCTTCTAAAGTTGTTCAAGAAATTTGGATTGACCTCCAAATATGAGCTTCAGGGCGGGACTTTTTTTTGAGCCTGAAATCTTTGAACAACTTCTCCTCCTGAACCATTGGGCCGATTTCGATGAAATTTTGCCAGAATGTTCCTTGGGAGACTGTTTTCAAAAGTTGCTAACAACATTTTGATTTGCCCTTAAATATGGGGGGTGACAAGGTGGCACTTATTTTGAGCCCGAAATCTTTGAACGACATCTCCTCTTGAACCACTGGGCTGATTTCAATGAAACTTTACGAGAATGTTCCTTCTGTGACCCTTTTCAAAAACTTTTTGTGAAATTTTGATTAGCCCATAAATATTGGCATGGCAGGGTGTGGCTTATTTTGAGCCCAAAATCTTCGAAGTACATCTCCTGATGAACCGCCGGCCGCGGCACTTATCCTTTCCGACATTTGTCTTCCACCAATGGGTAGATAATCGTAAACCTATGTGGAATAGCAACTGGAGGCTAGGAAAGGGATGTGGTGGTAGTACTGGTGTGAGAAATACCAGGAATCCATCGTTAGGTGCTCCAGTCGTAGCGATATAACTGAGAGATTGTTGAAAGCGACGTAAAAATTCAATTCAATTCCTGATGAACCGATTTCAATGAAACTTGAGGATTTTGGTGCAATGTGGGCCATACCCAGTTCATTATCATAAAATAGGTCTTAAGAGATTTCAAAGTGCTGTTTTCATTCAAAGAAAGATTCATTTAATGAAAGTCTTAAGACGTTATAGCCAGTGGAGCGATACAGGCCCTCTTTGGCCTCTTGTTTTTAACCTTCTGCTGTCTGCACTAAAACAGAGTTAGACACTTAGGAGAGTCGAGGAACATTTTGCAATTTAGGAGTCTCATGGACTCCTATATCAGGTGAGAATATCTAGTCGCCGATCCAGAGCCACTCATGATCAGGGCTATGGGGGGCATAGATGTTTTACAAATTACAAATTAAATTGTGAGTGAAATGGAATAATGCAACGGAAATAAGCAGTGCAAGTCATTTACACGGATATTTGTTATTGGTTTAGCCTTCCACTTGTCTATATGAGGCCGCAGTCATAGCGCAGTTGGGAGCGCGTCGTACTGTCAATCTGGAGGTTCCGGGTTCGATCCCCGACGGCGGCACTCATTTTTTCCGACTATTAGACTCTCACCATGGGGCCGCGGCAATAGCGCAGTTGGTAGCGCGCCAGACTTCTAATCCAGGGGTCTATATTCGCACGGGTTCGATCCCCGGCCGCGGCACTTATCCTTTCTGACATTTGTCTTCCACCAATGGGTAGATAATCGTAAACCTATGTGGAATAGCAACTGGAGGCTAGGAAAGGGATTTGGTGGTAGTACTGGTGTGAGAAATACCAGGAATCCATCGTTAGGTGCTCCAGTCGTCGCGATATAACTGAGAGATTGTTGAAAGCGACGTAAAACTCCAATTCAAATCAAAACTCTCACCATGGGTTGATACTCACGTAGACCTATGTGAGAAAGTAGCTGGAGGCTAGGAAAGGATGTGGTGGTTGTACTGGTAAGAGAAATACAAGGAAACCATCGTTAGGTGCTCCAGTCGCGCGATATAACAAAAAAAAATGTTGAAAGCGGCGTAAAACTCGATTCAAACCACTTGTTTGTAAGGAGCCGTAATGAGGGTAGAGCATCATGGCCCGAGGTTATAAAACTTTTTTCGTGCTCAACTCAAATAAAATTAATCAACAAAACAATTAACAAATGATATTAATGTTCATACATTTATGATAGTATTACAACAGAAATACTGCTTTAATCTCGCAGGCTGAAGTTTGAGAACATTTTAAGTTGAGAATGAGTAAAGTTTATTTACTCGGACTCGGATGCCAAAACTTCAATCATGAAACCCATGGGTTCGATCCCCGTCGGGGGCACATATCCTTTCCGACATTTGTGGGCGATAAGTTGTTAACAAGTAATGGAAGAGCATCAAGGCTCGGAAAGAACGTAATGGTATTATTGGATCGAGTGATACCAGGAATCCATTGCTATGCGCTCCAGTTTCTGAAATATGACTAAAGAATTGTTTAAATCCTATTATAAATCCCATTTGAACAACCAAGTCCTGCTCTCACTTAAGATGATTTGCTATTGTAATGGCAAACTTGTTATGAAATAATGAGTCTTCAGGTCCGAATCCAGGTTCTGTAATTGTTCATGTGGTTATGCTCTTTGACAAGATACAAAGAATCAATCTTCGTACTTGTTGCATTCAGGGAGCTTAAATAAATCCATGTTTTGATATGAGTGGCAGATAGATCATATTATTGAAATTATAACCAATAAAATGAAGATAGATAATAGATAGATTATAAGCGATTATCCACGAAGGTCGGGGTCACAATTGAAGTTTGAAAACTAATTTCTTAGAGTTTGTAAAACGTTGATCTCAATCCGTTGTCTGCTTTTCCGTCTGACTTCGAAAATGAGGGATCTCCCGTGAAATACTCCAAAAACAGAGAAGTGGTTACATTGGGGTTTTATCCTTATTTCCTCTGCACTATGATTTAAATGTTGCGCAATTTAAAATTAGATACATGTGGTGTAAAATAAATATCAACTTTCTACTTTACTACTGAAATACGAATAACATAAATAAGTATTCGATATTTACAAAAAAAACTAAAAGAAAAACAAGGAAGATAACGTTCAAAAGTCTCCAATTGAACTCGCGAACTAAACATTTTCCTGTAAATTCAACACTATTCAATGGAAGTTGCTTGTATTTTGCAAAAAGGCTCCTCTCATCAATGCACATCATTCAGTGTCAAGGTCGATTATCAAGACCTAACTTTTAAAAAAGACCAGTTTTAGGGTGCACGAGTGTTTGACAAACACATGTAACTTTTCGCCCTTTCAAAGGTAACCGAAGTTAGGACCTCGAAATAAAAAAAAATGCAAGTACAAAGAAGGGCGTGCGTCTATGGGTTAAGATTACATATGGATGGCTCAGCGCGAATCAGTTGTAACTGCCTTTCTTATTTTTATACAGGCAGTTACAACTGATTCGTACCGAACTGTCGATAACAGATTAATCGAGGTAATTGCTCATCTTTTTTGTGTCACGAATCCTGTTCTGACAGCATTTCTGCGTGCTAGCTGGTGGTATTTTTCCGGTTTGTGGCAGTTCAAGTTCACTTCTACACCTATCACCGTATCGTATCACACAGATTTTTCTATTAGTCTCAGGGTCAATTTAATTGAAAAAAAAAAATTCCACGGACTTGTAAATAACGAGTATCAGCACTGCTTCCTTTGATACGAGCAATATCAAGGACACGAAGTGCATCATGGTGGTAGATAAATGTGACCCGTCACGCGAAAAGGGGCCATCTGTGTAGTGCGTTAAGTGTCGACCCCAGTCAGACTGCGCAGACTGACTTGGATCGAAACTTTTCGCACTTGGCCCATTTTCTGAATCTAGAACGATCAATCTACCTTCCCGTGAAAGAATTCTTGAAATGCGACCTCTTTTTGTCCTGTCACTAAAACCAATCTCTTTTACAAAAATATTTAAGAGTTTCCCAATTGGTCCCTTTTCGCGTCACGGGTCTCAAGTGATAATAGCAAGATGACCCACGAAAATATTGTTGACAAACAATGGTGAATGAGGTTATCATATCTCGTAAACAAAAACACGTTTCTTCAAACTGACCAGTGTGACCATAGACACATCACGTGGTATTCATCGACACTCTAATGCTTAAACGCTGATAGTATTTAAATGTGACCCGTCACGTGTAAAGGGACCATCTTGGAAACCGGTAATGTAAATATACTGAGCGACTTTAAAAACGCAACAAAGTAAATTTGAAATTTGAGTACAAAAAAGTAGATTTGGTTTAACTAAATTTAGCTGAAATCATACAAACATGATCCTCTGTTGAATCGACTTAATCTTGATTTGATTTTACGCTTTGGTTAGTTTTGGCATAGCAATCTACTGTTCACTCTTTTTTTTTTTTTCATTGCACTTTTTATGGTTGATTGATTTAACAAATCAGAAGTGTGGAGGGTAATCATTGATAGACATATCAAAAACCGTTAAAAGAAGTGAAATCAACTCACTCTCGTTGCTAAGAATGTACTCTTAAGTAAGTCAAAAGGGAAAGTGTTCCTTAGAATCGGAACGTCGTTAACCTCGATTAGATTAAAAATTATTGATTAATTCGTTCAATATTTAAACATCTGCATGGTAGGACCTTGCCAAAAAGGAATTTCAGAAGACTTAACGTGTTTTAAAAGATGACGTTAGTGCAATGCCGTAAACACGCTTAAAATTGCATCTCAAATATGAATGAGCTGTCTGGAAAGGGGTTAAAAGCGTGAACATGCTATGTTTGACAAAACCGCATTCACACGAACAACGTTTGTGGTTCTACGAACGGAATGGAAAGGCATGTAAGTGACGTCATTTCTGGTCAAAAAAGTGACGTTTTGGTGTCGTCTTTGCACCAAACGTGCTTAAACGCAGAATTCATGATTTGTTTGACCTCTTTGATTCATTAAACCAAACTCTGAAATTTGTTTGGCTTTTGTTTCATTTGAAAAGAAAATATCGTTCAAGCAGTAGGGCTATGGAGAAATTTCAACTTTCGTGGGTACGCTTAAAAGTGTCCCCGTATTGGGAATACAAGAGACTGTTTCAAAATAACATTGATGTTGGACTAAAGGTAACTTGTTAAAGTAACAAATTAAGTATATTTCAGTGTGAGTCTATTCACTAATATTTGCATTTAAGTGACGTTTTTAAGAATTGCGTTTTTAAAGTCGCTCAGTATATTTCAAAGAGGTATGGGTTCCAGCACAGACTCTCATTTCAATAAATATTTTACAGGAAAGTAGAGCGACCGATCTACATTAAGTAAATAAGCTTAGTGCAAGCAGTGTCAACCCTTGTCAGGCTGCGCATTCGCCTCTAACCGCACAACCCAAATCATCCTCTTTCTGCTGACGGGACACAATAATTGATGTATAAGAGCAAGGTAGTCGGAATAATGATGACATTTGCAATATCCTTTAGTAACTTTTTAGTGATAAATCATTGATTCGAATGAGGTAAAGACTTAAGATTACTCAAAGTTATATCGCTGCCGGCTACCTTGCCTTGCTGTCGGTTTATAACGCACGGTTGGATTGAGTGCAAAAATGTTGAAATAACGGTATTGTTTCGCTCGAAATAATGAAAAGCCATAATGAATATTAACCCTTGTCATGCTGAACCCGGAATATTCCTGTTTTGGCAGGAGCTATAGACCAACATCAGCCTGCACATATGTGCAGCCTGATGTTAGTCTACACCACCTGTTTTGTACTTTGAAACCAGAATTGTCAATAGATTTGGTTTTTCAAATAAAAATTGACCTACAGTTGGTACTTTCAGTGCTTTTTGCCCGATGAAAATTTTTAGCCAAATTCATTAAGCATGACAAGGGTTAACAAACCGCCATTGGGTGAGTAAAACATAGTAAAAGCAGTTTTTAACCCTGATTTAGCATGTTTTAAAGGCCAATGGAAGCTGTACATAACATGTTCGTATTGATATGACATTCATGAAAAATTGCCGACGCTAATCAATTTTACACTATCAATGGAAAATTACATTTGTCGATTGCAGGACGTAGGTACAGTTAAGAACATCGTGAAATTGACAAAATGAATTATTTCGGAATAATTTTGGAGTGAAATTGAAAGAGTATGCGTTGCGAGATTTGAGTGTTATTCAAGGGAGGTAATCCAATATCGCCAAGTTTGTTCAAGATGAACAAAGTTGGCGATATTTGGATTACCCCCCATAAAACGATATACGTAATGTTGTGTTTGTGTGTCCTCGTGGACCAATCAGACACTTTAAATCTCACGCCAGCCAATAAGATCGTGAAATATTTGATCTAGTTGAATTAAATGTTGATCGATTGAACCATTTCGTAATGGTTTCTAACGATTTCGGAGGGTGTTTGATCGATTTGGGTGAGTGTTTTAAAATGAATGAATGGATCGCTGAGTGAGTGGTGTTGAATGGTTTTGATCGCAGAACGTGTCAATTTCACGATGCCTTTAACTTTATTGTTCCGCTCAGCAGCCGGGCGTATTCGATGCTCTTTTTATATACTCGTCGAAAGAACGATTATGTGATCACCCGTGGCGGGCGTGCGACGTTCACTGCTTTGTCCGGAGCCTAACTCCGTCACCTTGTTTCTGATTGCTTTGAAACGTTTCTCTCATGATTACGGAGTGTAGGGCGAAAGAACCATAACATTTACTTTGAATAATTTCCCTGAGCATAGCTCGCTCAAGGGGAGCTTTAAGGAGCACCCTGAATACGTCGTGCGTCGTCCGTCGTCATCAATCTTAAACATTCACTTCCTGACAGGACGGGGCTTATTTTGAGCCCGAAATGAATGAAAATGTGAATGGAACTTTGCCAGAAAGTTTCTTGGCTGAAATCCACTAGACCAAAAAATTCAGGTGAGCGTTTTAGGGCCATTCATATCCTCTTGTTTGTTTATCATGCTTGAAGATCCAGCAGTGTAACGGGCATATCTTCTGACTATCTGACACCTTGTTGGTTAATGCATTCGATTTGTATGTACATACATTATGGCTAGCTATTTTGCAGTATACCTCTATAAAATAAGAAAATATATTCCTCTCTTTTAAACATCTTGTCAAATTTAAACGTTAATATTTGCTCAATATGAAAGTTTTCTTTTGGTGCTTCCCTTTTCGATAGCTTACAAAATAGTATTTATTATTACTGCTTTCATCGATATGTGAAACCAAATTCCCGGTCTATCGAAATTCCCGTATATTGATCGGCACAATTGAATTGTGAAAAAATATAGATATTAATGAAAACCGTGGACGCTAGATATTCAGTCTATGTTAAGACAGTAAATTCTAGTAAAAAAAAGAACGCGTTTAACTTTTTCATGATAAGGTCTCGAATTCAAAGATAGCTGACGAAATGAATTGCAAGTGAAAATCTTTGTTCACGTCAATAACGAATGACCATGAATCTACCAGTAAATACATCGGAAAATAAACAAGTCACGTGGTTTATCCAAATTTATCACTGATAAACAAAAATGATGTAACCCATGTTTTTACGATACATCATTTGATTACTTGTAACCAACAGCAAGTGTTCATAGGTTTTGTTAGAAAATAGAAATTTTGAAAAACCTTTTAAAGGTGAGAACGTTATTATAACTCTTTGGCTTATCATAAACTTAAATTTCATACTCATACATCCCCTCGCCTCGAATTGTGAAATAAATAAATAAAGATGTCTTTTATCAAAGTTATTATTCATAGAAGAAGTATTATTATTTATAATTATTATATGAAATATTTAAGATATGGAGAGCGTATTCGTTGCTTTTATGTAGGTATGAAACTAAATACCTAACCTCACTCTATGACTACCCGAAACGAATTCATACATAAGTGTGATTAGGTTTTTAGTTTCATACCTTCAAAAAAATATAAAAAAATACTCTATTCTTTTTCATGATTTAAAATTAAAAAGTAACATTTAAAGATATAACCTTAACAAGATAGATTTTTAGGGGACAGGTTAATGTAGTAAACCCGTAATAGTTTCGCAACATTTCGGACCACATGTTCTTTCACAATGTTAACCGAGGCTTCATAATGAAAAACATTAGGAAACCTCGGTTAACAGTGTTCAAGTTCATGACTTCCGAAACGTTGCGGAACTATTACGGGTCCACTACCTTAATGAGCAAGCTTACAAAAAAGCTTCGTACTAAGAAAAGTTGTTTTCTTAATGTGGTCAGAACGCGGGAGTCTTGATGGAATTCCTTTACCATAAACCATAAATGCATAAAATTAATAAATCAATAAGTTCACAGGGCCATTGCTTGGTGAACGTTCACGCAAAAAGCGAACTCTTGGATTTTTTAAAAATATTTTTTTTTATTTTTAATATTTGATCGGAGCGAGCATTATGTCAATGTGTAAATAGGTTAATTGTGTCAACAATGGTTTCTTTTTGTATCAGTCCCTCACCATAATCGACCCATTTCTTTGAACTCAGCATCCCCATTTCAACGAACTTTATAGCCCGATTTAACGAACTTTATAACGGTCCGATTTCAACGAACTTTATAACCCTATTCCAACGAACTTTATAGCCCTATTTCAACGAACTTTATAGCCCGATTTCAAGGAACCTTATAGACAGATTCCAGCGAACTTTATACCCTGATTTCAACGAACTTAGACTGTTGACTTATTCTGACGAACTTATTAAATAACGAAATTATAGGATCTGTCATGAGATTTTGTTTGAGACAAGCCGATATCATCTAAGTCTAGAAAGGATTTTTTTTTATCTTATAACTATACAACTATCCGTGTGATAACAACCCATATGATATTTTTTATGACATCACATAGTTATTTTTAGAACAATGATATCATGCAGTTAATTTTAGAAATTTGCATTTCTGTTAGAAGCATCGACGAAAACAAGACTAAACGAGGTTATAAGATAAATATAATACGTACTAAGTGTATTGTATGAAAAAATATCTAACTCGGTTGTGAGAATTGATAATTGTCTCAGCAGAGCCTCGACAATGATCAATACTCCCAACCACGTTAGATATTTTTTCTCATACAAATCACTAAGTACGTATTATATATTTATATTTTGTACGTTAGAATCCCGTATTTGGAACAACAAGATGACAGAAATTCATCGGGAAACGTGCGTTAGATAACGTCGAGATGGCGACATTTGAACCTGTGCGTGACATTTCCAACAATTTGGCACATGCCTGAGGTACAACCATTTAGCAACACAGACAGTTTCGTGGTGTAATTTGAAGATTGCCTGGCTGTTTACAGGTACTGTGAGACTTTGTTTATCGATAAAATGTTAAGTGAAGGACGTCCGCACAGTCTGACCCGAGTCTTAGCTTTGCGCACATATAAAATTGTTCGAAATGTCACGCACAGGCTCATTTAGAATGTGATCCTACATGTGTGTAAGGTAATGGTATCCCCGATGGCTGTCTATAGAATACAAGGGTTACTATGTTAGAATATAAAATTACCATCATATAAATTGCAGACGAAGTGATCCTGCCATGCTGAGTTTATACGCTAGCAGTGGGTCGATGGTTGAAGACAAAATGCTCCGGCTTTGGGTGGAGTATATAGCTAAAGATCGATCGGATCTTAATATTAGAGGTGAGAACGGATTAGAATAATTCACAAACTTAAATGGAATGAAGGACCACTGCTTGCAATAATAAAATTGATTACAATAATAACAATTAAAATGATGATAATAATGATGATGAAAAACGGAAATTAAGAGACAAAGATGGTATTTTTTTAAGTCACGTTCAAAACTAAAACCCTAATCGCACTGTATGAATACATAAAGCGGGCGCATGCATAAATGTGATTATGTATTTATTTTCATATCTCAATGAATTAAAAGAAAATATTTTAATATCTAATAATTTACTATCACAAAGTAAAAACAGACACATGCTTCTTGTAGAACTATACTTTGTTTGCCAGCCCTCTGCTTTTCCTCTTACTTTAACAAATATGTATTTATTTCCAGGGGTTGCCATTGTTTATGACAGTGGAGCCCAGGCAGCGGCTACTGAAGGTTTTAAAGTTTCAACAGATGAAATCAAGGTGAGCTTATTTCAACAAGAGAATCAAAAATACTAGTAACGTTTTCGTATGTTAATTGCAGACAGTGAGCTTTTACTGTGATTATTATTGATCGGAAATTCACGTTTGCATTTTTCATTTGTGATATGTATAATTTATCATATTAGAGACAGCTATAAATAACTGATAAACAAATGAAAGAGTGAATATAAAAAAATAATACGTGTCAATATATAAATGAATGAATAAAAATAAATAAAGAAATAAAATATATGGCTTCAATAAATAAGACATCTACTTTTGTTTTATTGTTTCGTTATACACGAATCTACTATTAGAGATACGAACCACTGCTTTTGCATAAATAACTGAGTTTTGACTATTGACTTTCAGAACATTCAGAAAGCATTCTCAAATGAGACAGTAGACAGAATAGCGTTTAGAGGGGTGACTTTTTGTGTGAAGAGCCGAGATCCAGACCAGCTTGTTTGTTTTAACGGAAATAAATACGTTATTGTGAACCGAACACAGAAAACTTTCATCATAACATATTGTGTGTCAAAACAGAAGAGTGTACAAGTCGCACATTGGATAAATAACGTGGCTAAGAAGATAAAAGCCAGACGGACTTGATTATAACGAAACTGACGAAAAATTAAGATTTATCATGATTCGAGTGAGTGCGTGACAAATTGACAAGTCAATTTTAATGGCCGTTGAGTCGAAAATGGACAATAGTGATGTTGCGTCAAGTTTCAGTCCTAGTAAAGCGCATGTGCTGCGCAGGTTCGGACCAGGCATGGTCCCGTTTTACTAAACTTCTAGCGAAAAGTTTAAGCGTTAGTCAAAATCTCAAATCGTACCTGGTGATCATTCATTAATTGTTTGATATACTCAGTTCCAAAAGAAAAAGTGCACTTTTGAATTTTGAATGTCTCGGAAATTTTACGACAAACCGTCGTGAAATGTGGAATAACGCTACCCAATAGTATCTGTAAACGACATTTGAGAACAAAAAATCACATTATACATTATTGGTCTACATGGTGTTGGGGGGGGGGGGGGGGTAATTTGGGCCCCTATGATTTTAGTCAGTCATTCTTAGGGACATTTGACCGAATCTTTCCTCGATCACAAAATCCGTGAACCCATACTTTTACCGTAAACAGCACTAATTGCATTTTGTACGAACTATGCCTATTTTTATTTGACTTAGTTTTCATTCACCATCGAACAGCTGTAGCCGAGTGTTGCTTGCACCGTTCTTGCTTTTGTTGTATGTTTGTATTGTCTTCACATTAATGTTTTCATGGCAGGCGAACCTTTGCTAAGAAAAAGTTCACTGTTCTTAGTGTACTAGCAGTGTGATATGTTGTAATACGTCTTTGTTTAATTAAACTGTAAATGATAATAGATTATTATATGATAAGTGTTTCCTGCCAAAATTTACAAAGCTTCAAGAATGGTTGCCATGGGCTCGATCCCCGGCGGCGAGTCTGTCCCGAGTCGACGTATGTCTCCATTCAACAGGTGGATAATCATAAACCTTACTGTGATAGCAGCTTGTGGCAAGGGAATGATGTAATAGCATTACTGGTAATACTGGTAAAATAAATACAAGGAATTTATTGTTAAGTGCTCCAGTCTCTGTGAAATGACCGAACAATTGTTTAAAAGCGGTGTTAAACCCAAATTCAAACGAAAAAGATCTAAAGTATATCATAAACAATTCTTAGGTCCTGGTTAAATCAATCGAAGCTCTATTTGTCCTACCGTAGTCAGCAGCTTTTTTTCGAAACTTCTGTATTTTGAATCAAAAACATTTCCCTTTACTTACAAATAATATCACATACATTGAAAAACGTTATTTGTAACAGGATAATCCTGCGTTTGGTTCACGCAAGCTAAGTTTACAGTATGAAAGTTTCAAGTGTCCCTTTTCAAATTTCAAAGGTCTTATGCACAACTAGAAATCATAGAGAGTAACTGTGTGTAGTTTCAGCTCATTCCCATTGATAACTTAGGAGGAGTTGCGCACACAAAAAACAGTGATTTTGGTTATATTCAAGGGCAGATAATTCAAGATTACTCAGGAATGACTAAAGCTATTTGAATTTCAAAAGTCTTATGCACAACTAGACATCATTGGGAGTAATTGTGCCAGTCTCAGCTCATTCCCATTGATAGTTTGGGAGGAGTTGCGCACACACAAAATAGTGATTTTCGTTATATTCAAGGGCAGATAATTCAAGATTTCTCAGGAATGACTGAAGCGATTTGAATTTCAAAGCTCTTTTGCACAACTAGACATCATAGGGAGTAATTGTGCCAAGTTTCAGCTCATTCCCATTGACAGTTTAGGAGGAGTTGCGCACACAAAAAATTGCTAACGGACGGACGGACGGACGACCGAGGCCATAACATAGTACGACCCTTCGAGCGTATAATGAAAATGTCAGATAGCTTCTTTTTTTACATTTGCGTTATTTGACAACCTTTTTGGGTTGGCTCGGCAGGGCAGTGGTTATACAGGACGTCGGACTTGGCAATATTTGGCTACGGTTGGCGTCTCCGACTAGGTTCAAAATCCTGGAGGAGTTAGAAATATTATTGTTTCCAATATGGTTGAAAAAGATGTCGTAATGAGAGATTCTGTAACCAGAAAAATTGAAATATGATCATTCCATTTATTGTCCTTAGGCAACCAAAGTATCGCATCTACAGCTTGAATAAAGCTATAAGTACGATGCCTTGGTTGCCAAACGACGTTATAATGTATTTATCCTTCCCTTTTCGGGTGAATCAGTACTCTAAACCACTTGATCACAAAAAAAAAAATAAGTAAAATTGGCGCTAAAGTAAAGAACGTTATAAATAAAAACAAAAAGTTGGGACCAATGTCTCTCGGTTCATCGGATAGGCTGAATAGGACGTTCATATCCCCCAAAGATCCTCAAATAAAAGGAAATTAAGTGTTCCTAAAGCTGTTTTAAAAAACAGTAACCCCCCACCCCCACCCCCCTATATAGGATATCTACCCATTCTATTAGTTGTGAAAGTCTTCCATAACAAACATTCAGTCTTCCCCAAATCCTCCCATAAAGAACATTTAGTCCTCACCTCATCCCCAATATACGACATTTTATCCATTTGAAATCCTTCAATAAAGGACATTCAGTCCTTCGCCACCCCTCCAATAAGCGACATTTTATCCTTCCCAAACCTTCCCGTTAAGGGCATATAGTACTTCCGAATCCCCCCCCCCCCCCTAATAGACGACATTTTGTTCCCCTCCCTCTCATAAAGGGTATTTCTTCTTTTTTAGACCCTCCTATAAAAGACATTCGGTTCTCCTAAATCATACAGTCATACAAAACGCTCCCATAAAGAGATTTAAGAATACATGTATTTAGTTCTCCCAAGAAACCCTAAAATATAGGACATTTAGTCTTCCAAAATCCTCCAATAAAGGACATTTGGTCCTCCAAACATCCTCCCAAAAGGACAACAAGTTCTTCCCTTTCCTTTCCATAAAAGACATTTAGCACCCCAACCCCATTCCTTTAGTCCTTCCATATACCATCAAATATAGAACTCCCATGAAGAACATTTAGTCCTTTCCTCTTCACCTCATTAAGGTCGAACAGTCCTTCCCGGCATTTAAGACTTTTTGTCCTTTCAAACCCCTTCCAAAAAGGCAATTCAGTCCTTCCCAAACACTCCCATAAAGGACAGTTAGTTATTCCCAAACCCTTCCATAATGGACATTCAATCGTTCCGCCTCCCCTCCCATTAGCGACATTGTGTCCATCCAAAACCTCCCATTTAGGACATTAAGTCCTTCCTATTCCCTTCCCAAAAGAGACATCTTGTCCTCCACAAACCCTCCCATAAAAATATGTATTCCTTTCCAAACCTTCACTTGAACAGGAGTGTCGAACTCTCGAACTCATTCTTCAGTCCGGAACTTAAAATCGCTATATATTTTACCTGAAAATGTAGCTTACTTCAGCAGAAAAAAATGAATGAACTTTGGTGGGACGGAGGCTTCTTGGCACAATGGCAAGGGCGTAACTCCCATTACGCAATTTACGCAAGTGCGTAAAAGAAATAATCATCTGTTGAAAAATATCGTTGATAAATGATCTTAACATCAAAACTACAGATTTTACAAGCTGTAGTTACGATGTTTTGGTCAGTTATCAACGCTCAAATCGTAAAATGGGAGTGCACGAAGTGCATTCATCTTTTGTCACAGTCCACATTTCACCTTTATCCTATATATTCTTTGGTTGTCGCCTATGATACGCCTATGCAATGGTATAGATTGGTGTATCGTGGTGTATTAACTTGCCCCGTTCCAACATTCTGTTTTCGTCTCTTTATCGCATAAATAAGAATGCGTTAAGTGAAATTCCATGAGGCCCCTTTTCCAAATGAGCGTCCCAATCTCTTTGAATTCAATGATTCTCCTGACCCTATAATAATATTATGAAAATTTCATGAAAAATCGAAAATAGGTGTGGACTTTGTGTAACAAGATTGCACTAAGCGATATTCTTAAGTGAAACTCCATAAGGCCCCGTTTGCTCGCAGGGTTTGACATTAACTACTATTTGCCACAGGCCTGAAGGACCTGTAAGTCCGGAATATAACAGATCCCCCCTGATAACAAGAGGTCCTACATAAAAACCATGTTTGATTATTAGCAATTTAAGGGATAAATTGCAAGGAAAACATTGTTGGTAAAGAAGAAATTGCTTTTGACAAGCAATTTCTTCTTTTTCTACAATGTTTTCCATATATTAATGCAAATTTTAGTATTGGAAAAGCAAATATTTTTCAAAACTGGACGGATTTGATACACTTAGTTCTTTCATTTACAACAGGCCTGAAGGACCTGCAGCATGGTAACATCTACCAGTCCTCCCTAAAATCCACAGGTTTCGGGCCGGTGGACTTGTGTTAGTGTCGATCCCTCAGTGGCTCGTGTCAGTTTCCGACAGATCAAGAGAGACGATCCGTTTGACCTTACAGTCATTCTTTGAAAGTTTCAAGAGAATCCATGATATCTGTGGCCTTTATCGCCTAAACAAGAAAAAGTTAACGGACGGACGCATTGTCAGACGAAGGGGAAACACGCCATCACAGTAGCTCTTCTCACCTTCGGTCAGCATTCTCACCTTTTTTTCTAACAATAAAGTTAGAAATAAATTCAGACTTTTGTATGTTCTTTTAAGTTTTTTTTTCAATTAACTAATTGAACTTGTTTCGCCTTTCGTTTTTAGGTGATAGGAGCTTTAGCGGTGTCGAGTATCCCCTCCGCCTGTCCGTCTGTGCGTCTGTCTGTTAACTTTTTTCTTGTTTACGCGATGAATTACACAAATCATCATGACAATCGGATTCGCACAGTGAAAATATATAGGATGATTGTAGGATCATAAGGATCGTCGTCGTTGGAACATATAATCCGACAGAAAACACGAGGAAAGGGGCCTTATGGAATTTCACTTGCGAGTTTCACTAAGTGAAATCTTGTTCACGCAGTAAAGTCTACAAATGTAAACAGATTCAAACTTTCACAAGGCCGTGATCAGTGTAGGGTCATAAGAAGCAATGCTTTAAAAAGTGGGGTTAATCCTTTGGATAAAGCGGGAAAGAGGCCTTACGGAATTTCACTTGGTGCATTCTCGATCGGAAAACGCGGGAAAATGAGCCTTATGGAATTTCACTTACGATTTTCAACAAGCGATTTCTGTTTACGCGATAAAATCCACAATTTTCACATATTCTATCGAAACGTTCACAGGATGAGTGTATGGTCTTAAGGATCGTCGCCATTAAAACAAGGGATAACTCGTTGAAAAAACACGGGAAATGGGACCATGTGGTCACCGTTAAGAATACAATTACGGCGCAATTTTGTATATGCGATAAAGTCCAGAAATATTTTCAGAATCTCTTGAAATTTCACAAGGTGAGTGTTCGATCATAAGAACTGTCGCTTTCATAAATGGGGATGATGGGAATGATCCGCGTGAAACACAGAAAAAGTGGCGTTTTGGAATTTCCGGCAGTTTAGAAAAAATATATGAATGCAATCTTGTTAAAACGATAAAGTCCACAAATATTATCGGATTCTATAGCAGAAACTTTCACAAAATGATTGCAAGGTCTTAAGCACCAATACTTTCGAAAATGTGGATGCTACTTTGGAAAACACGAGAAAATGGGGCTAAATTTACTTAGTGTGATCTTGTTTACCACGAGGAGTCCAATTTTAAACGATATTTTCGGATTCTCTTAAAACTTTTTTCAACGTAATTGTATACGATCAAAAGGATTGTCGCTTTTGACAATTTTGGGGATCTATTTGAAATCACTCGAAAGGAAAAATCACTTAATGCATTCTTTTTTTGTGATTTAAAAGTCCAAAATTTTATCTGATTCTCTTTGTCTGAGTTTCAAATGATAATTATTAGGAAATAACAATCGTTGATTTGAGAATTGGGACGATCCAAAAAAACAGGGAAATGGGGTCTTATGTCCTGGAATTTGATGTCTACAAAATATATAGGGTTGTCATGAAACGTTCACAATATGATTGTAGGATCATAGCCGGGATAATCACTTTTGAATTGGGGGCAATCCACCAGAAGACACAGGAAAAGGGGACCTGCTAAATATCACCTAGGACTGTACAATCTAATAAAGTTGACTGATAAAGTCAAAAAATATTATCGAATTGTCCGGATCTAAAGCCGCTGAATAAAGTTCCTGTGTGTATTGTGTTAAATCATGGAAGTTGCTTGGTCACGAAACAAAATTTATGAATTTGAATTTGCGCACGTTTATCTTGTGCGAAATGTGGGTAAGGATAAAAAGCTGACTGCTGACTGCTGACCAGCTGACCACAAGGTATAAACTGCTGACCAATAATTTGCTGACCACTTATTTACCACTTATTCTAGCCCCTGAACACACCCTTTACTCTATGTAATTAGAACACCATTTACATTATTTATATTTATCACAACTTCGGAAGGTGATTAAACTTTACAATAAAATACCTAAATTTATATTAGAAAGATTAAAAATTTGATTTTTTTTATATTCTTTCTTTTTTATAAGGCAAATAGAGAAAATTAAATTTGTTTTCTTTAATCTTATTTTTGAAATGTATCTTAATAGAATGTAAAATAATGTGGTGATATTTATTTTATATTATCGATTGTCAGCTTTAATCTAATCTTTCACTCATATTTTCACATTGTAGTCAGGTTTTTGGAGCCATCTAACTTTCTTTTATAATTAACCCGTTTACAGACAACAAATTTTTAGATGGGTTAAAATCTGAAGTATTTGTAAGAAAAACTATTAAAGGATTTTTTATGCTTTTATTTATCTATTTATTTATTTATTTATTTTTTTGGGGGGGGGGGGTGTTAGAAATCACTGGTATAAATTTGACATTGAAAAATACATTTATCTTTTAACTAGTCAAACTCAGGCCTTTCCACAATATTTTAGGAAACAACTCCCAAATGCCAAATTAACCCTTGTCATTCTGAATCTGGAATATTCCTGCTTTTGCAGGAGGTATCTTTAGACAAAGATCAGCCTGCACATGTGTGCAGTCTGATCTAAGCCTCTGCTACCTGTTTTACCTTTGAGCCAGATAATTTAAACAATAATCTTTTCAGGACCAAAACTGATCCAAAACTTTCACTTCTGTGATTCTAATGTAATTTTGCTAAGGTTTTATTCGGTATGACAACAGTTTAGTGGTAATTAGTTGCTCACTAAATAGGTTTTGAAATATCAGTTTTTATTCTTTATTTAGCCCAAATTAAAATAACAATTTTGATATTGAGAAAGGCATAATGTTCATCAAGGTATATTAAACCATCAATCCTACAGTAAAAAGATTCACACAAGAACATAAATTGGAATTTAGTTTCATACCTCAATGAAATTTAAATCTACTCTCTTCATTGACAATTTAATTAAGAATATTTGAAGACTTCTCAACTATAATTTAGTAAAAGCTATGTACTCTAAATTGTTTAAATCAAGGCGTATTAATTTTTTTCATATAATCAGAATGCATGTGTCTCCATAGCCACAAATTGAATTCATTTATTCAAAAATGACAACCGTTATTCTTCACTTGTTATAAACTCAATATGTTGTTAATAAAAAAAAAAGAATCTGACTGTTCTGATGACCAGGCTCAATTCATTTCTACATAGAATCTTCTGACCAGTACAAATGAAATGGCAGTCAACATTCTGCTGTCTGTTATTTAACAGATTATGGCATTATTCTGCTGACAGATTTGAAAAAAAAATCAACAGCTAACAAAATACTGCTGATCAGTATAGTTTTCAGTGCTTACCACATTCTGCTGACCATAATTATACAGATATTGACAATATTCTGCTGACCAGAATGGGAAAACAGCTGACCGAACCTTTCTGACCAGTGTAGATATAAATGCTGACCTCATTCTGCTGACCATTTTTGAACAAATGAGAATATTCTGCTGACCAGTTTGGTTAGCTGACGAAAACTTGCTGTCAAGTATAGATTTAAACTGATGACCACATTTTGCTGACCATTATTATACAGATATACACAGTATTTCTGCTAACCAATAAAGGAAAAATAGCTGACCAAATCTTGCTGACCAGTTTAGATTTATACTGCTGACCACATTCTGCTGACCATTATTATACAAATATAGATAATATTCTGCTGACCATAAGAGAAAAATGGCTGACCAATTCTTGTCTTCCAGTATAGATTTAACCTGCTGACCACATTCTTATGACCATTATTGGACTTATAATGAATAAATGTAGCTGACCATTTAAATTGAGAAAAAACAGACAAAATCTTGCCGAGTAAAGAATTTAAACACTGACCACATTCTGCTGACATTTATAATTTTATTAGAATAATTAGCTGACTGGTTTGAGAAAAAGCTGACCAAATCTTGCTGACCTGTGTAGATTTAAATTTCTGACCACATTTTGCCCAACCATTTACTATACTAATATAGACAATATTTCTGCTGACCAATATGATAAAAAGCTGACCAAATATTGCTGGCCAGTATAGATTTAAGCTGACCACATTCTACTGACCATTATTAAACAAATAAGTGGAATAGTAAGCTGACTTGTTTGAGAAAAATAGCTGCCAAATCTTGCTGACCAGTATTGATTTAAATTGCTGATCACATTCTGTTGAACGTTATGCTATACAGATCTAGAAATATTCTGCTGACCAGTATGAAAAAAAAAGCCGACCAAACCTTGCTGACTAGTATAGATTTCAACTGCTGACCACATTTTTCTTTCCATCATATAGATATAGATGACATTCTGCTGACCATAAGAGAAAAAAATGCTGACAAAGTCTTGCTGACCAGTATAATTTTAAACTGCTGACCACATTCCTATGACCATTATTGGACTAATAATGAGTATATTCAGTTGACGGGTTTTAGAAAAAGGCTGACCAAATCTTGCTGACTAGTGTAGATCTAAAATGCTGACCACATTTTGCCCACCATTATTATACAAATATAAGCAATATTTCAGCTGACCAATAAACAAAAAGCTGACTGTATCCTGCTGACCAGTATACATTTAAACTGCTGACCGCATGCTGCTGACCATAAGTCAACAAATGATGAGAATATTAAGCTGGCCAGTATGAGAAAAATATCACACAAATTTCTGTCAAATCTTGCTGACCAGTACAGATTTAACAGCTGACCACATTCTGCTGACCATTATTGAACAAATAATGGGAATATTCAGCTGGAGGAACGGACAATTGCCCTCCCGGACGATTGCCCTCCCGGATGATTGCCCCCTGGACGATTGCCCTCCGGACAATATCCCTCCCCATAAAGTGGCAACCCGGACAATAGCCCTCCCTATATTTTTCTTCCATTTTTCACTTTTGTTTGGGATTTTCTGTTCCTTATTTGTTTTTTATTGTTTATTTGAAGTTCATTTATAGAAGAAATCGAAATTGTTTACTTGAAATTAATTTATTATAATTATGTAGATCTGATAGTTTTTTTTTATTATTATTATTTTTATTCAAGTGTTTGAAACAAGTAGGGTTATTCAAATTACACATTTATTGTTCTCTTTAATCTGTTTAACTGAAACTAAACAATGGAATATATAAACATTAGTCATCAGTTTGTTGAATCTTCAAAAGTAATTAAATACTTGTTAGTATAAAATTATACTCATTTTAATGAATTGACATAAAGGATAATATTGATAAGTTGTTTTAAATAACATCTTTTATATACTATCTTTCATTTTCATACATTTATTTAAATTTTAAAAATTGAAAAACTTTCAGTTGAGCCTTTCAGTGGAGTGGGTGGTCTAGTGGTTAGGACGGTGGCTTTTGGATCGAAAGGACCCGGGATCGAATCCCGGCCAGATCACGGGAATTTTTTTCTGAGCAAAAAATTAACTTCACGTTGCTCCTCTCCACCCAGGTGTATAAATGGCTACCTGTGAGAATGTAAGTCTAAGTGCTGTGGCTGCCGATGAGCGCCGTTTGTTAACAGCCGACTTGCAATTCAATGATCGGGGGTTAAAGTGTGAAGTCGGTTGAATATGCCTGACATAGAAACAGACTATAAACCTAACTTTTAACTTTTTAGCCTGAGAAAAGTTTTATTACCTCGGGCCTTGAAAGTGCTAAAATAGTCATTGCATATCCCAGAAGAAGTAATATCCAAAGGGAAATTACTATGGCTGTTGCATATGCATCCAAATAATATATGTTGATATAAGGGGAGGGCAATTGTCCGGGAGGGCAATTGACCTGGAGGGCAGTTGTCCAGGAGGGCAATTGTCCGGGGGGCAATCATCCGGGAGGGCAATCGTCCGGGAGGGCAATTGTCCTACACTCATTAAGCTGACCGGTAAAGGAAAAATAGCTGACCAAATCTTGCTGACCAGTATAGATTAAATCTATCAACAACATTCAGTTAAACCATATAATACAAATATAAAAATATTCTGCTGACCAGTATGAGAAAAAAGCTGACCAAATTTTGCTGACCATTAAACAGATGAAGACAATATTTCTGCTGACCTATATGAGAAAAATTGCTGTACAAATCTTGCTGACCAGCAAAGATTTAAACTGCTGACCACATTCTGCTGACCATTATTGAACAAATAATTGGAATATTAAGCTGACCGGTAAAGGAAGAATAGCTGACCAAATCTTGCTGACCAGTAAAGATCTAAACTGCTGACCACATTCTGCTGACCATTATTGAACAAATAATGGGAATATTAAGCTGACCGGTAAAGGAAAAATAGCTGACCAAATCTTGCTGACCAGTAAAGATTGAAACTGCTGACCACATTCTGCTACCCATTTTTGAACAAATAATAAGAATATTAAGCTGACCGGTAAAGGAAAAGTAGCTGACCAAATCTTGCTGACCAGTATAGATTAAATCTATCAACAACATTCAGTTAAACCATATAATACAAATATAAAAATATTCTGCTGACCAGTATGAGAAAAAAGCTGAACAAATTTTGCTGACCATTAAACAGATGAAGACAATATTTATGCTGACCTATATGAGAAAAATAGCTGTACAAATCTTGCTGACCAGCAAAGATTTAAACTGCTGACCACATTCTGCTGACCATAATTGGACAATTAATTTGAATTCTTAGCTGACCGGTAAAGATAAAATAGCTTAACAAATCTTGCTGACCAGTAAAGACCTAAACTGCTGACCACATTCTGCTGACCATTATTGAACAAATAATGGGAATATTAAGCTGACCGGTAAAGGAAAAATAGCTGACCAAATCTTGCTGACCAGTAAAGATTTAAACTGCTGACAACATTCTGCTGACCATTATTGAACAAATAATAAGGATATTAAGCTGATCGGTAAAGGAAAAATAGCTGACCAAATCTTGCTGACCAGTATAGATTTAAACTGCTGACCACATTCTGCTGACCATTATTGAACAAAAAATGAGAATTTTTAACAGACAGGATTTAGGATAAAAGCTGAGCAAATCTTGTTGACCAATATCAATTAAAATTGTCAACCACATTCTGCTGAACCATATTATACAAAAATAGAATTATTCTGCAGAAAAGTGCAAAAAAAAGCTGAATAAATATTGCCTACCATTAAACAGATGAAGACAATATTTCTGCTGACCTATATGAGAAAAATAGCTGTACAAATCTTGCTGACCAGTAAAGATTTAAACTGCTGACCGCATTCTGCTGACCATTAATGGACAATTAATTTGAATTCTTAGCTGACTGGTTTGAGAAAAATGGCTGACCAAATCTTGCTGAGCAGAAAAGATTTAAACTGCTGACCACATTTTACTGACCATTATTACACAGATAAAGACAAAATTCCTTCTTACCGATATGACAAAAATAGCTGACCAAATCTAGTTGACCAGTAAAGATTAAAACTGCTGACCACATTCTGCTGACCATTGTTGAATAAATACAGTCAAACCTGTCTTAAGCAAGCAACCAAGGGACATTCAAAAAGCGCTTGCTGAAGACAGGTGCTTGCTTAATACAGGTCAATTTCAGTGCAAATGGTTCTTTTGGGAACTTGGTGGCCGCTTGCTTAAGACAGGTTACTTGCTGAATACAGGTGGCCACTAAGACAGGTTTGACTGGGAATATTAAGCTGACCGGTAAAGGAAAAATAGCCGACCAAATCTTGCTGACCAGTATAGATTGAATCTATTAACCACATTCAGTTGAACCATATAATACAAATATAAAAATATTCTGCTAACCAGTAAGAGAAAAAAGCTGACCAAACTTTGCTGACCATTATACAGATGAAGACAATATTTCTGCTGACCTATATGAGAAAAATAGCTGTACAAATCTTGCTGACCAGCAAAGATTTAAACTGCTGACCACATTCTGCTGACCATAATTGGACAATTAATTTAAATTCTTAGCTGACTGTTTTGATAAAAACAACTGACCAAATCTTGCTGACCAGTTAGGATTTAAACTGCTGACCACATTTTACTGACCATTATTACACAGATAAAGACAAATTCCTTCTAACCAATATGACAAAAGTAGCTGATCAAATCTTGCTGACCATGATTATACAGATGAAGACAATATTTCTGCTGACTTATATAAAAAAATCTTGATGACCAGTAAAGATTAAAACTGCTGACCAAATTCTGCTGACCATAATTGGACAATAAATTTGAATTCTTAACTGACTGGTTTGAGAAAAAAGCTAACCAAATTTTGCTGACCAGTATAAATTTAACCAGCTGACAATTTGAGAACAAATAATGAGAATATTAGGCTGACCAGTATTAGAAAAATAACTGACCAAATCTTGCTGACCAGTGAAGATTTAAACTGCTGATCATTTTCCGCTGACCATAATTGAACTAAACTATAAACTGTCTTGTTTGAGAGAAAAATCTGACCAAATCTTGCTCACCAGTATAGATTGAATCTTCTGACCACATTTGGTTTAACAATATCAAACACATAGAGAAATATTCGGCTAACCAGTATGAGAAAAAAGGTGACCAAATGTTGCTGACAAGTATAGATTTAAACTCCTGACCACATTTTGCTGACCATTATTATAACTGCTGACCACATTCTGCAGATATAATTCTTGAGCAAATAAGAAGAATATTTAGCTGACTGGTTTGAGAAAAAATGCTGACCAAATCATTGCTTTTATTTTCTTACCTTAATTTGAATGTTTTAGTATCAAATGATATGATCCCTTTATCCGAAAAATCCATAAACATCCTGAATATGAACGAAAAAGTCTGAAAAAAAGCTTAAGTCTAAGTGACCTAGTCTTGTGGTGTAATGAAGAAAACATATAATTTTAGCACAGTCCTGATTATGTCCTTAGAATGCCATGTTTATGTTGACATGAAAGATGATATATAATTTTTCAAATAAACAAATTGACAAGTGGCAAATTGACAAGTGTATACAATCAATAGTTGTTGACACATGATAAACTTTGCAATGATTAAAATAGGCGTTACTCAGATTCAGTAATTCTCATGCTAGTTTTGAATGTAGGTTAGCTGATGAATGAATACATAAAATTTTCTATTATAAGAAGATGATAGGGATGGGGGTATGGCCATTACCTCCCCCCGTCTAATCTCTTCTACACTCATACAGAATACATGTAATGCATCATAAATGCTGAGAACAGACATTTCATCAACAACACTCCGTTGAAAGATTTGTCTGATTAAAATTCTGTTTAATGTGACTCCCCCTCTATTATAAACCTACTTTATTAATATTCACGCAGAAATTCAGTCAAAACACTAGCCCTGCCTTCAAGATGAAAAAAAACGTGCACTTAGTGCATGTGAAAATCAGGATTAAATTGCAAAACTGTTTGCACCGTTTTGTGATCCTGAACGCAGGATTCATCACCCCTTACCCCCAACCCCTATTTGTATTTTTGGTCCCCCTGTACCCATGTGTCCTGGATCTGCTGCTGGTGCAGTATTAGATAGGGTTCACAGAACAGGTTTATCCAAAGGATTCTTCCAGAATACATTATCTGTATTTCAAACATCATCTCACCCAACCAGGATCTTAGTCTAAATGATATTTTTTGCTAAATTCTTTTGGCGAAATAATAATATAGGCATTCTTTATTCACATAACCAAATTTCTAGTTTTACTACATAAAATGTAATGCATTCTTTTAATATTGTTCATGTCGTTGTTTTAATTATTGTCTTTATAATCTACTTTTCACAGATACTTCCCTTTTTACATGACATGTGATGAAACATTTCAAGTATATTGTAAAATATAAATAAAAATAATAATACACGTTTAACTCTAAAAGCTTTAATACGATATACAATATATAACCACATATGAATATAATTCATCATTTTGTAGGTGACTGGTTTTCAGGCCTCTACACATAATGCAGGATGCAGTACACACAGAAAACCAACGAAAACTTAAATCAAGTCAATCATTAAGGCATTAAATTAACGCAAAAGCTTAACATTTGTCTGGAAATGTTATATTGACTCTCTCTCTGGCGTCTGAATGTATGGGGTTTTATTAGAATTTTTATGGTAATTATTGAAATCACAAGTTCATTTAGACATTATAGCATCAGAAAAGGTACTCAATGCTGTGGGGTTGGAAAGGCTCTTAAAAATACATTGTTTCAATAATCTATGCATGTATAAATTATTATCAATTTTTCATCTTTACCAATTATTTATTATTGGTGCTAATAAATGTATTGGATAATGTAAAGCAATAAATTAATTACAACTGTATGGTATATCAAAAATTGTTATCCCCTAGGGTATAAAAAAGATAAACAATTAGCTTATCAGTTGAGGTCCAGAATATAGAACGTTCTTTATAATCTTTAAAAGGTATATCCAATAAACAGCCTCTTATAATATCTGGACCAATCAGATTACATGGCCCAATTTGCTACGTCTGATTGGTCAATCATGGATGAAAATTGCACAACCAACTGTCAATCAAAATGGGTGAACCAATCAGGAGCCCTTGGATTATTTTAATTACCCATCTGTAGCATTATAACTGGAAATCCCTTTGTTCCAAAATAAGCACCATTTAGCATTACACCCCAAAATTTTAAATTGATTGTTGAAATTTTGCACCAGATCATTTTCAAAAAATATAAAATCCTCATTTCGGCATGCATGCACACAATTCAAAGTAAAGACTCTGATTAACCTTTTATTCCACAATGGCAGGCAAATTTATTTATTAAAAATTGTTTATAATTATGTGAAAATAGAAAAAAAAGTAAAACCTAAAGAAAATACCAATATCAATTAACCCCTTTCTATACAACCGTCAGATAGGGTGCAGTAATTCCATGATAGAGATTAGTTGATGATTATTGTGGAAAATGACTTTTGAAAGTGACAATTAGTTTCTCCTTTTCCCACAACATTGTCCAAATTATAGCATCATTTCAAGCTGCGCCCTTTTTTTTCTCCTGCGACATCTTGTAATTTGGGCCAATGGAATTGTAGGAAAAAAGCCTATATTTAAAATATAATCTCATTATCTTTAGCCCATTAATCATCTAGCTGTTATTTTTTCTCTCTCTTCAATTTTTTACAGTTAATAAAATTATGGTCAAATCTGAGGACCAAAAAAGCTGGCTGCTTTGATGCGATTGTTTATTGTTTTGTTTTTGTTTTCATCTTTTTTTCTGGAGGCTAAGAAAATATGTAGCAGGAGTTTTATGTTGTAAGAAATACTAGAAGTTCTTTGTTAAATGCCCCAAGCACTGAAATATAATTGAAAAATGTTACCAGTATTTAACCCCCATTCTAACAATCTATCTACAGTATAATCAAAGAGGTTGATAAATTGTGATAATATGATAAGCTCTTTTAATCTTAACGAGCCTATCAATAGGGTCAATCAACAAATTCAAAAAAAAAAAAAAAGGATATAGAATTTAAAAAAACAACGACAAAAAAACAGCAGCTGGAGAAAGGGTTTTCCACCAACCAACCTCTCTATAGTCACCCACCTCATTGGTTGTTACCAGATGGACACACTGCAATTCACGGGTCCCCCAATTTACACCCTCTTACTAAAATAAAAGGCCAATTAACAAAAATCAGTTATAAATTCATGTAAAAAAAAATTAAATGTAAAATAGTCAAAATTTGAAAAAAAGAGAAAGCAGGAGTAACATTTTAAATCATAAATAAATATAATGAATAAATCATCATAGAAACTCTTTATTATGTAAACTTTTTAAACCTTATTTTTTCAATTTGCCAAGTACATTAACAATTTACTATAAAAACAAACAAACAAAAAAAAAACCCCATCAAAGCTTATACTGATTACATATTAAATCAAAGTCTAAAGAAGAGTTTGTTCTATCTACATAATATCAGATTTACTTTAAAAACATTTTTGATAAAATGATAAATTATAAAATGATAGTAATGAACAACTTTAAATTACCAATAAAAGCAAAATAAGGGATTATCAAAATTCTCTTTTCTAAAAGGAAAAACATTTTCTGTATTTCTAGATGCATTCTCAATTCATACATGTAGTTCCTATTTTCTTGTCATGAAAATCTCTTTAATGAGTTTTGAACACAAAAGTGTTGGTTTATAAGTAGAGTAAATGGTATGTCAAGGAGCTATAAATAAGTGGTGAAATAAGTGGTCAGCAATTTACTGGTCAGCTTTTTATACCCATTTGGTCAGCTGGTCAGTGGTCAGCAGTCAGCTGGTCAGCAGTCAGTTGGTCAGCTTTTTATCCTTAGGATAAAAAGCTGACTGCTGACTGCTGACCAGCTGACCACAAGGTATAAACTGCTGACCAATAATTTGCTGACCACTTATTTACCACTTATTCTAGCCCCTGAACACACCCTTTACTCTATGTAATTAGAACACCATTTACATTATTTATATTTATCACAACTTCGGAAGGTGATTAAACTTTACAATAAAATACCTAAATTTATATTAGAAAGATTAAAAATTTGATTTTTTTTATATTCTTTCTTTTTTATAAGGCAAATAGAGAAAATTAAATTTGTTTTCTTTAATCTTATTTTTGAAATGTATCTTAATAGAATGTAAAATAATGTGGTGATATTTATTTTATATTATCGATTGTCAGCTTTAATCTAATCTTTCACTCATATTTTCACATTGTAGTCAGGTTTTTGGAGCCATCTAACTTTCTTTTATAATTAACCCGTTTACAGACAACAAATTTTTAGATGGGTTAAAATCTGAAGTATTTGTAAGAAAAACTATTAAAGGATTTTTTATGCTTTTATTTATCTATTTATTTATTTATTTATTTTTTTTTGGGGGGGGGGTGTTAGAAATCACTGGTATAAATTTGACATTGAAAAATACATTTATCTTTTAACTAGTCAAACTCAGGCCTTTCCACAATATTTTAGGAAACAACTCCCAAATGCCAAATTAACCCTTGTCATTCTGAATCTGGAATATTCCTGCTTTTGCAGGAGGTATCTTTAGACAAAGATCAGCCTGCACATGTGTGCAGTCTGATCTAAGCCTCTGCTACCTGTTTTACCTTTGAGCCAGATAATTTAAACAATAATCTTTTCAGGACCAAAACTGATCCAAAACTTTCACTTCTGTGATTCTAATGTAATTTTGCTAAGGTTTTATTCGGTATGACAACAGTTTAGTGGTAATTAGTTGCTCACTAAATAGGTTTTGAAATATCAGTTTTTATTCTTTATTTAGCCCAAATTAAAATAACAATTTTGATATTGAGAAAGGCATAATGTTCATCAAGGTATATTAAACCATCAATCCTACAGTAAAAAGATTCACACAAGAACATAAATTGGAATTTAGTTTCATACCTCAATGAAATTTAAATCTACTCTCTTCATTGACAATTTAATTAAGAATATTTGAAGACTTCTCAACTATAATTTAGTAAAAGCTATGTACTCTAAATTGTTTAAATCAAGGCGTATTAATTTTTTTCATATAATCAGAATGCATGTGTCTCCATAGCCACAAATTGAATTCATTTATTCAAAAATGACAACCGTTATTCTTCACTTGTTATAAACTCAATATGTTGTTAATAAAAAAAAAAGAATCTGACTGTTCTGATGACCAGGCTCAATTCATTTCTACATAGAATCTTCTGACCAGTACAAATGAAATGGCAGTCAACATTCTGCTGTCTGTTATTTAACAGATTATGGCATTATTCTGCTGACAGATTTGAAAAAAAAATCAACAGCTAACAAAATACTGCTGATCAGTATAGTTTTCAGTGCTTACCACATTCTGCTGACCATAATTATACAGATATTGACAATATTCTGCTGACCAGAATGGGAAAACAGCTGACCGAACCTTTCTGACCAGTGTAGATATAAATGCTGACCTCATTCTGCTGACCATTTTTGAACAAATGAGAATATTCTGCTGACCAGTTTGGTTAGCTGACGAAAACTTGCTGTCAAGTATAGATTTAAACTGATGACCACATTTTGCTGACCATTATTATACAGATATACACAGTATTTCTGCTAACCAATAAAGGAAAAATAGCTGACCAAATCTTGCTGACCAGTTTAGATTTATACTGCTGACCACATTCTGCTGACCATTATTATACAAATATAGATAATATTCTGCTGACCATAAGAGAAAAATGGCTGACCAATTCTTGTCTTCCAGTATAGATTTAACCTGCTGACCACATTCTTATGACCATTATTGGACTTATAATGAATAAATGTAGCTGACCATTTAAATTGAGAAAAAACAGACAAAATCTTGCCGAGTAAAGAATTTAAACACTGACCACATTCTGCTGACATTTATAATTTTATTAGAATAATTAGCTGACTGGTTTGAGAAAAAGCTGACCAAATCTTGCTGACCTGTGTAGATTTAAATTTCTGACCACATTTTGCCCAACCATTTACTATACTAATATAGACAATATTTCTGCTGACCAATATGATAAAAAGCTGACCAAATATTGCTGGCCAGTATAGATTTAAGCTGACCACATTCTACTGACCATTATTAAACAAATAAGTGGAATAGTAAGCTGACTTGTTTGAGAAAAATAGCTGCCAAATCTTGCTGACCAGTATTGATTTAAATTGCTGATCACATTCTGTTGAACGTTATGCTATACAGATCTAGAAATATTCTGCTGACCAGTATGAAAAAAAAAGCCGACCAAACCTTGCTGACTAGTATAGATTTCAACTGCTGACCACATTTTTCTTTCCATCATATAGATATAGATGACATTCTGCTGACCATAAGAGAAAAAAATGCTGACAAAGTCTTGCTGACCAGTATAATTTTAAACTGCTGACCACATTCCTATGACCATTATTGGACTAATAATGAGTATATTCAGTTGACGGGTTTTAGAAAAAGGCTGACCAAATCTTGCTGACTAGTGTAGATCTAAAATGCTGACCACATTTTGCCCACCATTATTATACAAATATAAGCAATATTTCAGCTGACCAATAAACAAAAAGCTGACTGTATCCTGCTGACCAGTATACATTTAAACTGCTGACCGCATGCTGCTGACCATAAGTCAACAAATGATGAGAATATTAAGCTGGCCAGTATGAGAAAAATATCACACAAATTTCTGTCAAATCTTGCTGACCAGTACAGATTTAACAGCTGACCACATTCTGCTGACCATTATTGAACAAATAATGGGAATATTCAGCTGGAGGAACGGACAATTGCCCTCCCGGACGATTGCCCTCCCGGATGATTGCCCCCTGGACGATTGCCCTCCGGACAATATCCCTCCCCATAAAGTGGCAACCCGGACAATAGCCCTCCCTATATTTTTCTTCCATTTTTCACTTTTGTTTGGGATTTTCTGTTCCTTATTTGTTTTTTATTGTTTATTTGAAGTTCATTTATAGAAGAAATCGAAATTGTTTACTTGAAATTAATTTATTATAATTATGTAGATCTGATAGTTTTTTTTTATTATTATTATTTTTATTCAAGTGTTTGAAACAAGTAGGGTTATTCAAATTACACATTTATTGTTCTCTTTAATCTGTTTAACTGAAACTAAACAATGGAATATATAAACATTAGTCATCAGTTTGTTGAATCTTCAAAAGTAATTAAATACTTGTTAGTATAAAATTATACTCATTTTAATGAATTGACATAAAGGATAATATTGATAAGTTGTTTTAAATAACATCTTTTATATACTATCTTTCATTTTCATACATTTATTTAAATTTTAAAAATTGAAAAACTTTCAGTTGAGCCTTTCAGTGGAGTGGGTGGTCTAGTGGTTAGGACGGTGGCTTTTGGATCGAAAGGACCCGGGATCGAATCCCGGCCAGATCACGGGAATTTTTTTCTGAGCAAAAAATTAACTTCACGTTGCTCCTCTCCACCCAGGTGTATAAATGGCTACCTGTGAGAATGTAAGTCTAAGTGCTGTGGCTGCCGATGAGCGCCGTTTGTTAACAGCCGACTTGCAATTCAATGATCGGGGGTTAAAGTGTGAAGTCGGTTGAATATGCCTGACATAGAAACAGACTATAAACCTAACTTTTAACTTTTTAGCCTGAGAAAAGTTTTATTACCTCGGGCCTTGAAAGTGCTAAAATAGTCATTGCATATCCCAGAAGAAGTAATATCCAAAGGGAAATTACTATGGCTGTTGCATATGCATCCAAATAATATATGTTGATATAAGGGGAGGGCAATTGTCCGGGAGGGCAATTGACCTGGAGGGCAGTTGTCCAGGAGGGCAATTGTCCGGGGGGCAATCATCCGGGAGGGCAATCGTCCGGGAGGGCAATTGTCCTACACTCATTAAGCTGACCGGTAAAGGAAAAATAGCTGACCAAATCTTGCTGACCAGTATAGATTAAATCTATCAACAACATTCAGTTAAACCATATAATACAAATATAAAAATATTCTGCTGACCAGTATGAGAAAAAAGCTGACCAAATTTTGCTGACCATTAAACAGATGAAGACAATATTTCTGCTGACCTATATGAGAAAAATTGCTGTACAAATCTTGCTGACCAGCAAAGATTTAAACTGCTGACCACATTCTGCTGACCATTATTGAACAAATAATTGGAATATTAAGCTGACCGGTAAAGGAAGAATAGCTGACCAAATCTTGCTGACCAGTAAAGATCTAAACTGCTGACCACATTCTGCTGACCATTATTGAACAAATAATGGGAATATTAAGCTGACCGGTAAAGGAAAAATAGCTGACCAAATCTTGCTGACCAGTAAAGATTGAAACTGCTGACCACATTCTGCTACCCATTTTTGAACAAATAATAAGAATATTAAGCTGACCGGTAAAGGAAAAGTAGCTGACCAAATCTTGCTGACCAGTATAGATTAAATCTATCAACAACATTCAGTTAAACCATATAATACAAATATAAAAATATTCTGCTGACCAGTATGAGAAAAAAGCTGAACAAATTTTGCTGACCATTAAACAGATGAAGACAATATTTATGCTGACCTATATGAGAAAAATAGCTGTACAAATCTTGCTGACCAGCAAAGATTTAAACTGCTGACCACATTCTGCTGACCATAATTGGACAATTAATTTGAATTCTTAGCTGACCGGTAAAGATAAAATAGCTTAACAAATCTTGCTGACCAGTAAAGACCTAAACTGCTGACCACATTCTGCTGACCATTATTGAACAAATAATGGGAATATTAAGCTGACCGGTAAAGGAAAAATAGCTGACCAAATCTTGCTGACCAGTAAAGATTTAAACTGCTGACAACATTCTGCTGACCATTATTGAACAAATAATAAGGATATTAAGCTGATCGGTAAAGGAAAAATAGCTGACCAAATCTTGCTGACCAGTATAGATTTAAACTGCTGACCACATTCTGCTGACCATTATTGAACAAAAAATGAGAATTTTTAACAGACAGGATTTAGGATAAAAGCTGAGCAAATCTTGTTGACCAATATCAATTAAAATTGTCAACCACATTCTGCTGAACCATATTATACAAAAATAGAATTATTCTGCAGAAAAGTGCAAAAAAAAGCTGAATAAATATTGCCTACCATTAAACAGATGAAGACAATATTTCTGCTGACCTATATGAGAAAAATAGCTGTACAAATCTTGCTGACCAGTAAAGATTTAAACTGCTGACCGCATTCTGCTGACCATTAATGGACAATTAATTTGAATTCTTAGCTGACTGGTTTGAGAAAAATGGCTGACCAAATCTTGCTGAGCAGAAAAGATTTAAACTGCTGACCACATTTTACTGACCATTATTACACAGATAAAGACAAAATTCCTTCTTACCGATATGACAAAAATAGCTGACCAAATCTAGTTGACCAGTAAAGATTAAAACTGCTGACCACATTCTGCTGACCATTGTTGAATAAATACAGTCAAACCTGTCTTAAGCAAGCAACCAAGGGACATTCAAAAAGCGCTTGCTGAAGACAGGTGCTTGCTTAATACAGGTCAATTTCAGTGCAAATGGTTCTTTTGGGAACTTGGTGGCCGCTTGCTTAAGACAGGTTACTTGCTGAATACAGGTGGCCACTAAGACAGGTTTGACTGGGAATATTAAGCTGACCGGTAAAGGAAAAATAGCCGACCAAATCTTGCTGACCAGTATAGATTGAATCTATTAACCACATTCAGTTGAACCATATAATACAAATATAAAAATATTCTGCTAACCAGTAAGAGAAAAAAGCTGACCAAACTTTGCTGACCATTATACAGATGAAGACAATATTTCTGCTGACCTATATGAGAAAAATAGCTGTACAAATCTTGCTGACCAGCAAAGATTTAAACTGCTGACCACATTCTGCTGACCATAATTGGACAATTAATTTAAATTCTTAGCTGACTGTTTTGATAAAAACAACTGACCAAATCTTGCTGACCAGTTAGGATTTAAACTGCTGACCACATTTTACTGACCATTATTACACAGATAAAGACAAATTCCTTCTAACCAATATGACAAAAGTAGCTGATCAAATCTTGCTGACCATGATTATACAGATGAAGACAATATTTCTGCTGACTTATATAAAAAAATCTTGATGACCAGTAAAGATTAAAACTGCTGACCAAATTCTGCTGACCATAATTGGACAATAAATTTGAATTCTTAACTGACTGGTTTGAGAAAAAAGCTAACCAAATTTTGCTGACCAGTATAAATTTAACCAGCTGACAATTTGAGAACAAATAATGAGAATATTAGGCTGACCAGTATTAGAAAAATAACTGACCAAATCTTGCTGACCAGTGAAGATTTAAACTGCTGATCATTTTCCGCTGACCATAATTGAACTAAACTATAAACTGTCTTGTTTGAGAGAAAAATCTGACCAAATCTTGCTCACCAGTATAGATTGAATCTTCTGACCACATTTGGTTTAACAATATCAAACACATAGAGAAATATTCGGCTAACCAGTATGAGAAAAAAGGTGACCAAATGTTGCTGACAAGTATAGATTTAAACTCCTGACCACATTTTGCTGACCATTATTATAACTGCTGACCACATTCTGCAGATATAATTCTTGAGCAAATAAGAAGAATATTTAGCTGACTGGTTTGAGAAAAAATGCTGACCAAATCATTGCTTTTATTTTCTTACCTTAATTTGAATGTTTTAGTATCAAATGATATGATCCCTTTATCCGAAAAATCCATAAACATCCTGAATATGAACGAAAAAGTCTGAAAAAAAGCTTAAGTCTAAGTGACCTAGTCTTGTGGTGTAATGAAGAAAACATATAATTTTAGCACAGTCCTGATTATGTCCTTAGAATGCCATGTTTATGTTGACATGAAAGATGATATATAATTTTTCAAATAAACAAATTGACAAGTGGCAAATTGACAAGTGTATACAATCAATAGTTGTTGACACATGATAAACTTTGCAATGATTAAAATAGGCGTTACTCAGATTCAGTAATTCTCATGCTAGTTTTGAATGTAGGTTAGCTGATGAATGAATACATAAAATTTTCTATTATAAGAAGATGATAGGGATGGGGGTATGGCCATTACCTCCCCCCGTCTAATCTCTTCTACACTCATACAGAATACATGTAATGCATCATAAATGCTGAGAACAGACATTTCATCAACAACACTCCGTTGAAAGATTTGTCTGATTAAAATTCTGTTTAATGTGACTCCCCCTCTATTATAAACCTACTTTATTAATATTCACGCAGAAATTCAGTCAAAACACTAGCCCTGCCTTCAAGATGAAAAAAAACGTGCACTTAGTGCATGTGAAAATCAGGATTAAATTGCAAAACTGTTTGCACCGTTTTGTGATCCTGAACGCAGGATTCATCACCCCTTACCCCCAACCCCTATTTGTATTTTTGGTCCCCCTGTACCCATGTGTCCTGGATCTGCTGCTGGTGCAGTATTAGATAGGGTTCACAGAACAGGTTTATCCAAAGGATTCTTCCAGAATACATTATCTGTATTTCAAACATCATCTCACCCAACCAGGATCTTAGTCTAAATGATATTTTTTGCTAAATTCTTTTGGCGAAATAATAATATAGGCATTCTTTATTCACATAACCAAATTTCTAGTTTTACTACATAAAATGTAATGCATTCTTTTAATATTGTTCATGTCGTTGTTTTAATTATTGTCTTTATAATCTACTTTTCACAGATACTTCCCTTTTTACATGACATGTGATGAAACATTTCAAGTATATTGTAAAATATAAATAAAAATAATAATACACGTTTAACTCTAAAAGCTTTAATACGATATACAATATATAACCACATATGAATATAATTCATCATTTTGTAGGTGACTGGTTTTCAGGCCTCTACACATAATGCAGGATGCAGTACACACAGAAAACCAACGAAAACTTAAATCAAGTCAATCATTAAGGCATTAAATTAACGCAAAAGCTTAACATTTGTCTGGAAATGTTATATTGACTCTCTCTCTGGCGTCTGAATGTATGGGGTTTTATTAGAATTTTTATGGTAATTATTGAAATCACAAGTTCATTTAGACATTATAGCATCAGAAAAGGTACTCAATGCTGTGGGGTTGGAAAGGCTCTTAAAAATACATTGTTTCAATAATCTATGCATGTATAAATTATTATCAATTTTTCATCTTTACCAATTATTTATTATTGGTGCTAATAAATGTATTGGATAATGTAAAGCAATAAATTAATTACAACTGTATGGTATATCAAAAATTGTTATCCCCTAGGGTATAAAAAAGATAAACAATTAGCTTATCAGTTGAGGTCCAGAATATAGAACGTTCTTTATAATCTTTAAAAGGTATATCCAATAAACAGCCTCTTATAATATCTGGACCAATCAGATTACATGGCCCAATTTGCTACGTCTGATTGGTCAATCATGGATGAAAATTGCACAACCAACTGTCAATCAAAATGGGTGAACCAATCAGGAGCCCTTGGATTATTTTAATTACCCATCTGTAGCATTATAACTGGAAATCCCTTTGTTCCAAAATAAGCACCATTTAGCATTACACCCCAAAATTTTAAATTGATTGTTGAAATTTTGCACCAGATCATTTTCAAAAAATATAAAATCCTCATTTCGGCATGCATGCACACAATTCAAAGTAAAGACTCTGATTAACCTTTTATTCCACAATGGCAGGCAAATTTATTTATTAAAAATTGTTTATAATTATGTGAAAATAGAAAAAAAAGTAAAACCTAAAGAAAATACCAATATCAATTAACCCCTTTCTATACAACCGTCAGATAGGGTGCAGTAATTCCATGATAGAGATTAGTTGATGATTATTGTGGAAAATGACTTTTGAAAGTGACAATTAGTTTCTCCTTTTCCCACAACATTGTCCAAATTATAGCATCATTTCAAGCTGCGCCCTTTTTTTTCTCCTGCGACATCTTGTAATTTGGGCCAATGGAATTGTAGGAAAAAAGCCTATATTTAAAATATAATCTCATTATCTTTAGCCCATTAATCATCTAGCTGTTATTTTTTCTCTCTCTTCAATTTTTTACAGTTAATAAAATTATGGTCAAATCTGAGGACCAAAAAAGCTGGCTGCTTTGATGCGATTGTTTATTGTTTTGTTTTTGTTTTCATCTTTTTTTCTGGAGGCTAAGAAAATATGTAGCAGGAGTTTTATGTTGTAAGAAATACTAGAAGTTCTTTGTTAAATGCCCCAAGCACTGAAATATAATTGAAAAATGTTACCAGTATTTAACCCCCATTCTAACAATCTATCTACAGTATAATCAAAGAGGTTGATAAATTGTGATAATATGATAAGCTCTTTTAATCTTAACGAGCCTATCAATAGGGTCAATCAACAAATTCAAAAAAAAAAAAAAAAGGATATAGAATTTAAAAAAACAACGACAAAAAAACAGCAGCTGGAGAAAGGGTTTTCCACCAACCAACCTCTCTATAGTCACCCACCTCATTGGTTGTTACCAGATGGACACACTGCAATTCACGGGTCCCCCAATTTACACCCTCTTACTAAAATAAAAGGCCAATTAACAAAAATCAGTTATAAATTCATGTAAAAAAAAATTAAATGTAAAATAGTCAAAATTTGAAAAAAAGAGAAAGCAGGAGTAACATTTTAAATCATAAATAAATATAATGAATAAATCATCATAGAAACTCTTTATTATGTAAACTTTTTAAACCTTATTTTTTCAATTTGCCAAGTACATTAACAATTTACTATAAAAACAAACAAACAAAAAAAAAACCCCATCAAAGCTTATACTGATTACATATTAAATCAAAGTCTAAAGAAGAGTTTGTTCTATCTACATAATATCAGATTTACTTTAAAAACATTTTTGATAAAATGATAAATTATAAAATGATAGTAATGAACAACTTTAAATTACCAATAAAAGCAAAATAAGGGATTATCAAAATTCTCTTTTCTAAAAGGAAAAACATTTTCTGTATTTCTAGATGCATTCTCAATTCATACATGTAGTTCCTATTTTCTTGTCATGAAAATCTCTTTAATGAGTTTTGAACACAAAAGTGTTGGTTTATAAGTAGAGTAAATGGTATGTCAAGGAGCTATAAATAAGTGGTGAAATAAGTGGTCAGCAATTTACTGGTCAGCTTTTTATACCCATTTGGTCAGCTGGTCAGTGGTCAGCAGTCAGCTGGTCAGCAGTCAGTTGGTCAGCTTTTTATCCTTACCCGTCCCAGGGTTGTGGGACAAGTGTATTTTACGGCCCCTTTTTTATCCTATAAAAAAATTACGATCCCCACTATTATATTCTTTTAAATGTGCGCAATGTTCAATACGCAAACTTCATCGAAGTCGTGTTTTCTATGGAGTTAATCCGTACTGTGACGAATAGTAGTAAAGCTTCTAGTCTAGCAGGGAACCAGCTTATGTAAATCAGACGAAATGAAAGAGAAAGCACGTTTCATAATATTTTGCTTTCATAAATAATGGTAGGCTTTATTTCCTTCATTATTATTATTATTATTGATATTATTTCAATGCAACTGATGGACTAGGAGTCGTGATCTTCAAGTTAAGTAGATTAACATCGTGATATCTGCAGTGCTGGTTGACCTTCAGCCTCCATCCTCCGACAGCATCAACAGCTGATCAATAGTATTAAGAATCATACATTCTTAAAAAGCTCTGCTGTTTCCAAACCCGAGGTATTTTTAAAGTATTTTTGTTGTCGCTGTTTTTGTTGTCGTCGTCGTATGAAAACTGACATTTTCATTGGCGGCTTTCTTGGGGGGGTTTCAGGGAATTATCCTGTTCAGTGGCGTAGCTGGAGCCTTT
The DNA here is from genome assembly GCA_948146395.1 of Fragum whitleyi. Classification (NCBI taxonomy): domain Eukaryota; kingdom Metazoa; phylum Mollusca; class Bivalvia; order Cardiida; family Cardiidae; genus Fragum; species Fragum whitleyi. The sequence continues at coordinate 30,105,793 of OX411554.1, read as the reverse complement.
TTGACAGTACGCACAATTGCACGGGAATTGGGGGTCTTTCCATACCGGGAGCGATGGAATCAGGGTCCCTTATAGGGGATCAGGGGCTGAACCTTCACGGGGGAAAACGAAAATAAAGGATTATAGGGGTGCCAAATATGCTCTCAGGTAGCGGCCTGAAGTTCACAAATCTTAAGATTATTTGAATTTTCGGCCATTGTCACATATCAACGATCATATTAGATCTAGCTCAATTATTTTGATCGCCAACTGACCATTTAGACAAGGGAGGGTTAGTGATATATTTTGACAAAGATTGTCACCCGTGTATGATAGCATCATAACCAACTAGGAATTGTTAAGTCTAAATAACGTTAGGCATATAGACGGATCTTGTACGGCGCCCGTTTTCGCGCCGTAATCCTAGATTCGTTTGATCCTCGAATGGCGGCATATGGCGTCCTTCTGATCATAGCTTAGTTTTACCATCGCTGTAGACCTTATGATTGCTTTTAATTTAAGTTATGCTTTCGAGTTTTACAAATCTTACCGAAGTTTGGCCATGGGACATCCCTACATGTTATGTTTCTTAGGTTGACTGCAAAGGTATTAGAAGGGCTCCGCACGATTATCAAACGATGTAAAATAGATATCCATGTAATTGACAAATCAACAATCTCTTTATAGGGACAGCGCGATAACGGTAATAGCATCAAGGATTGTTTGATAAAAACTTTTATTAAGACAGGGTTTTACGGGACGCAGATTTCTGCGTCCATATACGCATAAAATTCTGTCTGTACGCACGTTTATTTGCAACACGAGTCCACGGGACGCACAAAAATAATTTCAGGTAAAGGGCTCTAAATGACTTGGAAACAGTTTATAATACGCAAATGAATCTTTTTTTCGGGGAAAAATTCAAACATGCACAATTTTATCGAAGAAATATCGCTTATGACACCGGTGCGCTTGTTTTGTCTTTTCGAGGACGGAATGTTCAGGTAATCATGGTCATCTCGGCCCGAGAACGGTCTTGTTTGTACTCAGGCAATTTAAGATCGCATTCTATTATTTTAAAGTCTATTAGTAACTATAACTTTGTCTTATGATATTGCAACAAAAAAAACCCACAAGAATTGTTTATGAACCATTAAAGAGCTTTAGTAAACTTATTTAAAAGGATAGATTTTTGTTCGATTGAAAATCGAATCGGGCCTTTTTTTTTAATTCATTCGGATTGTTCGTCAATCTTCCTTGTACACAAAATTGATACGTCGCTTACTGAGATCGTCGTATACACTTACGTTAAAGGGATTTTGTGTTTTAGTGAGCAATTTGGTCATCTAACTTTGTTAAAAAGCTAATGACCGAGATGTAGCGATGTTTCCCCCCGAAATTAGCTCTGGTCCTTGACAAGTATGTAAAACACCACAGCATCCAAAAAATAACACTTACTTAATTCAGACTGAAAAAATCAACCACAGGTTACTTTGTCTTATGAAAATAACTGTATGTTTTGCGATATTTCATCGTTCCTACATCAGATCCGTTCACTGAGTGATCTTTGATATTATTCATAATATCCAGTCAACTGAATCATTACAAAAATCTAAAATCACACTGGAAAAAAGTGATATGCTATATTCTAAAGTCCTAAAGAGATTAGGACAAGCACTCTAACAGATGTATAAACGGAAATATGGAAATATTGAATTTTGAGGAAATGATAAAATTACTTTTTATATCACTCATCACAATGTTCCATTGTTTGAAATTAAAATTTCTCAACTTGTCTCGTTGGGACCCCTGAAATAAGGACAGGGACCCCTGATATTTTCAAGGTTGAGTCCTTGGGACCCCTAATTTCGAAAAGCTCGGTAAAACCCTGTTAAGACCACGCAAACACTTTACTATTTTGTGAACAGAAACATATTAGCCTTTGATATGATACGAAGTAAATAGGAACATACAAAGATTTCCAAGGCATTGGTGGTAAGGTTAAGCATAATAAATACAACCAAAACATCTTAGATGTTAGAAGCGACACTCTTTTATCGTTCTCATGGTTATTTGAGCATTATGTACTAAATCAAAATTTTCATGTCTGCACTGTGAACTTTTCGGTAAAAAGATTGAGATAATTAATAAAATAAGAGCTTAATTCACATTGCGGCACATATCCGCCCGAAGGGGCTTGTCAATAACCTCAGCTTGTATAAGGAAATTTGTTTTCAATTCTATGGAAGAAAATCCAAGAACCACTGCTGTTTTTAATTCAAAAGTCTTATGCACAACTAGACCCCAAAGAGGTACACTCTGACAAGTTTCAGTACAATCCAAATCGCATTTGTGTTCGGAGTTATGCACACACAAAAACACTAATCTTATTCTACTTTGTTTAGTCAATGGCAGATTATTCAGGCATAATTTCATTTATCAAAAATTAATTCTATGCACATCTAGACATCATACAGAGTCATTGTGGCAAGTTTCGCGTCCTTCCCATTCGAACTGGGGGTGGGTATTGCTCAATAAAGAACTTGCGAATTTCGATTTATTCAAGGGTAGTAATTCAAGAAAGACTGGAGCCTTTTTGAATTTCGAGAATCTAATGCACAATTGAAGAATAGTAGAGATATATTGTGGCAAGATTCAGTACGATCCATTAGAAACCATGGGAGGAGTAGTGCACAAAAACACTTAATATTAAGTTATTTAGTTTTGTCAATGGTAATTAATTCAGGACCCGACACATCAAAATGTTGGTCTTATGCACAACTAGACATCATGCAGGAGCCATTGTGACAAGTTTCACTTCATTCCCATTCAAATTATTGGAGGAAGCCTACACACAAAAAATATATTGATTTTCCTTCAATCCAAGGCCATATAATTCAAGATAACCAAAAAAGTACTTGAGGGATTTGATCAGAACGCTATGCATCATTAAGAGTAAATGTGGCAAGTTTGAGCTCATGCCGTCGAGAGTTTAGGATTAGTTGTGAACACAAAAAATTGCTAATGGGCGAACAGATAGACGGATGGACGAACGACTGGGGCCAAAGCATAATACGACCCTACGAGTGTATGACAATGAATAAAAAGTAATCACAAATTTCGTAAAAAACATCATTCGCTAAAAAGAACTAACAAGGTCATGATGTGGTATTGTTACTATTGGATATTGTTAGACGTATATAGCATCAAATTAGGGCGCTACCGGGCGCTACAAATGGAGGTCGGGGCGTCTTTGTATGAAAAGCTATGCAAATGATGGTCGTTTAACGAAACTGCTGTTTATGGCTTTCAAGAACGAAATGAAATACGTTCACTGTACTGGTGGAGTATTTTTTTTTTCTTTTTAACGTGTCTTTTAACCAGCTTTTTGTTTACCAACCATTTTGAAGAAAAATGATTTTTAAATTGAATCCTATATTCGAAATTTTCTATATGTGAATAATTTGAAAGTATGAAAGTACAAAATGCATCAATGTACGAAATAAATTAATTTAGAAACGGCTAGTGTATCGGGCATCATTAACCGATTTTGCATGTACATGTCAAGTACATATCAACCACGGATTTTCTTCAATTGTTCATACATTTTTATTTTTATTCATCAAAATAGAGAGACTTGTCAAACAGTCTTATATACTTGTTATTTAGTTGGTTCCTGTGAGACGGCTGTGAATTCTGTCAACAGGATTTTCGTCTAGATCGTATGACATGACGGCGTGTATAACGTGATGTGCCTGAGATCCCAGTTCAATATCACCTGGAGTTCAAGCTATATATTCTGTCGTACATAGGTTAAAAGTATATCAATATTATATCAATAGAAACTTCATTGGAACTCTAGACATACAAGAGGAGGGCTAAGAGTACAAAGGGGGTGCCGTGGATAATACATTTTTAATCATAAAAACTCTCAGTAATTATAAATTTATAATTACTGAAACATAAATGTTTAAAGTCAAAACTGCACGCACGGAAATAATCATGTTTCAAACTCATAATTGTGATTCAAATTTGTACGCACGTGTGTATGTGCGTATATGGCAGCTACGCCACTGCTGTTGTATCGGCACATCCAGTTTCTGGTGATTAAGGATTAAATCAAAATTCATCAATCAATGGGAAATATCAGAATTTATTAGCTCGCGCGGCACTAAAGTCCCGGTAGAGCTATTGTCATACCCTCGGATTTTGCAGGCGACGTCCGCATTAGGTTAAAGTCTCATAGGCTAAACTTACAGACCCGTACGGCTAGCCAGTCCTCGGGAGTTTTTCAACTAATCAGAATACAGAACAGGAATGAATAATAAATGTTATGTTACTTCGATATTTCCCAGTCTGTCTGTATGTGGCTTAAAGGTATATATAGTGCAAAAGTTTAAGTCTATTACCGGACGAAAAAAGCGCAAAAATATATCTTACTTCAGTGCTCCAGCTAGGCCTTTTCAGAAGAGCGCCCCGCCCTGCTGTCGAAAATCAGCGCCCTGCCCTTTTTTCCATCGCCCTAGCCTAAACTAGTCCCTAAATTGTAGCTCAACATGTCAAATCAGCGATTATCTAAATTCAACGCCTTTTCTCGATGACGTGATCGCCGGTGCGTATAATCAACCCGCGAAGGCCATAACTAATTACAGCCAGTACAGAAGAAGGGCGGGACTTAAATCAGCAAGTCAACCAATCACAACGCGCGATTCTTTGTCGAGGAAGCAGTATCCGATAATCTGTGGATGGAAATTAGCGTGTGCCCGAAAACCAATTTGACAGTCAAAAACAAACAGAGATTATCGAGTAAATGCTTATGATAAGCTATTTACGAGGTTAAAAAGGGGTAATGATCAACCTTTACACCCTTCATAACGAAATTTAGAGTCGTTGAAGGTCTCCGAAGCATATATTTTAATCCCCAAAACCCATTGTTATGCCCCGTCCGTAACGTGTTTTTTGTGTGTGTTTGTGTTCGAAAATGTCTTCAATTTGTCATATTCGGTTAACTTAATTTGAAAAATTAAGACATGCAAAAGCATCACGCATATTGAAAGGACTCAAATAAAGACAGTAGACTTAGGTTTATTTTTGACTAAGTTAGCAAAAATGAAGTTTCTTGTCTGCATGAATGAATAATACAAGTTTGCTTTAGCATGTCTCGTTAAAAAAATAATAAAAAAGAAAAAGTTAACACACATAGAAAACAAAAAAAAAAAGATAAAAAAAGAAAAGAAATAAAAAAAGGCTGTAGCAGGGAAATATCTGCAGTATTTCCATCTAATATTTCTTCTGCCACCTTCCTGATGAGACCCTTGGAGGAGTTGAAACACTCACCCTTTTTAAATACCAAAATCCTTTTTCAAACTCAAGAGAGCCCATCTTTAAGCCCTTAAAAATAAAAAATTTCGTGGGGGAGACCCCCCAAGTCACCCCCTCCCACTCCTCGCCGCTTCGCGACTCGAAAGTGCCCTGAAGCACCCTGCCCTTTTGGAAACCTAGCTTGAGCACTGTCCTTGATAACGAAATTATTCTCTGGGCAATCAAAATGTCGCATTGAACACGGACCCTAAGTCCCTGCATTGAATAATTTTTTAAATACGATCTTCTACAAATCTCTTATTACCGGAGATTTACATGTTATTATTTTTGTGGGAAAAGGCTACAAAGAAGGAAATTTAAATTATCGTTGTCATTGGAACATTACAGAAATTACAAATTTAAAATGACTTTTTGTTTAAAGTTTAAAAACAAAATACGAAAACTTCAAATAACCAAAATCTGCAAGTCGGAAAATAAATTCAGTGCCTGTATGACTCTGTTAATGGGAAAAACTAAGGTCTGAGCATATTTTAGTGTGAATCAAGTTTTTTTCAATTGAAATTGATACGACAATCTTTAAATAAGGATATAAAGAATGCTTATTTTTACCTTAATTTTTTTAGCGCCCGTCTCTAGTGAATTTTTGCCACCACGAATATTCTTTTTGTATCGGAAAACTTCCGTAAAGCGTTGAAACTATTCTGGGCATGTTTACAGGTTATCGTCCGTTCTATAACATTTGGTGAAATAAGTAATTCCTATTATAAGTTCCCAACACATTTGCACATTAGACAAGATTTTCAACAAAAATGACAAACCGGTATGTCTAATAATTAGGTAAAAATTCTGCTATTGGCCTCTCATTAATAACAATTAATTGCCGATTGGGCTTTAAAAATCATGAAATAAGGTTTCCAAAACAGTGTGAAAAATAAACTCGGGAAAGGTGACATAAAATACAGTAGTTAATTAGGTCGCTGATTGCAAAAGACTTAGGTAACAGACCATTTTACCATCATAATTGTTGTTACTGGCACTTACTAGTGTTTTATGATTATCTTTCTTTTTTCGCGTAATGAGAGATGAATAATCATTGAACAATCGATATATGAACCCGCGATGGTATATAATCGGAAATCAAATACAGTATTCTGATTGGTTGAAAAACTCTCGTACGGCTAGCCTATCCATTGAGGACTGGCTAGCCGTACGGGTCCGTACGTTTAGCCTACACGACTAGTCGTACGGACCCGTACGGCTAGCCGCTTCCTTCTGTCTATATTAATCCTAAAGGCTGTATGGTTGATATGCCTAAAGCCGTAGGTTGTCTTTTATCCATTGCTATTAAAAAGAATATTGAAGGAAGAAAGGAAACATAAGATTCTCCACAGATTATTCTGAGAAAGCATTATTCATATGTTTTGATCAAATTTTCTTTGAAAAATGAGATTTGTCCATCAAAATTCAACAAAATCAATCTTCTTTCTAAAATTTTTGGAATTTCTAAATTTAAAAATGGTAGTCTTTTAAAATGAATAGATTCGAGTATTTTTTGAATAGTTTAAAATCTAAGTTTAAGGACGAGGCTTAAGACATACTATTCATATGTAGCATCCAATATTTTCATGTGTCATCCCAGTATTGTTCGTAATTTAACCAGCTTTTTCGACAGGCCACGGATAAAGGAAAACTGAGTTTTTCATATGTTATGTATAGGTCCTTATCAAAATATTCAATTATTCCTAAAGCAAGGAAGTCACACATAAGAAGACTGTGTCAACCTAAACACAAAATAAGCAAGTTATTTTCTAGCTCCAATTTTCTTTGTTTTGAGGACGTCTTCCCAGTTGTCTAGAGCACTTTTTAGAAATATCCACGGAATTAGGCAAATATAGGATATGGTTGATATGTCTAAAGCCGTGGATTGTCTTTTTTCCGTGGCTATTAAAAAGAATATTGAAGGAAGAAAGGAAACATTAAATTCCTTCACAGATTATTGTGAGAAAGCATTATTCATATGTGTTGATCAAATTAGCTTTAAAAAAGGAAATTGGTCAATAAAAATTCAACATAATAATTGATCTTTTATCTAAAATTTTTGGAATTTCTGAATTTAAAAATGGTAGTCTGTTGAAATGAACAGATTCAAGTATTTTTTTGCATTTCATAAAGTCCCAAGTTTAAGGATGAGGCTTATAAGACATACTATTCATGTGTAGCATCCAATATTGTCATGTGTCATCCCAGTATTGTTCGTAATTTAACAAACTTTTTTGACAGACCACGGATAGAGGAAAACCAAAATTTTTCATATGTATAGTTCCTTATCAAATCATTCAATTATTCCTAAAGCAAGGAAGTCACACATAAGCAGACTGTATCAACACAGACACTAAATGAGCAAGTTATTTTCTAGCTCCAATTTTCTTTGTTTTGATGACGTCATAATAGTTGTCTAGAGCTATTTTTAGAAATAATGTCAAAATGACCTTGAGACAGTGACCCTGACCCCTTTAAAAAAAACTTTAACCAAAAAAACTTAAACTTTGCTTATATTTTCTGAATGCTTTACCTAGGGATATCACTACTTCATATACACACTCACCAGTTGATAGGCTTTTTTCAGAGACCAAGTTCTTTGACGTTTTGACCTTGTCCTTTTATGTATTTTGAAAAACTTTAACTTAAACCTTGTTTATTTTATCTGAATGCTTTAACCTAGGGACATCATTACTTCATATATGCACTCACCACATGATATGCTTATACCAGAGACATAGTTCCTTGACATTTTGACTTTGACCTTGACCTTTTATGGACTTATAAAAACATTAACCAAAAACTTCAAGGCTGATTAGATGTTTTTGTGTGTTTTGCTAGGCCAATTTAATGACTGAATCAAACAACCCTCAGATAAAACTTTTTAGTATAGTCTAACTTGTATTTTATGGGTGGAGGTCATTTCTCTGTATATTATTCATCAATGAATCTTGAAAAAATTTTGCAAAAATATTTCAGCATATGACACTTAAAAACAATTATTTACTTGAAATTAAAATTTATCATTTAATTAACTAATTAACTGAATTTCTCATCATATCAGTCAATTCAGGCCTGTGGAACAAATCAGCTGCTGAAGCAGCTCTAGTTATCAGGGAAAGCCTGAAATATTTAGGGCCAACTTGTCCTTCAGGCTGGTGGCAAAAAGTAGTTAAAATTGAACCCTGTTTTCTGAGACTATTTACATTGTGTTTTAATTTCAGATCAACTACAGAAAGACAGATTAGACAGAAGAGAGAGAGAAGGAGGTTTTCCAAACAGATTTTATTAAATCAGCATGTCAGGAGAATTTGTTTACTCTTCAATGGATAATCCGGATCATAGAGGTAAAGGTAAAGTTAATATTAGCCCTTTACCTGCCAAATTCTAATAAAGTTCTTAAAGGTCTTCAACTTTTGGGCCAAATTTTTTGGCTCAAGTTTTTGCCTAATTCAGTAAAAAGCAGGTAGTTCAGGCTATGATCAGACTACATGTCTGTGCAAGCCGATCTAAGTATTTAATACTGTATTCTAAAACTTTTTGTCCAGCAGGGATAAGACATGAATATGGGAAGGGTTTACCATGAGCAGGGGTTTGGAAATATCCAATATCTCCAATTGTCCATTAAAATTGTCCACATAAAAGTGAAATGATAGATATAGAGAAAACACTTTTTTTCAATGAAGAAAATGCTGGAACCCAGCATTTTCTTCTTTTAAATCACTGTTTTCTACCCTTTGATACAAAGATTAAGATGATTCAGCTGATTAACTTGTCCACAAATAAGGTGCAGAGAGAAATATACTTTTCTGTGTTGAGTTGTGGATACACTTTGGAATTGTCTTTTCAAGATGGTTTCAATGAGTATGAAACCCACAAATGTTTTGATGTGAAATGAAATTACTCCCTCTTTCTCGAGCACTGAGTCAATGACATACTAAACCTAGTGAATCCACAATACCGTAACCAGTATGAAGCATAAGTCATGTCCCCACCTGTCAAAATAAGTGGATCACTGGCTACACCCATTGACGTCAGTCAGAACAAACCACTTGGGATAAAAAAGCAACAACGCCATTTGTTTCTTAATGAAATTGATGGCAAATGACTGTTAAACATCTTTATAATCCAGGATTTTTGCCCTGACAAAGGCGGAGCCAGATTGATGGGTTGTAGCACTTAAGGTCAGAGTAAACCATCTTTTATTTCTACTTACCTACTTCTATAGATCTAAAGTCCTCATAAATAACTAAAAACCTTAAAGTGTAGGTGGGTTATCAAATCGCCGTAACTTTTGAAGTTACAAAGCTTTGGTAACCCAACGATGAAATGTGTTTAAGTTCTTTAAGGCTGAAGCATGTAAAATCTTTTGGTTTAACCTTTGAAAGAACCCAAAATATTGAAAACTAAACCTGCCAATATATCACAGCAAACCCACCCCTGCCAGTAGAATAATAACACAGAATACTACATTTAAGCCTCCCTTTCAAGAAAATTTTTCGAAGCAAAATGATCATAATCAATGGGTGTTAGGTTAATTGATTTGTTGATTGACAGTAGAGAATGAGATCTTTTAATTATTATTGTGTGTCATTACCAATTTGGCCTCTGGGGCCCCATTCAGGAAGTAATTTGTTCATGTTCCTATCAAGTTGAATGCATCAAAATTAAAGTGTGTGATTAAAATTGTATTTGGAGATGTTTATTTATACCAGGGTTAATTACCAAGTTCAGATTTCAATGTCATGTCTGTTAAGAACAAAGTAAAAATTAAGCAATTTGTTTATGATTCAAATGGTATGTACATGTATTTTAACTATTGCCAAAGATTTGAAGACAATTCAATGTGTGGCCACAACATAAGGTTTTCATGAAAACTAAGTATTATAATATGAACTTCGTCGCCAGAGTGAAATATCCCTGTTAAATATTTTCATATTACACAGATGCTATTACACTAGTGGAATAAGTATGCAAATGTTTTTATTAATTTTGTAACTGTGAAAATGACTTCATAACTTATATATAGGACGTCAGTTTTAAATGGCGTTGTATGTTAGGCGGAAAAATGAAATGTTTATTTTCAAGGGTTTTGACGATTTTTCGCAGCCTCGTTTTTATCTGTTTATAGATGACTTGTTTAATAAATTTGGTATTCAATGATCACTCATTCAATATTGTCTATTTATAGAATGTAACCTCTGTATCTCTTGCCATAGAATCTTGAGATATTACGTTGTATATCAGCTACAGAGAGAGGGATACTTTGGATTTTAGGTTGAAATTTAATGTACTGTAACAATACATACAAGCAATATCTATCTTGTGGGTACTCATTTGAATTGGCGAGACAATGCAAATGTGTAATCACATCATCGTGTTTTGTCGAGAAATAATGGTTTTAGACTGGCTTTACCCCTTCTTAAGGTAGTGGAACCGTAATAGATCCGCAACATTTCAGCACTAATTAACTTTACAATGTTTACCGAGGTTTCCCAATGAAAATCATTAGGAAACCTTGGTTAACTCTGTTAAAGTTTATTACTACCGAAACATTGCAAGACTATTACGGTTCCACTACCTTATTTTTTAGATTCGTGGAAAATCCATTTTTTGCATATCATGATAATCAAATTCATTTGAAGAGTGACTTAACATATATACTTAAAGAATAAGGAATATGGCTATTTCATACAGATATATGGGTAGCTATATGAGAAAAATTAAATAGTGTTAACCCTTCTCCTGCTGTTAGCCACATTTCTGTGCTGTACCCAATCCTTTGACAGACAGAGTAGACTAAGAACAGCCTGCGCAGAGGTGAAGTATGATCTTAGCCTACACTGCCTGTTTTCTTATGTTTACATGGGGGAAACATGATCCACACTATTTGGGATGTTGCAAAAATTTGTGATATGGTTAAAAGAAATAGTTTTGTGGGATAAGGGCAAAAACTTTCTTTTGTTTACTTTAGGTTCTGGAGATGCAGGGGCTTCAGAGTATAGAAGTATGGGGAACGGTAGAAATGGAAATGGGAGAATGTCACCGTCGTCTCCGTTAAAATTGTTTGGACAAGCTAAAAAGCATATCAATGAAATCTTCAAAGACATTACTGACTATATTAAAGAGGCAGATGCTTTTGTTGAAGGTAAGAACTGGTATCTAACCAGTTGTAATTGTCTATTATATGAGCCTGTGTTTGACATATCCAACAATTTCAAATCAGGGTTCCCACGGTCAGGGAAAAGTCCAAGAGAAATGGAAAAATTTCAAGGTCAGGGAAAAGTTATGGAATTTTGAAATTAGTCAGGGAAATTTAGAAATTAGGCAAAAGTCAGGGAAAAGTCAGTGTATTGCAGAATAATAAGTTGATTTTTAGCTCGCCCGGGACGAAAGTCTCGGAAGAGCTATTGTCATACCCTCGGATGTCGGCGTCAGCGTCGGTGTCGGCGTCTGCATTAGGTTTAAGTTTTTTATTTCTATCAATATTTATCCTAGAGGCTTTATTTTTTACAGAAACACTCATTAGGGCATAGACTTTCCTTTGAGACCAACATCCATGTCGAAATGACCTTTAGACTGTGACCTTGACCCTTTCAAAAAAACTTTGACCAAAAACTTTAACCCAAAAAACTTTAACCTTGCTTATATTTTCTGTAAGCTTTAAACTAGAGACATCATTTCTTTATATGCACACTCATTAGGTGATAGGCTTTCACCATAGACAAAGGTCCTTGACAATTTGACCTTGACCTTGACCCCTTGTGGACTTAGAAAATCTTTAACCAAAAAACTTTAACCAAAAACTTTAACCTTGCATATATTTTTTTAAATGCTCTAACCTAGGGCATCATAGTTTAATATATATACTCACCAGGTGATAGGCTTTCACCAGAGACCAAGGTCCTTCACAATTTGACCTTGACCTTTACCATTTGTGGACTTAGAAAAACTTTAACTGAAAACTTTAACCAAAAACTTTAACCTTGCTTATTATTTTCTGAATGCTTTAACCTAGGGACATCATTACTTCATATACATACTCATTAGGTGATAGGCTTTTGTGAGAGATCAAGGTCCTTGATAATTTGACCTTGACCTTTTATGAACTTCGAAATACTTTAACCGAAATTCTTTTACCAAAAACTTTAACCTTGCTTATATTTTCTAAATGCTTTAACCTAGGGACATCATTACTTCATATACATAATCACCAGATGAAAGGCTTTCACCAGAAACCAAGGGCCTTGACAATTTGACCTTGACCTTTTATGGACTTGGAAAAACTAAAACTGAAAAACTTTAACCAAAACTTTAACCTTGCTTATATTTTCTAAATGCTTTACTCAGGGACATTATTACTTCATACACATACTTACTAGGTGATCGGCTTCTACACAGACCAAGGTCCTTCACAATTTGACCTTGATCTTGACCTTTTGTGGACTTAGAAAGATTTTAAAGAAAAACTTCATGTTTGATACAAAGAAATTCCATTGGTAACCTCATCTGCTTGTAGGCTTTCACTTTACCCTAACCTTATACATGCAATTAAAACAAAAAAGTTCTTATATTTCTTAATTACTACTCAAACAGATATATATTATTATGAAGTATGTGGAAACCCTGCAAATGTGTGTCTACTAAATTCTCTGGCCAGACTGTGCAACTGCAAAGTCAGTCCATAGCCTTCAATGTGCGCTCTCTAGATGGTGTCTCAAAGTATCTTTTAAAAGACAGGCAATCTTAGAATTGCGCTTTGTGATTGTCTAGGCTACTAAATGTTAGCAACTCATGCACATGTCAATTTGTTGGAAATGTCATGCACAGGTTTGTATATGTTGATGTTTTGAGCTGGACTTCTGTATCAAAGTACTTCTTTGTATTGAGGGAGGTACATTCACACATTTGTGCTCTGAATAAATGTCTAATGTGTATAAAAGCCAACACATGCCTACTACTGTTTTTTCCCCATGTAAATAGTATTTTTATGGATGGATTTAGACATAAAAAAAGAAAAAAAAAAAAAAAAAAAAAAAACAGTAACAACATGAGAATATTTGTGGTCTAAAATTTAAAAAAAAAAAGGAAAAAACAATAACAAGCATATTATAAACTGAAAAATTCTGAGAAATTGCAATTTTGATTTCTTTTAAAAGAATGAAAAAAATTAATTTGCCAGTTTATACAAACAAGGATAAGTCACCTACCTTCTTGTATTTCAATGGCTCATCGCAAAACAGTTATAACTACCTATATGTTTATGGGCAGTTTTAACTGTTTTGCACTGAGCTATTGATTTGCTTTCTTAACTTTCTTGTAGATATAGAATCATCTAAGACAATTGAGAATGTGAACTACACGGAGAAGGTAAAGGAGTACAGGGAGCGTGTTAGTGGTATAACAGAGGTGTTGGGACGGGATCATATGAAGGTCGTCTTCTTTGGAAGGTATGTGTCTGGTTATCCGGGCCTGTGCTAGCTTTTCAAATGCTGGTGCCATTTACCCCTCGACCATAGAATTCTGGGGTTCAAAATGCTTTTGAGATATGAAAAATGTTCAAACCAGTGTAAGCTTGTTTGTCTATAGATAACCAGGGTTTTCCCTGGGTCTCAGAATTTGAGGGTCATTGTGACCCCCATACCTTTAGAATTGGGGGTCATTTCCCAAAATACAGGGACAACTTTATAGAAACCTAGGGAACACATAAAAACATAAAGGAGTAGAGTGTAATGTCTCCAGAGCCACAACATACATTTCATATTTTTCGGGGTTTGGTTGTTCATTCCTCCTATTTTGGAACAGGTCAAAAACATTTAAACCCTCGGTGAATTCAAGCTAGTTAAAAAAGATTAAAAAAATTCTGATTTAATGACTAAGTACTCATTTGGTAGATGGACCCTAGTCATCACCATCAAACTCGCTGAAACAGCTCTATTTTGTTGTTCGTTTGAAAGAACTGCCCAAATGCAAACAATGGAAGTTTACACACATTTATTTTTTGTCGCATAATATAAGATCTAGTGTCTGGTTTACAGTTAATTTTATGACCGGAACTCGGGTCAGAGGATGTTTAAATCACGATAACCCATCTGCATATTCTATTGGGCACTTAAAGCTATCTAAAAATAGAATAGTGCACTCATTTTATCAACATTGGAATACCTGGCTATCGACAGAGGTCACAGAAATATTGTATCTGACGCTTGTTAACAATTGAGTTATGTCAATTTTTAACCCAACTGACAATTTGTGATAAAAGATCTCCAATCATACATGCTCAAAGCACAGAGCTGTATTTTAAAACTTGCATCACAAATAACGCGCAGATAATTTTTTTGCGTTTTTTTTTTTTTTTTTGAAATTGCAACAAAAACGCATATTTTTTGCGTCATGGAAAACCTTGGATAACAGTTAAGAGTAATCGATATAAATGAATCAACACAAGCAGTGTTTAAGCTTTTTCATTTAGATAGATTTTTGCGCTAATGAATATAAACTGATAAATAGTTCTTTGTATAAAAAAATTTGTCTCTGAAAAGTGTAGAGATATAAAGATTTAAAGTGAAATGCAAAGGACAAAAGTATGTTGATTGAGCACTACATTTGAAATGCAATACAGTAAAATATTGGCAATTGCAGCTCCAATATTCCAACAAATTGAAAAAGAAAGAAAATGTTATTGAAAAATAACGGCTAATTGCTGGAAGTTCTTAAGATAAGGAGCTTTTTGTTCTTTTATTCATTTGTTTTTGCTAAAAGTCTTCAATAATTTAGTATTGAGTTTCAGTTAAAGAGTTTTCAACTCTAATGGTTTTTAAGTTTTATGAAATACCCGGATTTGTTATTTTCCACCATTCAAATAATTTTACCTTTGTTTCCTTCAACTCTTGTTTAATAGTCAAATGGTATTGTTGTATCTTAACTCTTCTCATGCTGAATTAAAATCCTCTTTCAGAATTGCCCAATCAAAGCACTGAAAACCCTAGAATTCAAGGGTGTAGATAATCTTTCATTTTGAAGACCAAATTCATTAACAGCTCTGCCTTGAAAGGGGACAGACAGGTGGTGCTGACTAAGATCAGACTGCACATAGGTGCAGGCTGATCTTTGTCTATACCTCCTGTCAAAACAGGAATATTCCGGGTTCAGCATGACAAGGGTTAATGATGAATATCATTGAATGATACCTTGAAACTCTAGATCCCTCTACATGATTACATTATTTAGGACATCCAATGGTAAAAGTACCACAATCAATGCCATGTTACGCGAGAAGATACTGCCATCTGGTATAGGGCACACAACAAACTGTTTTATACAAGTAGAGGGGTCAGATGGACAGGATGGTTATATACTGACAGAGGAGGAGCCTGATAGACCTAAAAGTGTTCAGGTATGTGTCTGTATGTCTGTCTGTCTGTGTGCGTGTAGGTATGAACACGAAGGTTCTGATGGGTGGGGTAGGTATTTATTTAAACTAAGGAAATGGGGCAAACATTGCTTAAAAGTAATTAGGTATCAGTCATTAAGTACCTGTTTTTACTCTCCAAAGATCTTTAAAAGAAGAGAAAATAATCTAATTTTTAGCTCGGCTGTTTTAGGAGAAAACCCGGGGTATTGCTATAGCCTTGGTGTCGTCGTTGTCGTCGTGCAAAAACTTTGACATTTTGACATAACTTTTGAATGGTAAGTGATAGGGCCTTCATATTTCACATGATGATTGCCTTGGACAAGCACTTTCTGTTGGTACTAAGTTCAAGGTCTTCAGTCAAGGTCAAGGTCATTTTTCAAGGTCAAACTTGTGAAAAAAATGCAAAAACTTTGACATATTGCAAAAACTTTTGAATGGTAAGTGATAGGGCCTTCATATTTCACATGATGATTGCCTTGGACAAGCACTTTCTGTTGGTACTAAGTTCAAGGTCTTCAGTGAAGGTCAAGGCATTTTTTCAAGGTCAAACTTGTGAAAAAAATGCAAAAACTTTGACATATTGCAAAAACTTTTGAATGGTTAGTGATATGGCCTTCATATTTCACATGATGATTGCCTTGGACAAGCACTTTCTGTTGGTACTGATATGATTTTCTTCATCAATGATAAATTTGTGTCAGACCAGAAACTCTGGAAGCCATTATAATACATCCCTCCTGCACAAAGATGTAGGCATTTGTAACTGCATACTGAAAAATAAAATGCCTCTTTGGAAGTACAATATGAAGCAACCACTTACTGGCCCACCAAAAAGCAGTTGTGAAAGACAATGGTCTCTTAGAAAGCGA
Organism: Fragum whitleyi; assembly: GCA_948146395.1. Taxonomy (NCBI): domain Eukaryota; kingdom Metazoa; phylum Mollusca; class Bivalvia; order Cardiida; family Cardiidae; genus Fragum; species Fragum whitleyi. Next base: position 30,089,170 of record OX411554.1, on the reverse strand, counting down.
TTTGTTTACAAATGAGAAACACAAATTTAAAAAATTCATTAAAAATTTAATAGAATGAGCTCATTAAGACGATTTTATTGACTTTTAACAACAAAGGATTTACTTTTATGCCCCCGATAGGGAGGCATCATAAATTTGACTTGTCCGTCTGTCCGTCCGTCCGTCTGTCTGTCCGTCCGTCCGTCCGTCTGTCCGTCCGTCCGTCATTCCGTCCAAAAACTTTAACATTGGCCATAACTTCTAAATCAAAGCGGTGTCGGGGGCATTGTCATCTTACAGTGACAGCTCTTGTTAAACCAAAAATATCTACTTTTCAAGATATATTGATTTGAAGTAGAAAATTTTGAAAATGGTTGCTTAATAAAATTACTTGCTTTATTGAATTGGTCCCTTGAGCAAAATATACTGTATTTCATTCAAAGTCAGCCTACTCATATGCAGATTTCGTTTGTTTCAGTCAATTAAGCAGTTAGCAAGTGCCCTGAGTAATGTGAAGTTAAAGGAAAACAGTCTTATCCGTATATTGTGGCCTAAACAGAAATGTAGACTTCTACGAGAGGATGTAGTCTTAGTAGATAGGTAATGACACTTTCGTAATTTATCCTTCTATTTAACAGTCAAGTCTGTGGTCTTGTGGATGTCTCTAGGTTGAATGCATATTGCTCTACTCTAGCCAGGTGTAAATATGGGTACAAAAGATTTTCAAGCTCATGTGCTGTGACTGTGCCAGCTCAATTTGTGAACAGCCAACTTGAACCTTGATGATAGTGGGTAAAGTAATGAGAGGTTTTTGAGCAAACTTTGTTTTGAAAACTAGTAGATGAAATGAAATAAACTGTACTTCATTTTGCAAATGCTTTAATTCTAATATTAGAAAACTGGAAGAGATTGAAAATTTATCTTAACATCAGAAGGACAAGAAATCAACTGTTATAGAGATAAAATCAAATATAAGGTTATTTAACTAGTTCCTATGTAAGAAATTGATAAAAAGTCTTTTCATATTTAGATTGAAATGTTAGGGTTTAAATATTATTCTAATTAAACATTCTATTTTCAGCCCTGGTATAGATGTAACTCCAGATTTAGATTTGTGGATTGATAAATTTTGTTTGGATGCTGATGTATTTGTACTTGTATCTAATGCTGAATCTACTCTCATGCAAACAGTATGTACACAGTATAATGCCTCTTGTTTTATATAGTTTCTTCAAGTTCCAAAGATATTCAAAATGATTCACTTGTTCTCTAATTCTTTTGCTTTTGTGCTTGAGTTAGACTCAGAGAGAAACTATAATAACCTCAAGTTTTCGGACACTGAAATGCCAGACAATAATTATTGTTCGATCATTATGAGAGAGTGGAATCTAAACATGTAATTTAATATTATTATTCACCAGGATGTGGCTTACCTGTGATGTAATTTTGCTAGCTTACCTTTCAATATTTTGGTTCTTTTCAAAAGTTTGTTGACAATTATCTTAAAATGCATAAAGTTATCTGTATTTTAAAACCAAAAGGACGAACGTAATCGTAGACCTATATGGGATAGCAGCTAGAGGCTAGGAAAGCATGTGATGGTAGAACTGGTGTGAGAAATACCAGGAATCCATTGTTAGATGGTCCAGCCACCAGGATATGACTGAAATAATATAATACTGTAAAAGCTGCATACAACCTCATTTAATCAAACAAATATAATAAGATTTAGATTTTTGAGTCTCTGTTTGATAAAGCTCACAAAGTTGAATTAATTTGCCTTCTCTTTGTTCATGTGTAAGTTAAAAGATTTTGATAATAATTTGATACTCAAATTTTATACTTTTGGTCTGAAGCAATATAAGATGAAGAAATTTTACTGACTTAAACTACATTTTTTTTTTCGCCATACCAAATAAATAATATATTAAACAGAATGATATTAATGTAATAGAATGATGAATAAATATATAATATGTACTTAGTGTTTTGTATGAAAAAAAAAATCTTACAAGGTTTGGGGAATTGATTATTGGCAAGGCACTGCCAAGACAATTATCAATTCCAACAACCCAGTTAGATATTTTTTCATACAATACACTAAGTATGTATCATAATTGTCTTCTAACTACTATTTGCCTTGTTCTCATCGATGTTTCTCACAGAAATGCAAGTTTCTAAAAATAACCACATTATGTCATTGTTCTAAAAATATCCATGTGATCGTTTCAAATATCATATGGGATGTTATCACACAGATATTGTTATAGTTTTAATATAAAACAATTTGTTTGTTTTTGCACTCTACAGGAAAAGAATTTCTTCCACAAAGTCAGTTCCCGGTTATCAAACCCAAATATTTTCATCCTACAAAATCGCTGGGATATATCCGCCTACGAGGATGATGTTGACCAGGTTAAACAACAACATTTGGAGCGGAATCTCCAATTCCTGTGTAACGAACTCAAGGTGATGGACAAGAAGGAAGGGTTAGAGAGGGTGTATTTTGTGTCCTCTAGAGAGGCCTTGGCTGCTAGGCTTAAGGAAGCTGGTACACCAACTCCTAGTAAGTAAATGTTTCTGTATGAAACAAGAAACAGGGCAAGGAAATGTGTAAATTAAAGGGTCTGAACAAGACTATGAAAGTGCCTATAAATATATAGGCACTTAAATGGTTTTGTGCACACCCCTTTTATTTTGTGTCCTCTAGAGAGGCCTTGGCTGCTAGATTAAAGGAAGCAGTTGTTGGATTCTTTATAGAATAGGGTCAAGGTCCTGAGATCAGTAACAGTGAAGGACCGTCGGACATTTCTGACAAAAATCCCCTTGGTCAGGTAAATTGTACCATACTGTCAGTCTAATAAATGTCCGAAACTATTTAATAGGCAAAAAAAACTGGTTTAACTGAAACCTCTCTTTATCTTAGGAAGACACTTTCTGGACACTTTCTGCTTTTTCTTTTACTCTTTTAATCTGGGCCTTTAAATCAAAGCACTGTAAACATTGACAGATTGAGAGGACTGTTACCCTAGATAGGCCTATAATATATTGCTAATAATAATGCTACTCAATGAGGAAAGATTTCAATGATGATATTTTTTATCCCCTAACATGTTTAATCTGGCAGATCCAGCTTCGGTTGACAGTTTATCAGATACTGTTAGACTAACTGTCTGGCATTTTTTCTTGGTCCTTTGCCATGTCAGTGAGTTTGAGGTCTGGTGCTGTAATGATGACTGAAATATAGCTCTTGACTAATGACAAGATGATAACTTTTTAGTTTGACAAAAAATAAAGAAGTTGGAATCAACAATTTTTAAGTTTATGAAGATTAAAGATCTTTGTCTCTCTGGTCAGATATGTTTTTTTATTGTATTGTTATTTTTTTAGCTCACCTGAGCACGAAGTGCTCAAGGGAGCTATTGTGATCGATCGTTGTCCGGCGTCCGTCTGTCCATCTGTCCGTCTGTCCGTCACGGCGTCAACTTTTTCTTTTTCTTTAAACAACATCTCCTCCTAAACCTATGGGTCAAAATCAACCAAACTTGGCAGAAATATTCCTTGGGTGGTCCCTTATGAAAATTGCTCAAATGGAAAGGATCTGTGCCATATCACGGGAAAAGGGGCCTTAATGACAAATTTCTTGTTTTCACTCTAGAAGCCACAAATACGGTCCAATCTTCATGAAACTTGGTCAGAATGTTTGTTAGCTCATGAGGATGAAGTCTATTGAAAATGGGAAGGATCCGTGCCATTTCAAAGAAAAAGCCGCCTTAATGACAATTTTGTCAACAATACTTTAAACGACATCTCCTCCTAAACTTATGGGTTAAAATCAACCTTACTTGGCAGAAATATTCCTTGGTTGGTCCCTTATGAAAATAGCTCAAATGGAAAAGATCCGTGCCATATCATGGGAAATGGGGCCTTAATGACAAATTTCTTGTTTTTACTCTAGAAGCCACAAATATGGTCCAATCTTCATGCAACTTGGTTAGAATGTTTGTTAGGTCATGAGGATGAAGTCTATTGAAAATGGGAAGGATCCGTACCATTTCACAGAAAAAGCCGCCTTAATGACAATTTTGTCAACAATATCTTTAAACGACATCTCCTCCTAAACTTATGGGTTAAAATCAACCTTACTTGGCAGAAATATTCCTTGGGTGGTCCCTTATGAAAATTGCTCAAATGGAAAGGATCCGTGCCATATCACGGGAAAAGGGGCCTTAATGACAAATTTCTTGTTTTCACTCTAGAAGCCACAAATACGGTCCAATCTTCATGAAACTTGGTCAGAATGTTTGTTAGGTCATGAGGATGAAGTCTATTGAAAATGGGAAAGATTGGTGCCATATCACAGGAAAAGGCATCTTAATGACAATTTTTTTGTTTACTCTCTAGAAGGCACAAATATGGTCCAATCATCATGAAACTTTGTCAGAATGTTTGTTATGTCATGAGGATGAACTCATTTGAAAATGGGAAGTATACGTGCCATATCACGGGAAAAGGGGCCTCAATGACAATTTTCTCGTAAGAGCTTCAAACGCCACAAATATAGTCCAATCTTCATGAAACTTGATCAAAATGTTTGCCAGGTCACAAGAATGAACTCTGTTGAAAATGGGAAGGTTCATGCCATATCATAGGAAATGGAGTCTTAATGATAATTTACTTAAATATCAGGTGAGCGATTTAGGGCCCTCAGGGTCCTCTTGTTTATAGTTGGCAAAGTTTGTTTGAATTAGATTTAAAATCTCCTTTTTTCTATGATGTCACACCCTTTTTTAAATGTAATGGTCAAGGTCATCTCTCAAGGTTTGGTTTAACTTGTAAACATGGCTTTTTGGGGGGCATTAGGTTTTACAAACACATCTTGTTCTATATAGATTTCGTTTTGAAAACTTTTTTCAGGTAAAATTATAACATAAATGAATTGTTAATGACCAAAGATTTTGAAATACCTTTGCCTTTTCTTGCAATTTATTAATGACTTGGGAAATTGAGAAATAAAATATACTGGTTTGTAATACATCTTTAGGGATTATCCTTGTTCATCATGCCATTCTCTTATTTTTACAGCTGGAGTTTTACAAGAAGGCTTTCAAGAAAGATTGTTTTCCTTTTCAAATTTTGAAAGACAATTTGAGGTAAGATCATTACAATACTGTTTTCTTCCATTGTATAGGTCTAATAGATCAGAATTCTAGTGAAGGCTGAAAGTTGTACTTAAAAATAAGTTTACATTTGAGCCTGTGTGTTTGATTTCCAACAATTTCAAATATGGGCAAAGCAAAGACTCTGAACAGCCTGTGTATCCGCACAGTCTGACCAGAGTCCTCACTATTTATTTAGTAGCTAGATAAGGTCTTAAAGTATATGTACACCATCAGGTTATTTTATATTTACACTATGTGGCTGTCTGTGCTGCTAAATGTTTGCACCTTACGCACATTTCAAAATGTTGGGAATGTCACGCACAGGCTCATTTATCCAATATTATTTGATACTACAAATTCTGTTTAATTAAGAGTTTGTTTACACAGGACTTGCTTTTGATTTTAACCCCTTTGTAATGCTTAATAAATGACCTTGGCAAAATTGCATGAAAATCAAAGTACTGTCAGGGCACTGGATGTACTGAAGGTGAGTCTATATTTATTCTGAAAATAAAATTTTGAAACTTTCTAGGTTTGAAAAGAAAAACTAGGAGGTACAGACTAAGATCAGACTGCACATATGTGCAGGCTGATATTTGTCTGTACCTCCTGCCAAAAGAGGAATATTCTCGGTTCAGTATGACAAGGGTTAAGAAACGACTTTGATTGCAGGGGTGTAGAATTCCCATGCCCGACTTGTCCGACATGGGCTTTTCTACCTGCGGACAAGTACATTTTGCAAGTCCACTTGTCCGAGGACAAGTAAATACCAGGGCAAATCTTGGTATGGCCCTATATAGATCAAAGAGATTAATAAGCTTAATGTTTGTACCAAAGAGTAATAAACACTGTCTTTAATGAAGAAAATGCTGGTTTCAGCATTTTCTTCTCTAAAAACAATGTTTTCTCAAAATCTTTCTATTCTGTTGTTTTGCGGACAAGTAATTTTTAATCCTGGACAAGTAGAAAATCACACTTTACTTGTCCACGGACAAGTAGAGAGAATCCGTATTTCCACACTCCTGATGATTGAATGACACATGACACAAGGACAAGTACAACTGTTCAACTACTTTTCACTATTTGTTTACATAATTCCAGGAATGTATATCCAAGTCAGCTGTTAGAACCAAATTTGAACAACACACAAATAGGGGCAAGAACATGACTGCAGAATTACGCAATATAATGGAGGAACTCTATAAAAATAGTATTCAACAAAAGTAAGTTGTGTAAACAGGCTACATGATTATATACTGTTCACAAAAAGTAGGGGATAATCTGTTAATGTATAAGGTCATTGTGGTTGACAATAATTTAGGACAATCTAACTTATTCTTGGCCAACTAGCAGTTGTCTCATGGTAATATGGTAGTAATGGAATTCCCTTTTCTGCTTAAGATGTCCTTCAAATTCAGCATTTAAGAAGAGAGGGGTATAGCGCTTATTTTAACATGACGTATGATGTAATGGAAATTCTTACTTATTATGAGCATAACTCGGAGAAAATCATTTGGTGTTTATCTCTATCATGTATTCGCATCTCATTTTGTTGGAATAATGTGAGGTCTAATGAAAGCTTACTGTAAGTGAGCCAATGGTATGCTGGAAACCAGAAGGACGTGAATCAAGACTGCCGTCAAACCATGTGTCTCACAGTCAGATATTGTCACGGTATCAAACAATTGGCTACTTTGTTGATGATGCAAAAAACTGGCCCAGAAGATGTATGGATGCCCAAGCTGACCAGAATACAACAAATCAAACTTACCATATCCTCTACTTTTTGTGAACAGTATAGAATAGATGTAAGAGATGACTTGCCAGCGGTTTTGAATCTTATCACAAATTGATTAGATTAATATACCTACTTAGAATTTACAGATGATTAAGATTAGAAAGTCTCTTAAAAAATTAAAATTCATGCTGAGTGGGATATGATAATTTGCATATTCTAGAAATTTATATGATTAGAGTTAATCAGATGTAGTTTATACAAAATTGAAAAAATTAAAACAGTTGCAATAAATGTAGAGACACTAGTTCTGCCTTCTTTCATATTTCAAATAATGTATAGTCTCATTTTTATCACCCACCAATGATTTGTTGTTTGATTTTAAAGTAAGGAAAAAGAGAATAAATTTTTAGTGTCTTAAAATATCGATGTTATCTGGTCAAGGTTGGGAGAATTTATCATGACAAGGCTGTGCTGAGTCATGATAATTTCCCGCAGTTGAGACCAGATAACAATGATATTTTAAGAAACTTATGTGTTATTCTATTTATCATGCAATCATTTTTCAGGGCTTAATTATAATAAACCCTTAGAAAATAAAGAAATTCAGGTGAAAGTGTATGCAAATTGTTTCTTGAAAAAAGACTATCTGATATCATGTTATGTTATCAGACATATGATAACAGGTCAAATCAGGGCTTCATTGCATGATAAAGTATTATATAGAGTGTATTTTTTAAGCCTTTGAATAGGATTCCCATTGATTGTACATGTTCACATAGTCTGATTTAAGGCATCAATATATTTTCTTACAAGAGAGCATGAGTCTAAGTTTCTTTTTATGCCCATACAATTAGGGTCATATTGAATTACCATTTTTCTGTCTGTCCGAATCCAAACTGAACAAACAAACTTTACATTGCCAAATTACAAGGTTATTCAAGATACAATGCTTATACGCGGCATGATGATGACCTAAACATATATGCACATTCTTAGATGAAGGTCATGTGACATGGTCAAGGTCAAAAGTTTGAAAAATTTGTAGTTTTGGGGCATTTGTGTTTTACAGTTTGATAGACAATGACCTTAGATCCTTAATGCTAAAGCAAACTTATTCACAATATCTGTTGCTGAGTCATAAAATGACATTTATTCATTCATACTGCATAATAGTGCTATGCAGGCTCCTGAATGACTGTGTGACATATACTTCATAAATTGTTGGAAATGTTGCCATGTCCGGTACATTTATTTATTTATCAGTGACACAATGAAGAAGACAAGGCGTGAGCTTGCTGATGAGCTAGACTATATGGATAAACAGCTGTGTCTATTGACAACAGAGATCAAGGAGAAAATAAAAGCCATGGTAGAAGATGTGGAGAGAAAGGTAAACTTATCTGATTTATACCTAAAATGTCATCATTTTTAGCTCCACTGGCTGAAAGCCACTGGGGCTATTGTCATGGCGCTGTGTCCGTCGTGCGTCCGTCCGTCCGTCCGTCCGTCCGTGCGTGCGTCCGGTCGTAAACTTTTCTTTAAAAATCTTCTCCTCAGAAACTACTGGATGGATTTCAACCAAACTTCACAGGAATGATCCTTGGGTGACCCTCTTTCAAAGTTGTTCAAGAAATTTTGATCCAATGAAAAACATGGATTAAATGGGCGTGGCTTATTTCCAAATATGGTAATAAGTGAGTTTTCTAAGATTCTAATGAATGGATACCAATTAAATTTTACATGAATAATCCTTGGGTGACCCTTTATCAGTCTACACAAAAATCATTGTGATCGGATGGAAAACATGCATTTTATGGGCGGAGGTCATTTTTCTATATGTTATATAGTGGAAACTTTGAAAATCATTTTCTCTTAATCTAACTGATGGATATCAACCAAATTTCACTTGAATGATCCTTGAGTGACCCTTTATCAGTCTACAAATAATCATTGTGATTGGATGAAAAATATGTATTTTATGGGCGGAGGTCATTTTTCTATATGTTATATAGTGGAAACTTTGAAAATCATTTTCTCTTAATCTAACTGATGGATATCAACCAAATTTCACTTGAATGATCCTTGAGTGACCCTTTATCAGTTTACAAAAAATCATTGTGATTGGATGAAAAATATGTGTTTTATGGGCGGAGGTCATTTCTCTATAAGTTATATAGTGGAAACTTTGAAAATCATTTTCTCAGAATGTAACTGATGGATATCAACCAAATTTCACTGGAATGATCCTTGAGTAACACTTTATCAATTTACCAAAAATTATTTTGATTGGATGAAAAAATATGCATTTTATGGGCAGAGGTCATTTCTCTTTATGTTATATAGTGGAAACTTTGAAAATCATTTTCTCAGAATTTGATTTTTGGATATCAATTAATTTTCACTGGAATGATATTTGAGTGACCCTTTATCAGTGTACCAAAAATTATTGTGATTGGATGAAAAATATACATTTTTAGGGTGGAGGTCAATTCTCAATATGTTAAATAGTGGAAACTATGAAAAACATTTTCTCAGAATGTAAATGATGGATATCAATCAAACATTTTTGGTATGATCTTTGGGTGACCCATTATCATGCAGTCAAAAATTATTTTGATTTGATGAAAAATATTAAAAAAATTTTAATAGCAGAGGTCATTTCTCTATCTGTTATATAGTTGAAACTTTGAAAATCATTTTCAACATCAGTAGAACCCCAAATATCAAAAAATCTAGTCAAAACATTTATTTGCTTTTACAAGAATTTCAAGCCTGTGGAGCGACTCAAGCCATTCATGGCTTTCTAGTTTTTTCTTTCTGCAAGTTTTCTAGCTGAAAGGAAATGCAAAAATGGTTTTCAAAAAGGAAAGATGTAGATGATATCTGTTGAAAATGGCTTGAGAAATATAGGGTCTTCAACAAGATTTTGTTTAAGAGAGCTGACCTTAACTTTGTTTCGAATAGAAATATTATTTAGCTAGATTTTGCAAGCTTTATAACATTTCAAATAAAGACGAGATTAAAATCAGCTTATCTAAAAAATAAATGAGTAACCAAATTCAATTTGTCACACTAACACCAATTTTGTACTTAACCACCCATTTTTGAAAGCCAAGAGGATTTAAAAACTGTGATAACATGTGTTCGATGATGCCAATATGACATCATTTAGAATGTGATCTGACACATGCATAAGACAATGATATCTTTGATAATTGTTAGTTACAGGAGACAATGGTAACTATGTGAGAAAAGCTAATCTTCAGTTAGTGTGAAAAAATGACAATCAGAAAATAATGATAATTATTTGGGAAAGAATTCTTCTAACTATCAGAAATTAAGTTAGACGTATTGTCAGTTCTGAATTTTCTTTAGTGAATTTTTTTCTGTTTAATAACAATCACTGTAGCTCTTGGAAATTACATATTCTTGATTAAAACTTGTAATGGACCATGAAAAAAAACACAAAAAACTTTATTGATCATCTTAATAAATCTGTTCATAGAGGTAAAAAAGTTTTATGCTTTAAATGAATTAATTTACAAATGTAAAGCCATAATTACACACATATTCATTCCAGGTGGCAACAACTTTGAATGATGAAATAAGACGCCTTGCCATACTTGTAGATGAGTTTGACAGACCATTCCACACAGACTTAACTTCATTGAATATTTATAAAAAGGTATGTCTTCTATTAAATTAAGAATGATTTGAAAAGCTTAAAATTTCTCTACACTTTCCTTCTTTAACATAACCAAAGTATTTGGTAAAACATGAAGTTTGGAAGTGAAACATTCTATATTTAGACAGTTTGTCTTGAGCAAACAGCTTGGACAGTTTTACTAGTGCCATTTCTGTCACTCCTAGATGATCCTGTTGTTAAAGTCATTTCCTTTACAGTTGATGATTGGTATCCAAACAACAACTAGACGATTCAGTGCTTTATTTACCCATAAGTTGCTATACAATGTATAGGGTCTTTTAAATTATTATTATTTTTACATTTAAAGGAACTCCATGTTTACTTAGAAAGCAGTATATGTCGTAACTTACAAGGTCGATGTACAGGGGTGATCCGTAAAAACTTGGATCATACAGAGTTGTATATCACTGGTATGGTCACTAGGCGTGCTGTAGTACTCATGTTTGGTATTCCCTGTTTGTTGTTAACCCTTGTCCTTCTGAATAAATTTTGGCTAAAAATTTCATCAAAATCAAAGGGCAGAAAGCACAGAAAGTACCAACTGTAGGTCAATTTTATTTGAAAAACTAAATCTATCAACAGTTCTGGTTTGAAAGTGAGAAACAGGTGGTGTAGACTTACATCAGACTGCAGATATGTGCAGGCTGATGTTTGTCTATAGCTCCTGCCAAAGCAGTAATATTCCGGGTTCAGCCTGACAAGGGTTTATCATTGATTTATCACTGCTTAGCTTTCTACAGTTTTTATTTGCTGTTGACATAAGCACAAAATCATTTCATGATAACAAGACCATTTTGAGTCTTAGATCAAGTTTTAAATAATATTAAGTTGAACCATTTTAAAAAAAATACGATTATATTCCTTTGCTCATGCAGTAAAGTAGAAACTCTTTCACTTAAAAGCTTTTACAAAAACTGTCTTCTCAAAATTTAATTCTGCAATATTAGAAATGCACATTTTAACTTGTCTGTTTTAAGAGAAAACCCAAGGTATTGCTAAAGACTTGGCTTTGTCCTTGTGTTGCGAAAACTTTTACATTTTGTTGATATCTCTGGTTCTTTTGAGGGCATCCACTTCAAACTTGGCACATATTATCACCATTGAATGAGCAATCCTTACTATCAAGGGGGATAATTCTTGCTGTGTATTTTGCAAATTATGCCCCTTTTTCGATTCAAAATTTAATGTACCATCCAGCACTCAACAGCTGTGTGCAGGCACCTGTTGGCGGTGCTCTTGTGAAATCAAATACTCATTGCAAAAGAACTTCTCTTTGTTGTTGTATGATAAAGTCATTAACAAAGGCATGATATGAAATGCCACTTTAACCCTTTGCTGTTTAATCCCTGCTTTTTACGTGCCTGTGATTTTATGATTGAGAAAACATTGTGAAAAAAGAAGAAATTGCTCCTGACAAGCAATTTCTTCTTTTTCCACACTATTTTCTACCCTATTGAATGGTTATTTTTCAAATTAAACCCACTTTTAATTTTCGTCTGCAAAACCTTTGAATTTGGACAGGTCCAAAATTTTGTAAAACAGGAAAGGGTTAATGTCAATATCAGAACATCTTTTTAGGACTTGGTTGATTCAAAGCAAAATCTCTGCTATAGATTTTCTTCGGACTAGCCTATATATCATTTCCTTGATCAATATTATGCATGCTTGATTTTCTGTATGTTATTCTTAGTTTCACATATTCACATCAGCAAAGCAGCATACTGAAATAAATATCAAACAATGAAAGTTTGATCTTGCAGCTGAGCCTTTTAACCAAGTCAGAAAAGGAATGTACTTTCATACAATTAAATATGATTAAACCATTCCTGGTATTTGGGATAAATGAAAAATATCTAATAATACTGATTTTAGATATGATGTTAAATATCATACATTCATTGAAGGTTGAGGCAAATGGTTTTACCACTGTCTGTCAATTTCCTGAAAACAATATATATATTAACATTTTCAGTTTCATCTTTACTCTAAACTTTTTTTTGAGGTACATGTAACTGGCATTGACACTTTTGTAATGAGGGTCATATTTCAAAGCTTAACAAAACAAACAATCAAACATTAAAAAAAGGCAAATTTTCAATTTATGTAAGGACCAATTAGGATGCTATGTTCAGTTTTGTCTGTGTCATGGTGATGACAAGGTCAATCGTGTGAAAATGTTTCTTTCTGTAGCTCTTGCCATTTTGTTCATTGCATTTCCTTTGAATGTGTGAGAGAAAAGGAAAATCTCTTGTTCAAAATCCTGGGCACTATTCATGTTCATCGATTTAAATTTCCTTGAAGTAGTCAAGATTGAACCGATTTTTATGATGATAATTTCATGGCTTGTGCTAGTGTTTGAATTCAGGTGTCATTGACCCTTCAACCCATTCGGAACACCACTCAGCCAATCTCACAATCAACCTTGGATGTACATAGACGAACTATTTTTATGAATAACAGGAAACCCTTAGAAAAACTCGATGACGTCAATTAAAAAGGTGTTAGCCTCGAAACGTTGAGTGAAAACATTCGACATCGCCAACGCTACTCGTTTAAGTCACTGACGTGAAACCATTGTATCCTTATATAAATATCTTTAGATTCTTTAATAACAGCCGAAAAATCTTAATTTTTGAGAATGATTTGTCATTCTCAAAAATCAAGATTTTTCAGCCATTATTTACTGTAAAAGATAAAAATCTACAATGCTAATTTTTCTTCCACTGTTTCCGCCTAACAAAATGCACGATTTTGTTACATACCCATCTGCCTTAGATACATCAGAGGTATATTGCAGTTTACGGAAATGGCTGAGTGATGTTCCGAATGCCTTCAACTATCAAACTCTAGGAGCCAATGGCTGATATTATGGGGGTCAAAACAATAGAAAAGGCAAACTGTTTAGAGAATTTTGAAGGTTTCAGTGTAAATTGACATTTTCATTTAAAGAAACTAAGTAAGTAATTAAATCTTAGAACCCTCAATAGCATATTAGATGCATCATTGAAAGTCTGAGAGTAACCTACTGGTTTTGACCATAAGAAAGTTCTCTCAAGGGGATATTTCTTGGGGTCATAATAGGATCATTTCAGATTTTTGAGGGTCACATTCCTGGTATAAGGGTCGAACACAAACCCTGATTATCATTTTCAATCATTTTTCAGATCATAGACACTCAACCTATCATATTCCATGGATTGGCAGAGAGAATGACAAATTCAGGCTGTGTTGTCTTTTCCTTATTCAGTGCAAATGTACCTTTCTTAGTCTCTTTCCACAGGTTAATGGTCAGTTTTTGCAGAGAAAGAAATATTTCTAGTAGATCCATGAAAACATCAAAAGAAATATTTCTAGTAGATCCATGAACACATCAAACTTTGTCAGCCAAAGTTTCTTATCTCATCTAGTGGAAGCCCTTACACAAACTCTATAAAGGGGTTATTTAGATTTTGAAATTTGAAATTGTGACAGTGTGATGTATTACAAAACTCTTTGTTGCTGTTACCCATTATTATTGACTGTCTCTCATTGAAGCAGTTCTAGTGAGTACTGACAACAAAGTTTTTTAATAAGAAACAGCAACAATAGACAACAATTACCCCTTTTACCTCCTGCCCCTCTAGAGGCCTGTGAAAGAACAGATAACTCAGATCATTACTTTCATTCTCATTTATCTAATTATCATCAGGAGTTACACACCCATGTTGAGGAGGGTCTAGGTCGTAATGTACAAACTCGGTGTTCTGTTGAGGTGCTAAATGCTGTAGAAAGGGCAGAAAAGGAAATGACAGGTAATAAAATTCGTCAAGTGCTAGAGAGGGAAAGCTTTAGTAATTGATACAAACAAATGTATTATTCTCTTAAGTATTTCTTTTGCAATCATCTTCACCAGCAAAGGATTAGGTCCACTATAAACATGCAGTGGGAATTGACCAACAAAGATATGTTTCATATACATTTCACACTTAGCTGTAACTTACATTTGAGCCTGTGCGTGATATTTCCAACAATTTGAAATGTTCATGACATGTAAACATAGAGAGGCCCAGACAGCCACACAATGTATATATAGATATACCTGATTGTATACAGATAAGCTGAGACCTTATCTACCTACTTAGGGCACAGTGAAGACTGGTCCTACTGTGCAGATGCACAGGCTGGTCAGAGTCTTTGCTTTGCACATACTTGAAATTGTTGGAAATCTTACGCACAGGCTCATTTCCATTGGTCATTTAATTCAATTGCGCTAAGTACAGGTTAATCCAATAGTTATTGGGGCAAAACAGTGGAATAGAATCCTCATTTTCATGAAACAATTGAAATAAAGGATTGAAATTTGCTTTTCTTATGTTCGCTCCTAAGTCACTTTTTATAAGTGAGCATTAATATTAAAGCAAATATATGTAAATTTTGGATATGTACATGAATATGTTTTCTTAAGCACTCATTTACACCCTCTTTTCCCCTTTTTCACATAAGTTTATGAAATATACTGGTAAAGTTATCTGTTTACATTTTCATTACAAAATCATCAGTTAGGAAAAAAAAATTTTTTATAGAAATCCAAAGATAATCAAGAAAGCATTGACGTAATTTTTAGATGATGTGTTTGGCTGCGTGCGTAAGTCAATCATTATTCATTGCTTAAAGTGCTGCTTTGCACCTGTTTTAACCATTTATCAATGAATTGTTATCCACTGTTGTAGTTTCAAACTTTATTTAATTACTGTTAAGTTACAGTATTCACTTGAGTTTCCATTTTTGTGTTTCTTTAAATTATTTTTATCTTCTAATATAACTCGCCGCTGTAAAAGTGCAGCTTGTAGCTCGTCGGACTGTCATTCTAGAGGTCCTGGGTTTGATCCCTGACGGCAGTACTCATTCTTTCCAACTATTTGTCACTCACCAATCGGTTGATGATTAGTAAGCTTTTGTGGGATAGCAGCTGAAGGCTAGGAAAAGATGTAATGGTAGTCTGGTGTGAGAAATACCAAGAATCCAATCTTAGGTGCTCTAGCCCCTGGATATGGCTGAAATATTGTTGAAAGTGACATAAAACCCCATTCAAACAAATAAATCTTATATAACTTGAAAGTAAATGTAGGCTATGTTGGCTAGACCTCAGAATATGTATATCTGAAACATTGAAATTATTTTAAAATTATTTAGAAATTAGTCTTACAATCTGGAATTAAAGTCTGGCATTGATTGATATTGCAGTACATGTATCTAGGAAGATTAAAATTATGATGGATTACTATATGTTGTAAGAACTCTTTGAGTAATTAAGAAGGTAATAGTCAAATTTAACATATTAAATAGTTTAATTATTATACAGACTTAAATATCAACAAATGATTTGTACAGGATGAATCTAATTCTTTCTCATCCTTATAAGAAGTTTCCTCAAACCTTGTGTATTGAGTGAATTGAAACAAGGAAATTCTCACATGCCTTAAGTGGTTCTGAAATAAGCTACCCGAGTTGTCCGACTTGTCCAGTAAGCTGCATGGACAAGCAGATTTTCATGGCTAGGTTATATGTAGATAAGTGATATACATATCTCTAGAGAAAAATATTTTCTTAAAAAGTTAGCCGTTTTCTGATATTACATATAATCCCATGTCAACAGTAGGTCTATTTCTAGGATACTTTTATTTTTTTTAGCAACATCAATTTTTTGTTTTCAATATTTTGCAGACTAAGCAAAATTCAACGGAGAAGTAGGTTTATATGTTGTGCCCGTTCTTGGGAAAATGGCCATTCTCATGATTGAGCAACCGTTGTTTGCCCGTTCTTAAGAATGGTTGCTAAATCTTAAGATTGAGCAAATATATTTATAACCTTCGTTTACAATTGAAATACATAATCAAAACTGCTTTTGTCATACGAACATAAATTAACAAGGAGAAATGTTTATTCGATTAACAAAAAAAGTTTAAATTACCCACTTTGATAACGATAAAATGAACACTTTTCCCTGTGTTCTGTCAAATCAAGTTCGGCAACAAAAACGAAAAAAATGATACAGATCTATTATTCCAGGATCTTTCGTAAATGACATCGCAGAGTATGTATTATCTAGTTTTGTTAATTATGAATCTCGGTCCGTCCGCCCCACACCCATTTCGCCATGTTTCCTGTTCGCCCCGGGTCGTTCGCCGAAAATCCCGTTCGACCCCTCTTTTCAGTAAAAAATAAATTGCTTAGCGGTGTTTTGTTAATTCTTATGTTAATTATTTTCATAATAGAAAAGATCCTTGTTTCTCTGTTAAGAAATTCTCCACACATTTTTTAGGTTCAAGTAAAAATGAGGCAAGTCTTAGGATAATTCATTTGATAAATAGAAAAAATAAATTATTATCGGTATTCTTTATTAATTCAAAGCTGATTTTTTTAGGGGGGGGGGGAGGTTTCATGTCATAAGAATGTACTCTCTGTTTTCTTTAGTTGATAAACAATAATAAAAATAATAATAAAACATATGTATTTAATATATTTAATCAAATAATAATTAATCCAACATACACAAATTGAATGAAGTAAAAAAATAATAAAATATTCAATTTCTTTTAAATTTTGACATTTGATAGCAGATAGAAATGGCAAAATTAATCTATCAGATACAAGGTAAACAAGCAAAAACTACTAAGATGATGTTCATTTTGGTCACAATACTTCGACAAAATGTGTAGAACATGTGGTCTGATAAATTCAATGGGTTGGGCAGAAAAAAAAATAGAGGGAATCGACGGGTCTTAAAATTCATCCCGGGACGCACCAGGACACCCCAGGACTTAATTAGGCATCTCGGAACACATCATATAATGAGATATGTCATTAAACTAATAAAACGGCTTGTCCCGAGGTTTATTAAACACGCACAAAAGGTAATTTTACATGAGTCCCGGGATGGTTTGAATTCTTATTTTTATTTTACCAAGTGTACATTTATATAATCAATTTCACATTGCCTAATGATTTTAGTTAGCTTATTTTTTAGTTATGAAACGTCCCGGGTGGCCCGTTGTGTCCCAGGGTAATTATCAAGACCCAGAATCGCCTTACCTTTTGGTCAATCCATTTAATAAACCCAGGGCAAAACACAGTGTAAAGAGGGTAAATGGACCTGTTACCTTAATTTTCATGCATTTGAGGACCAGTATAACATGAAGAAGGCAACAACATTTCAGAGGCACCTTTTTTATGTGGTAAGTAGTCATTTATGTGATGGTGAGCGAGACATCAATTCAACATGTCTATATATAATCTCTTCTGAAGAGACAATCAAGCTCAGGAACCATAAGTTTGCGTACTTGAATAAAAGATAACTACATTTTCTACATCTTTGATTCATATGTCAACCCTGTAATATGAAAGTATTGTGACTACAACTTATTCAATAAGTACACCTCTGCCCTTTTTAAGTCTTCTCATATTGGATATCATATGGAAAAAGGTGGTAAATAATCACAAAATACATCCTTTAAACTGTTGGATTTCCTTATATGAAAATCAACAAAGGAAAATAGCTAAGAAATTGAAAAATATGTAGAGTTACAATTCTTATGCACTACACTCCATAATCATGAGAGATAACGCTATGTAAAGTTACTATTCTTGTGCACATTACTCCGTAATCATGGAAAATAGAGGAAAATAACCGCTAAGTTACAAGTCAATTGGATATAGGTAGACAGAGATAAACTCTGGACAGATTAACAGACAACAGACACTGGGATGCTGGGACATCATGGATGATCACATAATAATATGTCCTGTCTTCTGACAGCCTTATAAAAAGGAAGTTGCTAGCCCCATTGTTTTATAATACAAGACAAGGTGGCTTAACAGTCCTCAATGGACAGACATTAGATTTCCAGGATTTTTTTTTCTTCAAAAAATCAGAAACCACCATGACATCAAAAAGCAGTCATACAAATTTAAACATTCCGTCCAAACATGAAATATTTTTCATTGGAAAGTTTCATGTTAATCTAAATTTTGATCTCCATTTTTCATGCGACATTTGATTAAATGAATTTGTCTTCTACCAATAAAAAAAATGGAAATAAGTGTGCCTGATTTGGATCATCAGCTGATATTTGTCTTCTGCAAATGGGTTTATAATCATATGCCTTTGTGGGATATCAGCTGAAGGCAAGGAAAGGATGTTATAGAAGTAAGGGTAAGAGAAATACAAGGAATCCATTGATAGATGCTCCAGCAGCACACATTCTTTCTGACATGTATTTGTTCTTACAAATTGGATTGGTAGTCATTAACCTATGGGGGATACTGTAAAAGCTTTATAAGAACCTCAGGGTTCTATAAGAATCATTGTATTTCCATTAAAAATGGATGGGCTTTTATTGGAGTCTACCCTGTATACTTTTCTATCAAAACGGTGAAAAATTGCCAAAAATAAACATAATTTTCTCAAAATAGTAACATTTGATTGAGGGAAAGGCGCAAAAAACATCTGTTGAAATTTTAGTGACATTGATTTTGTGGACTAGTGCTTTTGTTAGTTAGGCTTCAGTATTTTGAAAAATCACATAAAAAAGGTTGAATAACAATTTCAACCTCAGATGAGAAGGCTGGGGGTTTATAAGAGCATGGGCTCTATTAGAATTTTTACGGTAAGAAGTTGAATTGTTAAATAGGATATCATGGTAGTTGCACTTGTGATCACTTGAGTTATTACAGGTCAAGGATAAAGCATAGAAAACAAGCTAGATGAGGTTATTATCAGTTTAAAGCAGATGCCTCTGAAACTTTTCAAAATGAAAGTTAAAATTCCAATTTATCATTTTGATAAAATTCAACATTTTTCTCTTTTTTGCATCTTTTAGTGTTCATTTATTTGTCATTTACATGGGGTTTGGGCACTTGTATTTATTGTGATGAATGTTGAGCCTATCTTTCTATATAGTACAACTATATATATAAATATACATATTACACAAAAAGGGAACATCTGAGTTACACGTTAAGTGTTGACCCTAGTCAGACCTCGCGGACTGCGCAGACTGACTAGGGTCAAAACTTTTTGCACCATGCTTATTTTCTGAATCTAGAATATTGAATCTACCTTCCAGTGAAGGAATATTAGAAATGAGACTTCTGGTTGACCTATGCTGGATCAAAACTCTTTTTCAACAATTCATTTTACAGAATTCCTGGATGGTCCCTTTTTGCGTTACGGGTCACATATATAACCCTATAGCTTCCATTCAACTTGGGTAAAGAACTTGTCAAAATACCTTTTTTTTTAGACTATGTACAATGTAGGGGGCCTACAAGACTTATTAAGTGCCATAAAGACATTTTTGATAAGTTTCAGGTGAAAAGTGCTTGAGTCACTTTAAACTTTAAAAACCCAGGATTGATAGCCAGCATAATTCACTTGAAAACATTTGAGCAAATTGTGCTTGAAACTGTTAAGATTCAATAAATTGCCATTTTGCTGCAGTTTTTTTTTTTTATATAAAATAAGATATATATCTATTAAAGATTATAAAAACGACAACAAACAATCATAGCTGGCAAATGAATGGAAAAAATGATGATAGACTCAGAATAGACTTTCCAGTCTATAACAATAACAACAGCAACAACAACAACATCAACACTCTCTTCATGCAGCCGGCGTTGACAAATTAGAACTACATGTACACAACATTCTAAATCAGTCATCAACAGTCAATATGTAGTAGACATGTACTAAAAATAGGTATAGAATTTTAAAGGCCTTGCAGAAAATACAGTCAATTAACCAGTTCAGGTCCACTTTCCCTTTGAAAGCTCTGCTTGACTCAATTTTCTTGTATAATTTTGTTCTTCAAAATAAGCCATAGTTAATTGCACTACAATAAGTGTAATATTAATAAATTGCCTTAAATTAAGTGACAAAATTTAACCAATTCTGGTCCAATTCAACCAGTTTAGAATTTCTTACCATTTCTTACCATCCTAGACCTCGGAGGTAGGCAGTATCTGCCTTTCATGATGCATTTCGACATTAAAATCATAGATTTGAACCGTTGTTTACGCTTGGAACATAGCAAAGATTCAGGGGTGTATGGATTACCACTGCCAGGGAAAGATTCAAAATACTCTTTTATCTGAGAAATGCTATTCATTGATGATCACTTGTGGTATTGAAAATTTTTTGTAAAGTTAGAATAATTTCAATAATGATTTTTACTCGATTCCTCAGAACGATTGCATTTCAATATGAATAATATCAATTTTAAGAATATGAATGATACTTGCACAAGGATTGAGTTTTGAAACAAAATCATTTGAGAAATCTCTAGAGATACTTCTTCAATGAATTTTAGCCCATACTATGCTACAAATATCTCAAGTCTTCAAAAGTATTATTCCAAAGATGATTTTTGAATAATTCTTTTCCATTTTGAGACAACCCCCAAACAGGTGGACCAGAACTTGTTAACCCTTATGCTGAGCCCGAAATATTCCTGCTTTGGCAGGAGCTATAGACCAACATCAGCCTGCACATATGTGCTGTCTGATGTTAGTCTACACCACCTGTTTCTCACTTTCAAACCAGAATTGTCAATAGATTAGTTTTTCAAAATAAAAATTGACCTACAGTTGGCACTTTCAGTGCTTTTTGCCCTTTGATTTTGATGAAAATTTTTAGCCAAAATTTATTCAGCATGACAAGAGTAAAGTCACTGTCATGTTAGCACACTTGTGTTCAATTTTCTGAGTGCCTGCGAAAGATTGTTGGAACGAAACTAGCTGTTTTGTTTCCAGGTTTTTCTCACGTGATCAGTTCGGCGACGCCATGTTAGATTGTTCGGTTTCGTCACGATGTTTTTCAAAATTTGCAGCTTTCTTCCACCACCAGTGTATGTATGCAATTAAGACAAGGCTTTTTAATTCACCATTTAAGATTATTTGCCATTTTGGAGGCTTTAAATACGCTTCCATGACCTGTTTGCAGCAATGATTTGCACAAGTTGTCTCCCTTGTCACGCAAATTCTGTTTACTTTCACTTTTGCTTGAATGCATTGTAAGAACAATATTTCAGACTGTCATAGTAATTATTATCATTTAATTAATTAATGCCTTTGATGGCCTAAATTCACACTCAGAATTTTAGTTTTGACAATAATATGCAGCTTTTATAAAAGCGAAAGTAGAACATAAAGGTACTTGCAAGTCATGTAGAATTTGTCTCAAAATACAGTGTAGACCCTGATCAGTTTGCACATTTATTAGCATAGGCACGCTGCAACCTTTGATATGTGTAAGTGATCATGGTATATACTTCCTGGAATATTTCTCTTCAAAGAATAGCTTAGAAAGAATTTCCTTTGTGTATTTACAGCTTTTACCACACACTTCATAATGGTTTTACACTTCATGCAAGAAATTAAAGGTTGTTCTTAATTTGGAGGCATGACAGTAAAAGACTGCGAACAATTGAAGAAGAAGCTTATATAAATAGAAGAACTATGATGTCTGACCAGGAGAAAATGCAGGTTAATGCAGATCAAAATAGTATTCAGGACTCTGTGTCTAAGTTAAGAAGATCAAAATTGACTTTGGCTTATGCGGAGAGAGAGATGGAATTGAAACAAAATAAGGCACTTTTGGAAGAAAATGAGACTATAATGAAGGCCAAATTAAGGAGGCAAAAAGTTGAGATAGAAAGCAAACTTGAACTTTCAAACAAACAGAAGGAATTGGAACTGTCAGAATTAGAACTTAATTTTGAGAATGATTTGTTAAATAGTTTTCCTCAAGCACCAGAGCATGATAAATTTGAATCGAAATATTTTGCGACACCATACCATGAAAGACCAAAACCGGTGCTACAACTAGACTTCAATTTTGACAATGAACCTCCGATGAAGTCTGAACCTCAAATTTGGTAGGAACCTCAAGCTCAGTCTGAACCTCAAGTTCAGTCGGAACCTCAAGTTCGACAAACCAGGCTTAACCCTCTAGTGAGTCCCTTTATTCCGGGTGATAATTATCATCAGTTATCAAATTTCTTGATTAAGAATGACTTATCCCTTCAAAGACTAATGAATTTTGATGATCGGCCTGAGATATTTCCATTGTGTAAAAGCATGTTTAAGTCAATAACCAATGAGATTCAAGTGTTCCCAAATGAGGAGTTTGATTTGTTGATAAGATATCTAGGTCAAGAGTCTAGACAATATGCGCTTAATATCAGGGCATCAAATCCACATGATCCATCCAAGGTCTTGAGCATGTTTGGAAGAGATTGGAGGAAAGATATGGCTGTCCAGAGATGATCGACTTGGCATTACGTAGGAAATTGGAAGCCTTCCCAAAAATTGAAGTCAAAAACCTGAAGAAACTATATGATTTATCTGATATATTTTCGGAAGTGGAATCCATTATGGGCAGAGAGCAATACAAGGATCTCTTTTGTCATATGAATACCTCTTCTGGGATAAATCCAATTGTTCAAAAACTTCCTGGTTTCCTGCAGAGTAGATGGACTTGCAGAGCTTCAGAGTATTCAAAGGCCAATAAAGTGACTTTTCCCCCATTCTCATTTTTCGTTGAATTTGTTCAAGAAAATGGCTCCATTCTCAACAACCCTAGTTTTCAGTATCAGATGCAAACTGAACAGAGACAGCCTCAAAATTCGTCTAAAAGATAAGTCTTTAGTAAGAAGACTGGAGTGACACCATCACAAGTGTGCTTTTGGTGAACTTTTGTGATACTTTGTCCTTTGTCTATGGTACAGTGTCAAGCATGCCATCAACAATTCCTTCTAACCTGACTATGAGTTTCAAGTTGTAAAGACTTTCTTCAATTTATCTATGGCAAATATGGGATCCAATACATTAGGGCTACAAGGATATTTTTAAAGATTTACAAATCTATCTTCTACAACATAGGACCAATTTTCAAGATACTGTTATAATTTGATATTCTTTGGTAGACATGAACATGGCAATGGGAGTCATTGCAAACTTTTCTTGCAAACAGATAAGTTTATGGGTTTTTTCGCTGAAAATTCTGGATTTCTGTAATGGTATCTTTTAACATTATATACCCCCCCCCACCACCACCACCAAAAAAAACACAACAATAAATAAATAAATAAATAAAAATAATGATAAACCTGTTAGGCAAAATAAGGCCATCTGCAAGGTGCAAAAAGTATCAACCCTTAAGGTAAAACCAAAATTGCTCTGACAGGGATCTTTTTTTTGTTCTCTGTATAGTTTCTGAATCTAGAATTATTAAACTACCTTTCTGGAAATTATGCTGCTGTCATAGCGCAGTTGGTAGCACATCAATCTTAATCTAGAGGTCCTGAGTTTGATCCCCGACGGGGGCACTCGTTCTTTCAGACTATTTGTCTCCTGCCTAGTGGTCGATAATCATAGACCTCTGTGGGATAGCAGCTGGAGGCTAGGAAGAATGAAATGATAGTACTGGTGTTAGAAATACCAGGAATCCATTGTTAGGTGCTCCATCCAATGGAATATAACTGACAAAATGTTGAAACTGTGTAAAACCCCATTGAAAAAAAAAAGGGGGAAATTATCCCTGCTGAATCAAATATGTTTTTTCAAAAATTAGTCTCTTTTTGTGTGAGACATCACACATGAATTTTGATAGTGCAAACATATAGCATACAGATTAGTCAGATTAGCAAGGAAAACCTAATTATCAGCTTATTACATTAACCTGCTTAAATTATGATTATGTAATAAGTCTACTTCCTTCATTTACAAGAAAAAAATCAATACAGTACTCTTTACAACAGAAATGGTAGAAGTCTGTATCACTTCTTACTAGCCAAAAATTGTTCTTCAAATATATCATTTACATTCATTTTCACACTTGATCAGCTAATAATTTAAATTCAATTATTTCCATCAAGATTCATGCACTTAGATTAGCTATTTCATTTGAGATTATATATCAATGAAATCAATTTTGAGTATGTTACTTTGCACACCCAAAAGTCCTAAAGATATAAATATGTCTCTAAGAGTCTTTAAGGAAATATCTTACACTGTAAGCTGTAAATGTAATTATAAGAGATAAAGAGAGTTTTTTTTAATATGGAAGTTTGAAACGGAAACAAATCATGTACAAATCTGCTTCACATATGCATACAGTGATAAGGTTTTTACAAGCCGCCGTCATAGCGCAGTTGGTAGCGCGTCGGACTGTCAATCTAGAGGTCCCGGGTTCGATCCCCGACGGCGGCACTCATTCTTTCCGACTATTTGTCTCTCACCAATGGGTTGATAATCGTAGACCTATGTGAGATAGTAGCTGGAGGCTAGGAAAGGATGTGGTGGTTGTACTGGTGAGAGAAATACCAGGAAACCATTGTTAGGTGCTCCAGCCGCCGCGATATAACTGAAATAATGTTGAAAGCGGCGTTAAACTCCATTCAATCAATCAATCAATAAGGTTTTTAGATTCATACCTCAATGAATTAAAAGAAAACTCCCTTCATCTCTTACTAAAAACATTAAATAATAGAAATCAAAGCAAGAAAAAGCAAGACATTTTGATCAATTTCACATACCCATAGGGCAGACATTACAAGGGTGAACCCTACATCTGGGCCCGCGGTAATAAAACTTTTCTCAAGCTCAACTGATAATTTTCTCAAATTTTGAATTAAAATAAATGTATGAAGTTATAAGATAATATCAACAAGTTGTTATTTAAAGCAACTAATTAATAGTAACCTTTCATGTTAATACATAAATATGAGGATTACAACAGAGTTACAGCTTTAATCTAAAATTGAAATTTGAGAAAATTAAGAATTGAGCCTGAGAAAATTTTTATAACCTTGGGCCTCAATCTTTGCTTTGAGAATGAATATACACTTTGTCTTTTGGAGTCATATTGTTGCCAGTTGAGCACATTATCCTTGGATTTGTGTTATTCCCTAAATAGTTTTACTACATCCAAATCTGAGCCTCTAGCTTTGAAATTTAACTCTTGTCATGCTGAATAAAAAACCTGGCAAAATTATATATAAATCAAAGTGCTGAAAGCTCTGTATTTCCTACTTGTGAGTCAGAAATTGATTTTGAAAATGCATTTTCTGAAACTTCTGGCTTAAAAAGGAAAAACAGGTGGTATAGACGAAGATCAGACTGCACATATGTTTGTCTATAGCTCCTGCCAAGGCAGAAATATTCCGGCTTCAGCATGACAAGGGTTAAAAAAAGGTGTTTAAAGCCACTTATAAAAATTTAGATCATATCATGGGGCTGTTCACTGCTTCCTGGGTATCACATTATACTAGATTGGGCTCCTAATTTTATTTCCCAAGGATGTACATCAATATGTCCAGTAGTGCAGAAGGAATTCCAACCAAAACCTTTAATTTTGATTGGATAGTCAAGTCCTCCATCTAAATCCCACAAATCAGCAGAAAAAAGTTCCTACAGCTCATCATCCTGTTGATTATCAAATGGCGAAAGACACCTTATGTCAGAATGAATGGTCATATTTATGATCAAACCCATGACCATTTGATATGCAGTCCAGCCAACTGATTTCTCCTCAGTACTGGGCATCTCATGTATTTTTAAGAGAGAAGATGTAATTAGTGCATTTGTGACGACTATTTAGCTTTAGAAGTTGTTGAAAATGTCACACATGAAGCATGGATTTGTACATGGTTGTTGAAATTTTCTCACTTGTCCTTGGACAAGTTGGTAGCTGAATTTCACTCATCCAACTTGAAAATTGCTTGTTAAAGTTTTATCTATTCTTTCTTTGAACTAAGGATACTTTATATGGGTTGAAAATATTACCATCTTATACCCCTGTCAAAGAAGGATAGTATTATGGGATCACCCGTGGTGTACGGCCATCCTGGGGCGTGCACTTCTCTGTCCAGAGTGTAACTCTATAACCTTATGTCCAATTTCTTAAAACTTGGAAGTGATGTTCTCAGTGCAAGAACAAGAACCATTACTCTATCTGGCCTATTTTTGAGTCATTGCAAATCTGATACAACTCATCAAGGAAAAGTGCAATGCAAAAAAAAAAACAAAAAAAAAACATGACTCCACCTGGCTTATTATTTGTGTTATGAAACTATTTTCATTCTATTAAGAACCTAGTCTAATCGGTCATTTCGGACCGTATGGTTTCTAGTCTAAAGTTTTGTTGTAATTTCTAGTCTATCTTAAAACGTTACAATGACGCACTATTTAGTTTCCGTGCCAAGAAGATTCTTAATTTTCCATTGTATCTGGCCGAGTCATGATGTATGTTGGTCTCAATAGTTTAGTCTAAATACCCTTTTATCGATCTTTTGCTTTACCATTGGTTAAGTATAAACAGTAACCTTTATTTTAGATCACAAAGTTCTAGAGTCGTTTCGTACCTTTTAGTATTCGTACCTTTTATGTTTCATTGACTCGAGGTTTGAACGCATTGAGGCTTAATTAATTAAAGTGCTGGTTATATATAGCCATCTACAGTGAAATAGTAGTCAGATATGAACTTGGTTCTCAATCGTTTCACGTTTGCTAACGTTTTAGACTAGAAGCATTGATATTTTTACTTTATGAAGAAGTCATACTTTTTTTTATCTAGGAGAGCAGTTGCATTTGTTAATGATCGAGACTATCATGAGTACTTGTCTATTTGCAGCAATCTACGAAATAAAAGCTACGTTCCATTATAAGAGTTCTTGTTCGGCTACAGTAGATTGATCTGACTGACCATTTCCATTGGACATTCAAGTCAAAAGTAGATCTGGCTGACCATGGCGTCAAGTATAGAGGAACCAGCTCATCAGGAAGATGAGGAAGAAAAAGCCTTGGATCCACAAGATCAGCAAATGGATTCAAATACACAAGATACCTCAAAAAGGATTCGTAAACTAACTGAAAAGGGACAGGAACAATTCAGTGATAATATCAAGCATTACACATCAAAGCTATCCGTACTTTGGAATAAAGTGGTTCAAAAAATAAAGGAAGTTGAGTCCTGCCAATCTCTTAACTCTACAAAACTTCTGCAAAATGAAATAACATTATCATATGGACAATATAGGTTAGAATCAAGAAGATATTTGTCATTTTTAGAAGACGCACGTACAGAAGAGAGCTTCAACGAACTTCGGAGATTCGTGAATATTGAGCAGGAATATGACGAAACTGTTCATGAAGTGCTAAAATCATTGGATGTAATGATAGAAAATTTAAAGCAAGAAGAAAGATCCCTTGTGTCAAAATCATCCAGAGGTTCTAAGTCATCAAGTGGACTGGCCCAGGCTAGAATTAAGGCCATTAATGCCAAAATAAAAATGTCACTAATCAAAAAGGAAGAAGAATTACAGAAACAAAAACTGAATCTAGAGAATGAAATGAAATGTAAACAATTAAACATTGAAAGTGCTATAAAAGCCGCTCAGGAACAGGCAAATTACGAGCAAGCAGAGGCGGAAATGTTGGTGTATGAGGATAGGGATGATTTCTCAGTGAAAGTTAGTTTAAAGGATGAACCTAAGGCAACAAATGATAGAGTAATAGATTATGTTAAGTCTTTGCCTGCCCCTGAAGTAAAACAGGAACCAGATGAACCTGATCCAAGTAGACTCTCTCTGAACCCCTATGCTCAAGAGTTTGTTTATCGTGAACGCGAACCATCCATAGATTTGCCAACACTCATGATTAGGAAAGATTTATTATTTTCAAGACTCACAAAATTTGATGATAATCCCGAGCATTACCTAGTGTGGAAGACAACTTTTCAGAGTGTCATCATGGAACTCAACTTAAATGAACGAGATGAACTTGATTTATTAGTTAAGTGGTTAGGTGGTGATTCAGTCAAACATGCGATTAGTATCAGGGCGTCAAGTGCTACCAATCCAAAAATTGGCTTAGTGAAACTGTGGAACAGACTCGACGAGCGATTTGGGTCCCCGGAAATTATCGAAGCGGCTCTAAGGAAAAAGATTGAACGATTTCCAAATTTGACTTACAAAGACAACAAAAAACTCTTCGACTTAGTTGACATTTTAGAAGAGATCGAAAATCACATGGAGAATGCAAAATATATCAATTTGTTATCTTTCTACAATTCATCATTAGGGGTTATTCCTATAGTAAACAAATTACCACTTGGATTGCAAGATAAATGGGCAAATAGTGCCTTCAAATATAAACAGGAAAATGGTGTCCCCTTTCCACCTTTCACGTACTTTGTGAAATTCATCAGACAATTAAGTACACAGAGAAATGACCCTAGTTTCATGTTTACTACTGGTAATCCCAGTAGTAATCAGAAACCTCAGAGAAAGGTGTCTTCATTGAAAACAGAAGTATTGACAAATGACAAGTCTAATCAGCCTGATTCATTGAACAAACAAACCGCACCATTCGATTTGAAACAGCAAGACAAATACTGTCACATGCATAATACATATGGCCACACCCTTAATTCTTGTCGAACATTCAAACAAAAGCCTATTTCAATTAGGAAGAAATTTCTAAAAGACAAAAACATTTGTTTTAAGTGTTGTGAGAAAACCAATCATAGGGCAGCTGAGTGTAAGAAAGAGGTATTGTGTGACATTTGTGGAAAAACCCATGCCACAGCCCTACACATTAATTTTGTAAATAATCCCAAACTATCCCCTTTATCGTCCCATGGCGGGGAGAACCAGGCAAGGCAGAATTATGGCGGGGAGCATGACGATAAACAATTAGGTGAAGCGATCAATACAGCTTGTATTCAAGTGTGTGGTAATGAAAACTCTCGTGGTAAATCATGTGCCAAAGTGGTCTCGGTCGTAATTTACTCCAAGACAAATCCAGCTCATAGGGTTCAAGCATACGCTTTACTGGACGATCAAAGTAATAAGACATTAGTATCGCCAAAGTTTTTTGATTTGTTTCCGGGTCAATTTCAGGAAATAAATTACTCGCTTTCATCATGTGCTGGAAAGATAGATACCATCGGACGAAGAGCAGATGGTTTCATTGTTGAAAACTTGCTAGGTACCAGATACCACGAACTACCAGTTCTGACAGAGTGTCGAGAAATTCCAGATGTCAGAGAAGAAATTCCATCCCCAGTGATAGTTGAAGCATATACTCACCTGAGTGATCTTGTCAACTGTATTCCAGAGCTAGACCCACAAGCGCCTATTTTGTTATTGATAGGAAGGGACCTCATAGAAGCTCATCATGTCCTGAATCAGAGAATTGGACTCAGAGGTCAACCATTTGCGCAAGAATACAGTCTCGGTTGGGTGATCATTGGTGAAACCTGTCTAGGGGAAGTACATGTCCCAGATTCCATCCGTGTCAATAAAACTTACATCGATCACAATCATCGAGCTTCCATATTTCCAAGTTGTGAACTCAGATTTACCCTTAAAGAAACAGGTGATGATGATGATAAACATTTTAAAGACATTTTCATACGCACACCTGAAGATGACAAACAAGCAATGTCTGTAGAAGATGTTGAATTCATTAACATTATGAAAAATGAAATGATTAAGTCACCAGAAGGTTATTGGGTCGCGCCTCTACCGTTTAAGGAATCTCGCGTTCGTCTACCAAATAATAGAGAACAAGCCGTAACAAGGGCATGTTCATTACAACGTTCTCTACAAAAGAATCCCGAGAAACAGAAACATTTTGTCGAATTCATGAAGATCATTCTAGATAACGGATATGCTGAAATGGCCCCTGAACTTCAAAGTAATGAGGAATGCTGGTATTTACCCATTTTCGGTGTTTACCATGCAAAGAAAGGTCAAATAAGGGTAGTTTTTGACTCGTCTGCGCAATACAAAGGTGTATCATTGAATTCAGTTCTACTGCAGGGACCAGACCTCATGAATAGTTTATTAGGTGTCTTAATGCGATTTAGGCGTGAGTCAGTAGCTATCATGGCAGACATTCAGCAGATGTTTTTCCAATTTCGTGTGAAAGAGGAGCACAGAAATTTTCTTAGGTTCTTGTGGTTTCGTGACAACGACCCGAGTCAGGATATGGTGGAATATAGAATGTGCTCCCACGTTTTTGGTAATTCACCTTCACCAGCCATCGCCTCATATGGACTCCTGAAAACTGCAGTTGAAACAGAACACAATTATGGTCATGACGTCAGAGATTTGATCCATAAAGACTTTTATGTAGACGATGCATTATCATCATTTGAGTCCAGCTTAAAAGCAATTGACACTATTTCACGTACTCAAAAGGCTCTCAAGGAAGGTGGGAACCTCCGACTACATAAAATCGCGTCAAACAGCAAAGAGGTTATGCAAGCATTCCCAAAAGAGGATTTAGCTAAGGATTTACAGAATGTATCTATTGGTGAAGAATCTCTCCCAATGCAGAGAAGCTTAGGTTTAAACTGGAATTTGAACACAGACAGCTTCACCTACTCTGTATCGCAGGAAGATAAGCCTCTCACACGACGTGGTATACTTTCAACCGTGAACTCATTGTACGCCCCTCTTGGTTTTGTTGCGCCAGTTGTGATACAGGGAAAAATCTTAATGCGCGATTTGATCCAAGATACTGTGGACTGGGATCAACCTTTGGATGAAGATCGGTTGACAGAATGGAAAATTTGGAAAGACTCATTGACAGCCTTAGAGAACTTAAGCATACCAAGGATGTATGTACCAATATATTCTGTAAACAGTAAAATTCACATTTTCACAGATGCATCAGAGAAAGCTGTGTCGGCTGTTGCGTACATGACATTGGACCATAATGATTCGCGAAAAATTGGGTTCGTGTTAGGCAAGTCAAAGGTTTCCCCACAAAATGGTCATACAATCCCAAGATTAGAGCTTTGTGCCGCTGTTTTAGGGACTGAAATAGCAGAAATCATCTCTAAACATTTAGAAATTTCAGTTGATCGAATGAATTTCTACACAGACAGTCGCGTTGTCCTAGGATATATAAACAATAAGACTAGGCGTTTCTACACGTATGTTCAGAATCGAGTTTTTAGAATTCTCAAAACTACCGAACCTAAACAATGGTATTATGTCCCAAGTAGCGACAATCCAGCGGACCAGGGAACTCGTTCACTTCGTTCAGACAAATTACAGACTAGTAAGTGGTTAAGAGGGCCAGATTTTTTACAATCAGGTGATCAACCGACAATCTCTGAAAGTTATGATTTGCAGTCACCAGACAGTGACTCCGAAATAAGGCCTCTCTATAAGTGTTCTAAAACAGTTACTTCTTCTGTGCCTAATTTAGGTTTAGATCGTTTTAGCAGTATAAGTCGTTGGGATATGTTGATTCGAGTGATCGCGCTTCTCAAAAACAAAATTCATACTGTCAAGGAATCTGTTCCAAGGATAACTAGGGTTGAATTGCTCAAAGAAGCAGAAAGGTGTTTAATACGAGAGGTGCAAAGAGAATCATTTACCTGCGAGATAGAGTGTTTACTTTCTGATCAAAGTCTACCCAGGAATAGTGCATTGAAAGGACTAGACCCATTTATGGACGAATTTGGAATGTTGCGCGTAGGTGGTAGACTAAAGCGAGCTGATGAATTAAGTTTGAATGAGAAACACCCTTTAATTCTGCCAAAGACACATTTTGTTACTAATTTGGTATGTCGTTATTACCATGAATCGGTGTATCACCAAGGATGTTCATTTACCGAAGGTGCTATCAGATCTGCAGGATATTGGGTTATTGGTGTTAAGCGCATTGTTCGTTCGCTCATCAGTCATTGTGTAAAATGCAAGAAACTTCGAGGTAAAACAAACATTCAAATTATGTCAGAACTCCCTGAAGATAGAGTCACACCGAGTGCCCCGTTCTCATATGTCGGTGTAGATGTTTTTGGACCGTGGAATGTTGTTACGCGTCGAACTAGAGGTGGCTCTGCTCAAAGTAAGCGATGGGCGGTATTATATACATGTCTTGCAACCAGAGCAATTCATATTGAAGTCATTGAAGAACTCTCAACATCCTCATTTATAAACGCGACACGCAGATTCGTTTCAATTAGAGGACCAGTTAAAATGTTTCGATCTGATAGAGGAACAAATTTCGTTGGGGCAACTGACTTAATGAATATTGAAGCCATTAATGTGGAAGATAAACATTTGAAAAATTTCCTAGAAAATCAAAGGACGGTATGGGCTTTCAACCCCCCACATTCATCACATATGGGAGGGATTTGGGAAAGGTTAATTGGTGTCGTTCGGCGTATTTTAGAGTCTCTACTGGC
Source organism: Fragum whitleyi (assembly GCA_948146395.1). Taxonomy (NCBI): domain Eukaryota; kingdom Metazoa; phylum Mollusca; class Bivalvia; order Cardiida; family Cardiidae; genus Fragum; species Fragum whitleyi. The sequence goes on along the minus strand of OX411554.1, from coordinate 30,056,336 downwards.
AGAATTTCGTGGTCAGCTTTCTCATGAAGTTTTAACAACATTTATGGCCGAAGTTACCAACATAGTTAATTCACGTCCGATAGTGCCTGTTTTACCGGACTCTGACAATCCTTCAGTGTTAAGGCCAAATTTGCTTCTGACCCAGAAGCCATCGGTTAATGATCAATATATAAGTGACATAAGTCTAAAAGACATGTATAAAGCCCAGTGGCGTAGAGTCCAGTGCCTGTCCAATATGTTTTGGAAGAGATGGAAAGTTGAATTTCTTCAGACGCTTCAAAAACGTAGAAAATGGACTGATAAACATGTGAATTTCAAAAAAGGTGATATCGTTCTTGTTAAAGAGGATAATTTTCAGCGTAATTTCTGGCCATTGGGACTAATCACAGAAGTTTATCCGAGTCAAGATGGACACGTTAGGAAAGTTCAACTGAAAATGACTTTAAAAGACGATGTTGGATCAAAGTTATACATTCGACCAATTACGAAACTCATCCAGCTAATAGAGAGTGATGATAAATCTAGAAATTAGAAATTAAAATCAAACTGATTAATTTTCTTGAGGAAACAAATATTTGTTTTACTGAAATGAAAAGTTCAATATGTCAAGGTCAAGGTGGAAAAGTCAAGGTCATTATTATATTATGTCGGAAAGCAAGAGAATCATTGTTATTTTAATAACGATCATTCGCTTGGTTGGGACTTGATATCATTTCAATTTATTAACATATCAATAAGGATAAGTTTATGTTGAATATTTTATAATGTAGTGGTATATTATACCAGACGGGGATTGTTATGAAACTATTTTCATTCTATTAAGAACCTAGTCTAATCGGTCATTTCGGACCGTATGGTTTCTAGTCTAAAGTTTTGTTGTAATTTCTAGTCTATCTTAAAACGTTACAATGACGCACTATTTAGTTTCCGTGCCAAGAAGATTCTTAATTTTCCATTGTATCTGGCCGAGTCATGATGTATGTTGGTCTCAATAGTTTAGTCTAAATACCCTTTTATCGATCTTTTGCTTTACCATTGGTTAAGTATAAACAGTAACCTTTATTTTAGATCACAAAGTTCTAGAGTCGTTTCGTACCTTTTAGTATTCGTACCTTTTATGTTTCATTGACTCGAGGTTTGAACGCATTGAGGCTTAATTAATTAAAGTGCTGGTTATATATAGCCATCTACAGTGAAATAGTAGTCAGATATGAACTTGGTTCTCAATCGTTTCACGTTTGCTAACGTTTTAGACTAGAAGCATTGATATTTTTACTTTATGAAGAAGTCATACTTTTTTTTATCTAGGAGAGCAGTTGCATTTGTTAATGATCGAGACTATCATGAGTACTTGTCTATTTGCAGCAATCTACGAAATAAAAGCTACGTTCCATTATAAGAGTTCTTGTTCGGCTACAATTTGAGTTATTGCCCTTTGTTGTTTTTTATACTTTGATCTTGTCCAGTGCATATCACTTAAATTATAGAAGCTATGATAATGAAACTTGATGGGTAGATAGAACTCATCATGGGAAGTGCAGTGCAAAAAAATACCTTTACCTGGGTTGTTATTGTTAGTGTTTGCCCTTTGTTGTTTTTCATACTTGGATCTTGTCCTTGGCATATCTCTTAAAGTATAGGAGCTATGATAATGAAAATTGATAGGTAGATATATCATTTTAAGGGAAATTGCAGTGCAAAAGAACCATAACTTTACCTTGGTTATTTCTTTAGTTATTGCCCTTTGGTTTTTTCATACTTGAATCTTGTCCAGAGCACATCTCTAAGAGTATTTGAGTTATGATCATGACCTTCAATGGTAGATAGATCTCATCAAGGAGAAGTGTAGTACAAAAGAACAATAACTCTTACCTAGCTTAATTTTTGAGTTATTGCCCTTGAGTTTTTTCATGATTGGATCTTGTCCAAAGCTTAACTCTAATAGTGCATTAGCTTTGATCATAATTATGATCATCTTCACTAGTCAAGGGATATCAAATCCATAGCTTCTTCTCGATTACCAGGTAAGATATATAAAGCGTTCATAACCCTCGGTCCGACAACATGAACAATGATATACTCCTACTACAATTATTTCTCTGTCTGTCTACACAAAAATTGTCCAAAGATATTCATTCAAATCACTTCAATTCTACTCTAAGCCCAATGTTACATCAAGCTGTGTGATGGGCGTATCTTGTGACAATTTGATACCTTGTTCAACCTGGAAACAAATGATTATAGAAAACATTGTGATAAATGGAGAAACTGCTTTTTTTCCTTAACCCCTAAGCTGTTTAATCCCTGCTTTTTACGTGCCTGTAATTTTATGATTTAGAAAACATCGTGAAAAAAGAAGAAATTGCTTCTGACAAGCAATTTCTTCTTTTTCCACATTATTTTCTACCTTACAGAATGGTTATTTTTCAAATTAAATCAACTTTTAATTTTCGTCTGCAAAACCTTTGAATTTGGACAGGTCCAAAATTTTGTAAAACAGGAAGGGGTTAGCTACAATGTTTTTTATTTTAAAATAATACCTTTACTGAAGATGCCTTAAACTGCAACATGAAACCACTTTTAAAAGTCTGCAATTTAGTTATTGATATAAGACCAACTTGTTCTTGGACAAGTTTTCAAGGAAAATCTACTCAGCCACAGGCTAAAAAACCCCAAGTTGTACAAGTCGAGCATGGGAATTCCACACCCCTGCAAGCAACAGTCTCATGTGTTCAGTCAGTAGAGTTTGATTCCTGACTTTCCTGACTTTCTGACTTTTTGTCTTCCATAAATTGGTTGATAATCCTAGACCCAAGAGGGATACCTGCTGTAGGCTAGAAAAAGATGTACCGCTAATGTAAGTACTGGTGTTAGAATTACCAGGAATTTATTGTTAGGTGCTCATGACTCCACAATATATATGAAAGATAGTTTAAAGTGTCGTTAAACCCTATTCAAACTAAATCAGTTGGTAAAGCTTCTTACTTCAAATCAAAATATATGTTATCATATGTGACCTGCCACGCGAAAAGGAACCATCCTGGCAGTGCGTAAAGTGGCATTCCCAGTCTGACTGCGGATTGCGCAGACTGACTAGGGTCAAAATTTTTTCACTTTTTTTATTTTCCAATATAGAATGAACAATCTACCTTCCTGTAAAAGGATTTTTGAATTGCGACCTGTGCTTGACCTATGCTGGACCCAGTCTCTTTTCAAATATTTATTTGACAGAGTTCCCAGATGGTCCCTTTTTGCGTGACGGGTCACATGTTTAATTCCCAGGCTAAAAAACTAAGTATTTTTTAGGATGAAACTTCTGATAAACACATGTAGGTTGAAAAAGCTATTTTGACTCCAGTATAAACTTCATATTGTTTCTTATAGGCTTATATAATTAAATGTGTGACCTGTCAGACGAAGCAATATTCCAGATAGTGATTAAATTGTCGACACAAATCTAGCTGTGGACTTTATGTTGAGAGGGGGGGATCACCTTTGGCTTCCACTGCTTAGTCCGCAGCATATTTCTGACACCGTATGTCAGATTGACTTGAAATTTTGAAGTTATGTTCCTTTTATGATAATGGATAGCAGAGCACAAGAACAACAACTCTACCTAGCTTAATGTTTTTTAGATATTTCCCTTTGATGTTTTTCAAACTTGGACATCCAGCTATGTAATTGGCTTATCTTGTGACAATTGGCCATCTTATTAGTACCCCACCGGTTACTGGTTGGGGGACAATAGGTTTGCTCGATTCCGTCTGTCCGTCCGTCCGTCCGTCTGTCTGTCTGTCTGTCTGTCCGTCACACTTTTGTCTGGGCTATATCCTCTAAACCATATATGCTAGCAACTTCAAACTTGGTACACTTATAGATCTCATTAAGGAGAAGTGTCATGTTCAAGAACCTTTACTCTGCCATGCCCACTTTTTGAGTTATTGCCCTTTGTTGTTTTTACCCTTACATTCTTGTCCAGAACATATCTCCTAAACTATGTGTGCTAGCAACTTCAAACTTTGTACACTTATAGATCTTATTGAGGAGAAGTGTCATGATCAAGATCCATAACTCTGCCACACCCACTTTTTGAGAAATTGCCCTTTGTTGTTTTTACCCTTACATTTTTGTCCGGATCATATCTCCTAAACCATAAGTGCTAGCAACTTCAAACTTTGTACACTGATAGATCTTATCAAGGGCAAGTGTCATGTACAAGAACTGTTACTCTGCCATGTCCACTTTTTGAGTTATTGCCCTTTGTTGTTTTTAGTCTTACATTCTTGTCCGGATCATATCTCATTAACTATAAGTGCTAGCACCTTTAAACTTTGTACATGTATAAATCTCATTGAGGACAAGTGTCATGTACAAGAACTGTCACGCTGCCACACCCACTTTTTGAGTTATTGCCCTTTGTTGTTTTAACCTTTACATTTTTGTCCGGACCATATCTTCTAAACCATAAGTGCTAGAAACTTCAAACTTGCTACACTTATAGATATCATTGAGGACAAGTGTCATGTACAAGAACTGTCACTCTGCCATGTCCACTTTTTGAGTTATTGCCCTTTGTTGTTTCTATCCTGACATTTTTGTCCCGTACTTATCTCCTAAACTATAAGCCCTAGCAACTTAAAAGTTTGTACACTGGTAGATCTCATTGAGAAGAAGTGTAATGCACAAGAACTGTTACTCTGCCACATCCACTTTTTTTAGTTATTGTCCGTTGTTGTTTTTTATCCTGACATTTTTGTTCGGACCATATCTCCTGAGCCATCAGTGCTAGCATCTTCAAATTTGGTACACTTATAGATCTCATTGAGGACAAGTGGCAAGTAGGAGATATATTATAAGAAAGGATTTTTAGTTATCAGGTGGGGGACTCGCATCGCAATACGACATGCACTTGTTTAATCTTGTATGGTCATTTTACCTTTCTGCAAATGCCCCTTAAAAGAAATGTTGTAATATTGGATGGGTTGTGGTGCCAATATCCAACTGGCGGGTGGATCTTTCTGTGTCAGAAGCATAACTTTGTCCCCTTATGTCCGATTGACTTGAACCTAGGCAATTCATTCCTTTCAGGATTAAAGGCTGATTTACACATTCATGATTTTTGGCTACGGTGCCCCTACGATTCGCAACAATTTGTAAAATTGTCATTTACCATGGTTATTTGTAGTACAACTGTGGTGACACTCAATGTATCGTGATAATTCAGGAAATTCTATGTTGGTGCTACAGAAGTTTTAAACTGTTTAAAACATTTGTGGCGAATTGTGGTGGTTATTGGGCATGGCCTCATTTATAGCACAACCGTAGCAAAATCGTGCTGATTCGTACTGACACTGAAGCTTTATTCGCGACAATTCATGAGAGATCGTAGCCAGTCGTGGAATCCCACATTACGAATTCTCACAATTCACCATGAAATGGGTTCAGTTGTCATACAAATCATCCAAGGTTTCGCTGCGGAGCTTCATGATTGGCCATGACCAATGCCGCTTAGAATCAGACTTGTACCGTATTGAGCCTTACAAGCACTGTGAGCATTCGTTGTGCCACTGCAGTCAATCCTCATTGACTGTAGCTTTGCTGTCAAGAATCATCATTGATTCATATAAATACCTTACAGACACCGTACTTATATTGTGTACATTCTTACTGGAAACGTAGTGATACTGAATATTTCTACTTCTTGCCACGATTCAACCCTATCCATTCCAATTTTTCTGACCATGAGAAATCTTGGTGAATCGTGGTGAATCAGAGAGAAAATCGTGAAGGTGTAAAGAGGTCTTAAAAAGTTCAGTTGGCAAGAAAAGTAACTCTACCTTGCTTAATTTTTGAGTTATGTCCCTTTGTTGTGTTTAATACTTGGGCATCCAGCACAGCAACAGGCCTATCTCGTGACAATTTGTCACCATGTTGACATATCAAATCCGGCTAACCTCTAATGAAATCAAAGATTTTTCAAATACAGATTAAGCCGCCTTTATGTTGCAGTCGGTAGAGCTTTGTACTGTCAATCTACAGATTTTGAGTTTGATTCCTGATGGGGGCTTTCATTCTTTCTGACTATTTGTCTTCTAACAATGGGCGATAACAGTAGACCTATGTGGGATAGCAGCTGGAGACTTGGAAAGGATGTGATGGTGGAACTGGTGTGAGAAATACCAGGGATCCATTATTAGGTACTCCACCACGCTATTGCTGAAAGATTGTCAGAAGGGATGTACAACCCCATTCAAACACACAAATCAACTATTGATTTTACAGAGTTCCAAGACGACCCCTTATTATGTGAGGGGTGAGGTGTATAGTTTAAAGCCTGTTTTGTATAGCATTAGCTGCCCTATAGGCTTCTTTCATGACCACCATTGACAGGGGATTTTATTTCAAGTGCGTTTCATTTGCTGTCTGTTTTGAAAATAACTGGGTATTTTGTTGGATAAAATTCGGAAGAGCCTGAACAGACCGGTAGAACATCTGATGCACTGTTCCAGATGTTTTCATTTGGATGAATTATCATTCAAAATAGTTATCCGGGTTGTACAGACTCTGACAGTTAACAATCTATTATATATCGTCTCCCGATGTTTCATGAATGTCCAGACAATCTTTAATTAATATAGGTTTACAAACTGAAAATTATGCGAACAACAATTTAATTAATAACGATAGGTCTCATATATTTAGATAAGTGAGCCGGGATATTCAACCGGAAGTTGGTCTGTCAGTTTGTCGAAAGTTGAGATCGAACAATTACATGATTTTATAGTTTATATGTAGAATTAATCGAATAAACTTTATTTTGGAATCATTAAATGAATAAAAAGGAATATTTAAATGCAAGAATCATATTTTTATGACATGTTGTGTTGATATAAACGTTGGTTTGACCATTCTTAAGAATGAGCAACGACCCCTTGTCATCACTTGCCGTTCTTGAGATTAAGTATTCCCGAGATCGGGCACGACATATATACTGAGTGACAAGCCAGTTTGTGATTATTACTCGTGGACAAGCAGACTTTCAAAATATTTCAGAACCACTGGTCAAAGCATTTTGTTTGTAAAATTTCAAAAACTTTGTAACTACAGCTTTCATCAAGCTGTAGTTACAAAGTTTTTAGAATTACACCAATAATTTTGTTACTTATCTAATTCTCAACTGAAGTTTTCCTATTTCAGAGAGACTGACAGCATTGCTACCCGAAGAAGATCGTCAACAAATACACACAGTCTTACCAAAGCGAGACTTTGACATTGCATACAGGCTTGACTGTAGAAACTTGTGTGCAGAATTTAGAGAGGATATAGCTTTCCATTTCTCTCTCAGTCCAATGAATCTTGTCAGAAAGGTTCTTGGTCTTGGACGGTTACGGAGTGGACAGCAGTTTGAAAGAGTAAGAATTTTTATTTTGTTAGTCTTAAAGTTTTTAACAAATTATCCCGATATTGATTTTATTTTTTTGTTGGAACACATGTCTTTTTCTGCTTTGTGTAATGAAATGGTTTAGAAAAGTCTGTCGGACACACCAACATCAGATATAGATATGTAATACACCTAATCCTTTCTAAATTCATAAGAGATGAAGGGAGAATTTGTTGATTTCATTGAGGCTAATCACACCATATGAATGGGCAAATCCGAAACATACATGAGTGTGATTAGGTTTTTAGTTTCATATCTCCATGAAATCAACAATATTAATTCTCTCTTCATATCTCATTGTAAAATTACTAGAAGCAAAAACGAAGAGATTTCTTGAAAATGAGACAAATTTCTCATCGCTTAATATGGATGGTTTGAAAAAAATCTGAGTGCTCAAATTGTTTTCATTGGGAAATACATCTAGGTTTTTGTCCAATCAGAATGCATGAATCTTAATGCACCCAACTAAAATTAAATCAAATGGAAATGAATCAATGTCTCAACTTAATCGGCATCTGTATCTTGTGGTCGTAATTATACTTAAGAGTTTACTTAGAAATTAGCCACTTAATGAAGTTACCTATGGTACTTTTCAAATGCAAAAAATTTAATTTTGGATGGTTCTATAATTTTCATGCATTCTGATTGGCTGCAAAACCTATTTCACCCCCGATGAAAATGATTTTGAGTATGCAGCTATTTTGTAAGCTTCCACACAAAGTAGTCCCGGTAGAAATGTCTTATTTGGAGAAATATTTACAATTTGCTTTATGATATTGAACTTTAAGATAAAAAGGGACTGTTTATTGATTTCATTGAGGTATGATACTAAAAACCTAATCACACTTATGTATAAATCTGCTTAGTGTTTTCATACAGTGTGAGTGGGATTTTAGCTCCACTGGCTGAAAGCCACTGGGGCTATTGTCATGGCTTTGTGTCCGTCGTGCATCAGTGCGTCCGTGCGTCGGGTCGTAAACTTTTTCTTTAAAAATCTTTTCCTCAGAAACAACTGGATGAATTTCAACCAAATTTCACAGGAATGATCCTTGGGTGACCCTCTTTGAAAGTTGTTAAAGAAATTTTGATCCAATGAAAAAAATGGATTTAATGGGCGTGGCTAATTTCCAAATATGGTAAAAAGTGAGTTTTCTCAGATTCTAATTGATGGATACCAATGAAATTTTACATGAATGATCCTTGGGTGACCCTATATCGGTCTACAAGAAATTATTGTGATCGGATTAAAAATGTGCATTTTATAGGCGGAGGTCATTTCTCTAAATGTTATATAGTGGAAACCTCAAAATCATTTTCTCAGAATGTAACTGATGGATATCAACCAAATTTCACTGGAATGATCCCTGAGTGACCCTTTATCAGTCTACAAAAAAGTATTGTGATTCAATGAAAAATAAGTATTTTATGTGCAGAGGTCAATTCTCTATATGTCATATAGTGGAAACTTTGAAAATCATTTTCTCAGAATCTAAATGACAGATATCATCCAAATTTCACTGGAATGATCCTTGAGTGACCCTTTATAAGTCTACCAAAAATTATTGTGATTGGATGTAAAATATGTATTTCATGGGCAGAGGTCATTTCTCTATATGGTATATAATGGAAACTTTGAAAATCATTTTCTCAGAATGTAATCCATGGATATTAACCAAAATTCACTGGAATGATCCTTGTGAGACCCTTTATAAGTCTACCAAAATTTATTGTGATTGGATGAAAAATGTGTATTTAATGGGCGGAGGTCATTTCTCAAAGTGTTATATAGTGGAAACTTTGAAAACCATTTTTATGCCCCCGATAGGGAGGCATAATAAATTTGACTTGTCCGTCTGTCCGTCCGTCTGTCCGTCCGTCTGTCCATCCGTCCGTCATTCCGTCCAAAAACTTTAACATTGGCCATAACTTCCTTATTACTATCAAAGCGGTGTCGGGGGCATTGTCATCTTACAGTGACAGCTCTTGTCTCAGAATGTAATTGATGGATATCAATCAAACTTTTTTTGTATGATCTTTGGGTGACCCATTATCATGCAGCCAAAAAATATTTTGATTTGATGAAAAATACGTCTTTTATGGGTGGGGTCATTTCTCTGTATGATATATAGTTGAAACTTTGAAAATCATTTTCAACATCAGTAGAACACAAAATATCTAAAAATCTAGTCAAAACTTTTATTTGCTTTACAAGAATTTCAAGCCTGTGGAGCGACTCAAGCCATTCATGGCTTTCTAGTTAGGTTCATACATCCATGAAATCAACAAATACTCTCTTCATCTCTTAAATGATTCTATATGACCTTTTACTTTCAGGTACCCCAGCATACCCCCATGACTCCTCAGGAGCCTGGAGGCTCATTCCCAGAACCGGAGAATGAGACTGTGATGATAGCATTATCTCTGTTTAAAACTATTGGTCAGAGATATGCACTTGGTAGTCTTATAGTTGTGGGTGGGGTAAGTTGAATCATCCTTAGAAAACCTTTCTTGCACTGTCAGAAAATACTGTCTAAAACATTATAGGATAATAAACAATTTAGTACAGTAAATGCTGAAATGGGATTGAATGGATTCAATGAATTTTCAAATAAATTTATGTAATTTACTGATTAACTTTTCGGGGAAACTTATATTTTCAACAGTCAGTTATTCTTGCCTTTTCAGTTTCGCAATTAATGTGAAACATAATCAAAGGACAGGTTAATATCAACTGCATGTAAATGGTTATCATTATTTCCCAGCTTCCTCATAATTAACATTAATCTAAATTTCACTGGTTGTAAAGTAATTTGGTAGTTTTACTTCAAATACTTACGAGTAATTCAAAATAAGATACCATTTTGACAACTTCTTCTGCAGGTCTACAAAGCTGTTGGTTGGAAGATTCTTGCCATTGGTCTGTGTTTATATGGTGGAGTGTTTTGTTATGAGAGATTAACCTGGACAAACAATGCTAAAGAGAGGGCCTTTAAACAGCAGTATGTGGACTATGCTGGCAGTAAATTAAGGCTCATTGTGGATCTGACCAGTGCTAACTGTAGTCATCAAGTACAGCAGTAAGTTTTTAATATACTGCAAAGAAAATTCTAGCATTTTCATTGGTTAATGCTGACCTGACACTCTTTGATATTAACGGCCATTCCCATATAACTTCTAATGTTTCCTTAAGGTGCCTTGCCGTGAACATAGACAAAAAATCGAAATGGTAATAGCAGCCACGACTTCCTCACTTCGCTGATAATTTGACCCGAGTATACTCATAAGGCTTCAGTTAAAAAGCATGTCAGTTAATAATGTGCAAATAAAAAATAATATAGATGTCAATCAATACCTTAAATTTTTATGCCCCCGCATCGATAGATTGGGGGCATATTGTTAGCTCACCTGAGCACGAAGTGCTCAAGGTGAGCTATTGGGATCGTAGAATGTCCGTCGTCCGTCGTCCGTCGTGCGTCGTGCGTCGTCCGTCGTCCACAATTTCTTTAAACATCTTCTCCTCCTAAACCAGTAGGCCAATCTTGATGAAACTTGGCAGGGATGTTCCTTGGGTCAAGCTCTACCAAAGTTGTTCAAAGAAATGAAATCCACCCTTAACTTTCCCTTTACCCTTAACAAAAAGGATGAAAATATGAAAATCTTTAAAAATCTTCTTCTCTGAAACCAGAAGGCTGACAGCTTTCATATTTGGTATGTAGCATCATCTAGTGGACCTCTACCAAGTTTGTTCATATCAAGACCCTGGGGTCATATTTGGGCTTTGCCCGGGCCCAACCCTTTTTACATAGAACCAAAGAGCGAAAATCTTTAAAAATCTTCTTCTCTGTAACCAGATGGCAGACAGCTTAAATATTTGGTGTGTAGCATCACCTAGTGGGCCTCTACCAAGTTTGTTCATAACAAGACCCTTAGGTCATATTTGGGCTTTGCATGGGTGCATCCCTTTATCTCTTATGAGCACGAAGGGTAAAAAAATGAAAATCTTCAAAAATCTTCTTCTATGAAACCAGAAGGCAGACAACTTTCATATTTGGTATGTAGCATCATCTAGTGGACCTCTACCAAGTTTGTTCATATCAAGACCCTGGGGTCATGTTTGGGCTTTGCCCGGGCCCAACCCTTTTTACCTAGAATCAAAGAGCGAAAATCTTTTAAAATCTTCTTTAATCAAAACCAGAGGGCACATTGCTTTCATTTTTGGTACATAGCATCATCTTGTGGGCCCCTACCAAGTTTGTTCATATCAAGACCCTTGGGTCATATTTGGGCTCCACCCGGGCACATCCCTTTCAGCTCATCTGAGCAAGATGGGTGAAAATGGGAAAACCTTCAAAAATCTTCTTCTCTGAAACCAGAAGGCAGACAGCTTTCATATTTAGAATGTAGCATCATCTTATCCACCTCTTCCAAGTTTGTTCATATCAAGACCCTGGGGTCACTTTTGGGGTCCACCCGGGTGCATCCCTTTTTACATAGAATCAAAGAGCAAAAAGGTATATCTGTCTTGCTCTTCGCTGAAAACGTTCCATGGTATTATCTTAGGCAATTATCTTCTTTTTGACATCTGCCTATCTAATTAATGTGATGTCCCAGGGGTCATAGAGACTCAGGTGAGCGATCTAGGACCATCTTGGTCCTCTTGTTTTACTCGTGTCTGTCTGTCTGTCTGTCTGTCTGTCCGTCCGTCCGTCCGTCTGTCTGTCTGTCCGTCTGTCCGAAAACTTAACCTGAAAACTTAACCTTGCCAATATCTTCAAGCCTATTCAAGATACAAAGCTAATATTTGGCATGATGATAGATCTCAATGATCCGCATCCGCTGGTACCAAAGTCAAGGTCATGTTACAAGGTCAAGGTCATCTGTCAAGGTCAAACTTTGAAAAAAAATGCCATTATGGGGGCATTTGTGTTACACAAACACATCTTGTTTCAAATCTGTGCATTTTATGTGCCAACTTTCTTGCAACTCTTGCCAAGAACCGCTTTCATATCACAACATCATGGAGTGTAGTAGTGTGACGTCACATCTACATATGACATTACTTTGTACATGTTTACTTTTCATAGGGGCGCATTAAGGGATATTTGTGGTCTAAAAGAATTCGGTTTATACCAATGTCTTATGTAGGCAAAAGACAGATATTTAGCCCTAAAACTTTGAAGTATAATAAATTCGTACTACGGTTTCTTACTTAGGTATATGACAAATTATTCCCGGCTGAAAATAATGATGTCAACCCTCGCCTACGTATCGAGAGATCGGGGGCATATTGTTTTACTCATGTCCGTCTGTCTGTCTGTCCGTCCGTCCGTCTGTCTGTAAACTTAACCTTTGCCTTTTCTCCAAAAGTATTTGACATACAAAGCTCAAATTTGGCATGATGATAAATCTCAATGATCTGCATCCGCTGGTACCAAAGTCAAGGTCATGTGACAAGGTCAAGGTCATCTGTCAAGTTCAAACTTTGAAAAAAAATTGCTGTTACGGGGGAATTAGTGTTTCACAAACACATCTTGTTTCAAGCTGGGAATAAATCGTCATATACCCCGGCAAGAAACCATATAACTTATAATAATTGTAGTACACTCAGGAAGCATGATGTCTAAAGACTCAACATTGGATTGTACTCAAATTTTTATGCCCCCGCATCGATAGATCGGCGGCATATTGTTTTACTCGTGTCCGTCTGTCTGTCCGTTCGCCTGCTGTCCGTCTGTCTGTCCGAAAACTTAACCCGAAAACTTAACCTTGCCAATATCTTCAAGCCTATTCAAGATACAAAGCTAATATTTGGCATGATGATAGATCTCAATGATCCGCATCCGCTGGTACCAAAGTCAAGGTCATGTGACAAGGTCAAGGTCATCTGTCAAGGTCAAACTTTGAAAAAAAATGCAGTTACGGGGGCATTTGTGTTTCACAAACACATCTTGTTTTATTAGGGGTGTTCTTCCTCGGACCCTTGCTTCCTCAGACCCTTGCTCCCTCTGACCCTTGCTTCAAATATCAAATATTTCTTTGTTTGCTTTACACAAAAAGAAGAAATAAAATGGTCAGCATGAATTTCATTGAAATTTTTCTCACAAAGAGTCCTGTTTTCTATAGCACAAAGCCATCAAGATTATCCAACTGTTATTCAGGTGAAAGATCACTTAAAAAACATTATGGGACAACATAATATTGTTTTATCCTGGAATTCAAATTATTCTTGATTAAGATAAGGTAAGCTTATTTCAAAGAAACCTCGTTAAAGTTCGTTTACATGGATTGGTTTAGTTTTCTCTTATGAAAATCAAAATTTGCAGAGGGTTTGCAACTAAGCACTTACTATTGTTCTTATGAAATGCTTTCTTTCAGAATATAATTCTGTTATACATTTGTTCCTGTTTTACAATTTCAGATTATGTTTTGCTAGGCTGTTTTGGGAGAAAACCCTAGGTATTGCTATAGCCCTAGTGTTGCCATTGTACTAATTGAGCTTCTGCGTGATATTTCCAACAATTTCAAATGTGTGCAAAGCAAAGATTCTGGCCAGCCTGTGCAGCTGCACAGTCAGACCAGAATCTTCACTATGTAATGTGACCTTATTGATATATAAGGTCTTAATCCATCTTCATGCAGTCATCATATATAATTAATGCATTGTGTATTTGTCAATGCTACCCAAGGTTCATCCATTGTGCAAGTGTGAAATTGTTGGAAACGTCAAGCACAGGCTCATTTGTCATTGTTATCATCCCCTTGCCAAAACTTTGACCTTTTTGTGATATCTATGGTTTTACTGAAGACATTCACTTGAAACTTGGCACACGCGTACCATCAAAGAGCAACCTATGCTATAAAAGAGGGATAACTCTGAATGTATTTTGTGCAAATTATGCCCCATTTATTGACTATCCAGAACTGAACAGACAAGCATAGGCACCTGTAGGTGTGCTCTTCTACTGTCTACAGATGTACGGATAAGAGAGGATTATATCAGTCTAAAATCTTTATTTCTAATTGAAGCCCTTTGTTATGGGTACTCATTTGAATCGTCTCATCAAGACGATTCCAATGAGTACCCACAATACAGGATTTGTGCAAGTATTATTAATATATAATATTAATTTGAAATCCAAAATACCCCCTCTATCTGTAGTCATGCATCTGTAATAAATTTGTTCCATTTCAGGGAGCTGTCCTCCACATTTGCAAGGTTGTGTAATCAAGCTGATATATGTAAGGAAAAACTAGAAGATGAAATAAAACAGAAAGATATAAAGATAGCACAGCTGACTGGGGTCTCATCCAAGGCTAAAACTTTTAGGTAAGAGCAACTTGTGACTCATGGAGAAGACACAGGGTGTTACTTTAGCCTAAATCCTTTTGGAAAGAGGAACTTGTGATCCATAAAAAAGTTATAAAGATAGCCCAGCTCACAGGTGTCTAATCTAAGGATTAAACCTTTAGGTAAGGGGAACTAGTGTATATGATAAAAGTCATGAAGATAGCACAGCTCACAGGTGTCTAATCTAAGGCTCAAATCTTAAGATAAGGGAAACTTATGATTCATAAAAAAAGTTAAAAAGATGGCACAGCTCACAGGTGTCTTAACTAAGGCTAAAACCTTTAGGTAAAGGGAACAAGTGATTCTTAAAAATATTGATAAGATAGCCCAGCTCACAGGTGTCTAATCTAAGGATTAAACCTTAAGGTAAAGGGAACTAGTGATTCATGATAAAAGTCATGGAGATAGCCCAGCTCACAGGTGTCTAATCTATGGATTAAACCTTTAGGTAAGGGAAACTTGTGATTCATAAAATGATATAAAGATAGCCCAGCTCACAGGTGTCTAATCTATGGATTAAACCTTTAGGTAAGGGAAACTAGTGATTCATAAAAAAGGTTATAAAGATGGCACAGTTAACAAGGGTCTTAAAACCGTTTGGTTAAGGCTGAAACCTTTAGGTAAGGGGGACTTCTGACTCATATAAAATGTTATAAAGGTGGCACAGCTAATGAGGGTCTTGTCTAAGGCTAAAACTAGGGGACTAGATACATGAAAAGGGAAGAAAAATTAATAGAAAAAAATAGAAAGCATTTTAGCAGATAGTGATCATATTTAATAAGTCTGTTGGGGACATTTTCAACAATTATATATTTTAATGTATGTGATTGACAATTATTGAGCAGCCTTGAAAGTCGCACAGTACAGTTAAAAAAAATATGATAGTGGACAACACTTTGAGTCAAAAGCTATCTGTTAAGAGCAGAGCAGGGTTCAACACTAACAATTTTTTGCCACAAGCCTTAAGGACCTGTTAGCCTTACAACTTACAGGTCCTCCCTGATGAAAACAGGTCCTCCAAGAAAACTATGGATATTATTCAGCAATCTATAAGAAAAACCAAATGGGAAAAGAAGAAATTGCTTGTGACAAGCAGTTTCTTCTTTTCCCACATTGATTTCCATAATGTAATGAAATATTATCATTAGAAAGGCAACTTAAAAGGAAAAGAACTAGATAGATTAGAAATGATATGGCCATTACTTATAGGCCTGAAGGACCTGCAACATGGTTACTTCTACCAGTCCTCCTTAAAAACCACAGGTCCGGGGCTTGAGGACTGGTGTTAGTGTCGATCCCTGCAAAGTGAATATTGATCAGACTTTGCAGATTGAAAGTCTAAGCAGAGTTTCAGTGTTGCAATATATGAAATTTCTTGCAATTTTTCAATTCACAGTTTCAAATTTTAAAAGTTCTCAAACCATCATAAATCTACTAATCCTACATTCAGAAAGTCTAGTTAGATTCCATCTGTCTGTCTATCTGTTTGCAAAACTTAACAAAAAAAGCATTGGTAATTACTTCAAGGTATTTCAAGATAAAACGGTCATAATTGGTATGATGATAGAACTTACTGATAAACATCTGCTGGTACTAAAGTCAATGTCATATGACAAGGTCAGGGTCATCCAACAAGGCCAAGTTGAAAAAAAAAGCCTTTTCGGGGGCATTTGTATCTTAAACACATGTTGTTTTTGCTTTTAAAATCGACAGTTAAGAGAGTTCTTGCGTTCAAATGAAATTTTTGTGGCTAATAGAAAATGATTGTATAATTGCCGAATAACAGATGACTACCGTCAGTCAAAAACTGATTGGCCACTGCCCACTATCATATATTTTGCTTACGAATAACGTTAAATACTTGAAGCTTTCAATAATGTTAGAAGCAATGATTGAGGTCAAAGGGGCAGGGGAAGCTTTCCTTCACTTGAGATATGAGATATTTATTCATTATCTTTTCTTTTCAGAAACAAATCTGATTGGTTAGATAAAGCCTTAGATGCATTCAAGGACCAGTTTTTACGGATACCCTCTCCTTATTTATAGACCAAACAGGCTGAATCTGTATACAAAAGGTTCAGGGCAAAACTACTGTATATTGAAGCATTACCAATAGTTTAGTGCTGACCCTTCAATATGCACTTGCTTTAAGAGACCATGTTTGCTTGATTTGATATTCTTTAAGCTTCTAGTGCAGAAGCAGGCAATGTAAGTTACAAAGATGACAAGTTTTTCTAGAACTTTGCTTCTAGTGTATTTTTAAGATCAATCTGTACATCGAGGAGTCAGCGCAACCCTATTGTAAGTGCCTATGAATATATAGGCACTTACAATAGTGTTGCACTGAGCCCTTGACATGAAAAAGTTGAATTTATGTTCAAGTCAATCTTGCTACAGTGATTGCCTAGGTGAATTGACCATGTGTACTTTCAGTTACCTTGTGAGCAGGAGGGATATGCCTTAAACAGCATGAGAAGGGGTTTATAATAAGTTATAAGTAGAATTAATAGTGTAAAGTAAGACAGAGAGCTTATATAACAAGGGCAGTGCTTTTATTCTCACCTTTTCCACATCTTCATTTGTCATCACACTTTCTACAGAGTATTCAAATCTTGTCATGCTAAATAAATGTTTGCTAAAAAATTTCATCAAAATCAAAGGGCAAAAAGCACTGAAAGTACCAACTGTAGGTCAATTTTGATTTGGAAAACTAAATCTATTGACAATTCTGGTTTTAAAGTGGGAAACAAGTGGTGTAGACTAACATCAGGCTGCACATATGTGCAGGCTGATGTTTGTCTATAGCTCCTGCCAAAGCAGGAATATTCCGGGCTCAGCATTACAAGGGTTAAAAGCTTGTTATCCTGACCCCTAAATATATCTTCTTTTGCTGGAGACTGTGCAGTCTGATCTAAGTATATACTACCTGATTTTCTTTTCTAAACCAAGAACGTTTAAATATTGTATTTACAACACAAAAACTCACAAGTGAATTCAGAGCCTTCAGTACTTTGATGGAATGCATTTTTGCCAAGATTTTATTCGGCTTGACAAGGCTTAAATTCAAGGAGGGGCAAACAAAGACAAAAAATTTTGCTTTCAATTATTTTGTCATTGTTTAAGGCTTTTATTTCCCTCAATTTTTAAGTTATTTTGAATGATAATGTTTACACAAGAACCAATTTTGTATCTTTGTTAAAAGTCTATGTTGTGGATAATGTTAATGAAAAAACACATTATCACTAAATGCCCTAGATAAAAGAGAGACAATGGTTTTGATATCGTAATCATTCAAGCTGCAGTTACAACATTTGTTTGCCTTTTAATCTAACTTTCTTGGTTTAGAAAAGAAAATAGGGTAGTATATACAGTATACTACCTGATTTTCTTTTCTAAACCAAGAACGTTTAAATATTGTATTTACAACATAAATACAAACTCACAAGTGAATTCAGAGCCTTCAGTACTTTGATGGAATGCAATTTTGCCAAGATTTTATTCGGCTTGACAAGGCAATTCTAAGAGAGGAAAACAAAGACAAAAATTTGAGTTTCGCTTATTTTGTCATTGTTCAAGGCTTTTATTTCCCACAATTTTTAAGTTATTTTAAATGGTGATGTTTACACAAAAACCAGTTTTGTATCATTGTTTAAAGTCTATGTTGTGGATAATGTTAATGATAAGTATACATATTTAGTGTATTGTATGAAAAAAAAAATCTAACGAGGTTGGGAGAATTGAAAATTGTCAAGGCTCTGCCGAGACAAATATCAATTCTCACAACCATGGGTTTTTTTTTCTTCATACAATACACTAAATATGTATTATATTTATCTTATAACCTATATTTGTCTTGTTTTTGTTGGTGTTTCTAACTGAAATGCAAGTTTCTTAAAATAACCGCTTATCATTGTTCTGGAAATAACTATGTGATATCATAAAAAAAAACCTGATGTTATCACACGGTTATTTGTATAGTTATAAGATAAAAACATTATCACTAAATGCCCTAGATAAAAGCATAATTTGGTGACCCATAGGTCATAACTGCAGCTTGAATAATTATTCAAGCTGCAGTTACAAAATTTTGTTTGCCTTGTGATGATTTATGATACCTTCTAAGTGTTTCAAATGCTATATGCTTTAAGCGCTCATTATCTATGTTGATCTTGCAATCAAGCCTATAATTAACCGATAACAAAAGGGTTTAGAAACAATTTGCGTTTTCTTGGTCTTAACTAGAGGGACTTTCGCCTAAATTTCTTTGTTTTTTAAAAGTTTTGTAAAATTAGTGCTCCGAAAAATGATGCATGATCAACAGAATAAAAGAGTCTTGAAGTATACATGTTATCTGGTCATTGGCTTGGAGATAATTACTTGAGAAAGCCATTTGTGATAAATTCTCGCCCAGATAACATAGATATTTTAAGACCCTTACATCTTAATCCCTATCTATAATTTGATACTTATTATTATTATTCACAACTAAGTGTCTAATGTGCCTAAACAAATAAATTACATTTTAAAATGAGAGTCAACCCTCTCTTCTAGGGCAGTGAAGAGGAATTAAAGAATGAAAGATAAACCACAAAGTTTGTTGTGCATTGTAATCCCAATAGCCTCTATGTTTTCCTGACCTTTGTCATGGTCCTCAATGTTGTTGGAAACATTGGTTTAACTAAGGCATTCACTAGAAGTTGGGCATACATGTTCACTTTCAAAAGAGCTTACTATACTTTCAATGGGAATATTTCTAGATGCATTTGGTGTGAATTATGTCCCTTTTACAATTGAAAAAGCTGTATGCACTTGTAAGCAGAACTCTTTGTTATATTTCACATATTTGGAAGATTTGAGGCCTTTATTTGGCCCAGTAGTAAAAAGGCCAGCAACAAAAATCTGTGCAAAATGTATTCACTATTGGTGTGGACATAAATCAGTCATCAAGCTTGAGTGACATTGGACTTAAAATGAGAACTAAATATGGGCTGAGGCTAGTTATCCCTTGTAAGTTATCTTCATTTACTTTCATATCTGTTATATTATATTTTTAGCTCACCTGAGCACAACATGCTCAAAGTGAGCTTTTGTGATCACCTTTTGTCCCTCGTGTGTCGGTTGTTGTGTTTAGGAAGTTGTCAACAATTATTTTAACTTCTTCACAGGAGCCAATGGGTGGATTTCAACCAAACTTGGCAGAAATGTTCCTTGGATGAGACCCTTCAAAAAATGTTTGTGAGATTTTCATTGGCCAATTAATATGGGCGTGGCAGGGTGGGGCTTATTTTGATCCCGAAATCTTTAAACATCTTCCCCTCAGTATCCTATGGGTAGGCAGGTTCTATTGTCACTTTGAACAGAACAGAAGTCCTTACACGTAAATATTTATTAGCTATTTCTTTTGATTCCAAAAAAAAATGTTGATGTCAACGAGATACTGTCATGGCGTTGTATCTGTTTCGCGTTGGGGCCGTTACCCATCTCATAATAATCGTGGATTCATATAGAATCTTAATAAATGTATGAGCATGAAAAATAAAATTGACATGTTGTTTTCCATGTGTTTCACCCTCATTATACCCCCACCTACGAAGTAGAGGGGGGTATATTGGTTTCACCATGTCTCCATCCGTCTGTCAATCCATCTGTCCATCCGTCTGTCTGTAGACCTTTTCGTTTCCAGTCTCTAACTCGAGAACTAAGCGACCAACTATCATGAAATTTTATGCAAATGTTGCTTATGACCCAAGGAAGTGCCCTATTGTTTAGGGGTCACATAGGTCAAAGGTAAAGGTCACAGTCAATTTTTGTTCAATTTTCGTTTCCGGACTCAAACTCAAAAACCAAATGACCTAGAAAAAAGAAACTTTATTCAAATGTTGCTTGTGACTCAAGGAAGTGCCCTATTGTTTTGGGGTCACATAGGTCAAAGGTCAAGGTCACATCAAATTTTTGTTCAATTTTCGTTTCCGGACTCTAACTCAAGAACCAAGCGACCTACAATTATGAAACTTCATGCAAATGCTGCATATGACCTCAAAATCTGTTACAAACACATCCTGCACTAATAGCATTTGCATTATGACAAAGTGCTTGTGGGGGGTATAAGTTAGCTCTGCGACAGTTCTAGTTTCACATGTCCACCTCTGTCAAATCGTCAAATTGTTGCCATAGTGAAATCTTTAATGGTGGCTTTAAGTATGATGCTCAATTAACAGATAGCTGCAGTCAATCAAAATATCAATTGACCAATCAGAACACTCATTTAACAACTAGATGACTGTTAAAATCCACCATATTATCCCATTTGGTTTCATTCATTATCATGTGAGGGTGACTTAAACTTCCTAACTACAGCTTAAACAAGCTGTAGTTAGAATGTGCAGGTCTCCCTCAAATGATTTGCTCTTTGTTTCGCGCCCATTACAATATGAGTATGTGTGTGACATTTCCAACAATTTCAAATGCGCGCCAAGGAAAGACTCTGGCAAGCCTGTACATCTGCACAGTCTGACCAGGGCCTTCACTTTGCGCTTTGTAGAAAGATAAGGGGGGGGGGGGTGTTTTTTAAAGCCAATGAAATAGTGTGAAACTGAAAAATATCATTTGGAATCCTTCTTTACAAATACAAATTGTCAATTCAGTGATGTCCTTGCAAATTGATGGTGTATTTTTCCTATTTATTCTGTAAGTATAAGGCCAATTCCAACAAAATTTTGCATAGATATAGAAATTAACATGGGCTGCAAAGATACATTTTGATTTTTTGTATTTGTGCAAAAAGTTCTTGGAAATATTGATTTGAAAGTTGACCTGGAATTTTTGAAAGACACCTTGTCATTATTTAATGATTATTATTTTTTTATCATGCAATGAAGCCTGTATTACCCTGATAACACCTGCCTGATAACATAACATGATATCAGTCAGTCTAATTTTAGAAATAAATTTGCATACACTTTCATCTGATTTCTTTGATTTTTAAGGGTTTATCATTTTAAAACGCTGAAAATGATTGCATGATAAATAGAATAACATGTTATCTGGTCTCGGCTGCGAGAAATTATCATGACTCGGCAGAGCCTCGTCCTGATAGATTCTCCCAACCTCGACCAGATAACATTGATATTTTAAGACACTAACATATTATTCTCCATATAACTTCTTTGATACTGCCACCTGTGTTGTCACATTGGTTGTTTTAGTTCATATGAGTCCGTTATGCTCATGGTTAGCTATTGGGATCTAGCTATGCCCGCGGTGTGTCTTCGGGCGTCTGTCAACAACTTGTGTGCACTCTAGAGTTTTTTGGAGGTTTTTTTGCTGAAAGGTCTTGAAAATTCGCAAGGACGTTTGTGTACACGATATCGCGTTATTTAATATAGATGTTATTATCATTGTCCAAATATCTGGAAAATTGGTGGTAATGTTTGTGTACATAATATCTCGGACAACTTTGAATTTTGGTGATGGTGGATTAAAAACTAGGTCTTAGGATCAAATCTTAGAAAACCACCGTGTCCATCCAATTGTTAACATTTAATACTCGAATATCTAAAAGCTTGACCAGAATGGTTGGACAAGTTCGAATTCAAGTAACATGGGGTCACAAACTAGGACACAGGGTCAAATCCTAGAAAATTCTTTATCAAATATATCTTTTAGGAGTTCAACTTTTGTAATGAGGGATGAAAAACTAGGTCACAGGGGAAAAGCTTAGAAAAAAAAAAAAAACTTCTGTGCAACCTACAAGTAACATGAAAGGCTACAATGTCTCGAAATTGTTTAAAATGTTTCTCTACATGATATCTTGGAGGATTTACAAATTTGGTTATTAGTGACGTCACCTTTTGGACTCCGCTTAGATAACGTCAGATAGGATGAAATGATCTTAAGCTTTGAGTTTTTGATTATTTTACTTGTAAGGCGGTGAGATTATGAAATGATAAACTACCGCTATTACCGCCACGGTGTAGAACTGTTTTCATTTGTTGAATAAATTCTATCTATCTTTCTATCTTTTCTTCTCAGCTGGAGGATAGGAAAGGATGTGGTGGTTGTACTGGTGAGAGAAATACCAGTAAACCATTTTAGGTGCTCCAGCAGCCGCGATAACTGACAAAAATGTTGAAAGTGGCGTAAAACTCCAATCAATCAATCAATCAATCAATCAATCAATCAATTTATTCTTCTCGATAATCCACCGTCAAGGAAGCGAGGTATCGCGATTCAATCCTCCATCTCGGCCAGACCCTTCCCTGGCGCTGAAGATCCTGACTTCATTTTAAAATTCAAATTCTTTATTGGTTCGTTGGTTTGTTTGAATGGGGTATTCCTCCTCTTTCAACGATCTTTCAGTAATATAGCGGCGGTTGGAGCACCTAACAATGAATTCCCGGTAATTTTCACACTAGTACAACCATTACTGCCTTTCCTAGCCTCTAGCTCTGAACTGCTATCCCACTTATGTCTGCTATTATCAACCCATTGGTGGAAGACAAATAGTCGGAAATGATGAATACCGACCGCCTGGGATCGAACAAGGGTCCTTCAAAATGATAGTTCGACGCGCTAAAATGCGCCATCTTTTTATTGATTAGGAAATTCAGTAATAGGATCGTCAGTAAGAGCAAACATACTTGTAAAACAGAACTTGTCAAATAGGTATGTAGGAGAAAAAATATCTATAGAGGTTGGGAGAATTGATCATTGTCGAGGCTCTGCCGAGACAAGAATCAATTCTCACAACCGAGTTAGATATTTTTTTCATACAATACATTAAGTATGTATTCTATTTATCTTGTAACCTCTACTTGTCTTGTTTTCGTCGATGTTTCTGACTGAATTGCAAGCTTCTAAAAATAACCGCAATATATCATTGTTCTAAAAATAACTGTGTGGTATCATAGAAAATATCACACGGGATGTTATCACACGGATATTTGTATAGTTATAAGATAAATAAGAGATAGGTATATCATAATGAACAGACATTCAATACCACCATAAATATCAATTTTGTCGAGCTAGCTTGCGGTAAGCGAAGCATAGTTGTCACTACATCAAGTCGGTATATGTGCGTTAGTTTGTCCGTCCAAATTTGTCCGGATTGTTTCTCCTACAATTATGGATGGATTTAAAAGCATTCTTGTACGACTAAGCTCAATCAAGGGTAAATATGTCACTTGAAGGAGTTTTACTGTAAGCTCTAATGTCAAGGTCACGGCTCAAGGTCAAACTGATTTTGCGGGCTCTACACAAGATGTCCGGGGTCAAGAATTCCAGCGAGTTATGGAAGATAATGCGCGACCCCAACGTGCCTGGAACATTGAGCAGTAAGCCTACCCACCAGGTAGCAACAAAGACAGACCGCTGATGTAAAAAAAAAGCGATTGCCCAATCAAAGCACTCATTTGTAATGAGATTATTTGATTTTCGTGATTACGAAACAAGCTGTAGTTACGATGTATAGGCTGTCCTGATTGACTTGAAACTTGGCCGTTGTGTTCCTCTCGTGAATACGGAGTGCAGTGCGCAAGTCCCGTAACTCTACCGAGCTAAATTTTTGCATTTGTTGTTTTTTCATTCATGGACACCCAGCAATGCAATTGGCGTGTCTCATATCTTATGGCAAGTAGCCATCTTGTTTTTTGTTTGTTGTTGTTGTTGTTTAGGTTTTTTCTGTTTGCTTTAGTATGTGTATTTTGCAATGGAACATGTTTAGCTCTTTTTTAAATGAAATTCTTAAAAGCAATTACGAATTCAATGTTTTTGTTTTTTTTAAGGGACATTCTACTGCTTGTTTGATGTCTCACGATTAAAGAACTAACTGAACTTATTTTGTTTCAAAGAAAACATAAGATTGGAAATAATTAAAGGTGTTTTTTTTTGCCCTTATCAAAAGCTGAGAAGTACATTATGATTACAAAGTGACAGGAGAAATAACTCAAACCGATCAATGAAATTTCAGTCTCTTCACTAATTCAGACCAAAGGGCCTCTGTGCTTCCAGTTTATAAGGTCCACTGGATAACTGTGCCGAACGTCTATCAAGACCACGCTGAAACTGTGCCTCAAGCTTATCAAGACCAAAGGGCCTCTGCGCCTCACGCTTAGCCAGACCAGGATAATATTGTGACTCAAGCTTATCAAGACCAAAGGGTCTCTGTGCCTCCCGCTTAGCCAGACCAGGGTAATATTGTGACTCAAGCTTATCAAGACCAAAGGGTCTCTGTGCCTCACGCTTAGCCAGACCAGGGTAATATTGTGACTCAAGCTTATCAAGACCAAAGGGTCTCTGTGCCTCACGCTTAGCCAGACCAGGGTAATACTGTGCCTCAAGCTTATCAAGCCCAAATGGCCTCTGTGCCTCACGCTTGGCCAGACCAGGATAATACTGTGCCTCAAGCTTATGGAGTTCGGCTGGCAACTGTGCCTCACGCTTAGCCAGACCATGATCAAGTTGTGCTTCAAGCTTATGTAGACCTCCAGACAACGGTTCTCCACGCTTAGCCAGGTCACGATCAAGTTGTGCTTCAAGCTTATGCAGACCGCCTCGGAACTCCGCCCCACGCTTGGCCAGGTCACGATCAATTTTTGCATCCAGCTTATGAAGACCGCCTCGGAACCCTGCCCCACGCTTAGCCAGACCACGTTGAAACTGTTCGCCAAGCTTATAAAGACCGCCGGATAACGATGCTTCACGCTTAGCCAGACCACGTTGAAGCGGTGATTCAAGTTTATCAAGACCACTAGGGAACTGTGCTTCACGCTTGTTCAGTCTACTTCTGATCTGTCCATCAGATTCACTAGCCAATAGTAAAGCCAACACAATGCTTACTAATGATGTTAGGATAAACGCCATTCTGTAAAGAAAATATATGATAGCATCAAACAGTAGTTTGTTTTGATATCTCCACATCGTTAGCAGATTACCAAAACCTCGCAACCTAAGCTTATGTAAGGTAGAGCTACGAGGTTTTGACCGTCCACTAAGGATTTGTTTCAAAGGCAAACGTCGTTTCACTGTCTGAGGAGGTCTTCACAACCTAGAGCCCTCGGCGATTCTACAAATTGGACATCCGGACCGGAAAAATAAGGGCTCAACCATAAAAGCGCGTCGTTTTGCGTAAGATAGCTGTTGTGACATTTGACGCGACGTTGAAATAGAGGATATTAAATGAGTGGTCATTGAATACTGTATTTATTAAACGAGTCATCTATAAACAGATAAAAACGAGGCTGTGCCGAATTTTCATCTGTTTATAGATGACGAGTTTAATAAATTCGGTATTTTATGAGCACAAATTTGATATTCTATTTATAATATGACCCGAATTTCGGTGATAAAACGAGAAAATTACGATATTTATCGTTTCATGTTATTCCGAGAAACATACAACGCCGTTTGCGAATGACGTCTGCATATCAATAATGACGTCATTTTCATAACAAAATATATAACATTGTTCTTCGTTCTTAGCTCATTTGCATAGTTATTCCACTAGTGTAATAACACCCGTGTAATATCAAAAATATTCAACGGGGTTATTTCACTCCCGCGACGTACGTCATATTATAAATATCCTTTGGTTTGCGATATCTTCGCGGAATCGAATTTTACAAAAAAAAAATTAAACCGAAGACACATGGTTTTTATTTCAAAACTCTTCAGTGGAATAGTTTGGCAGCAATATTTCTAAATTTAAGCATAGCTCACCGAACAAATTTTCGAAAAAAATATATATTTTCAGAAACCGTACTCGAAAACAGCATCGCAGAAGTCATATAAATTAAATAGATTACACCTTATTATTTTTCTTACACATATAATTTCATATCAATCAAAACACAACCTCAGGCGTCTACTTACGAAGCAAAGGTTTGCAGAAAATTTAAAATTTTGACCTTAAATGACCATCTTTGTGTCCGCAGTTACCTTAAAACATGTACACACATTTTGCTGTTTACTTTTCATTAGTCATTGTAAACCAAAATATCACAAATTTTCGGAACCACCCTCGTACTTATATTAATCGTTTGCAAAACGGTAGTAAGGACGGTAGTAATTTTTGCGCATCGTTCGAGGCAATGAAGTCGAATTTTCAAGTTCCTTAATATCTCACAATAATGGCTGCGATTCACATATGGAATGTGGGCATTTACGTGGGCGTAATAAAATGGTGGTTGAAAC
The DNA here is from genome assembly GCA_948146395.1 of Fragum whitleyi. Classification (NCBI taxonomy): domain Eukaryota; kingdom Metazoa; phylum Mollusca; class Bivalvia; order Cardiida; family Cardiidae; genus Fragum; species Fragum whitleyi. Next base: position 30,029,355 of record OX411554.1, on the reverse strand, counting down.
ACGTTTAAGTGACGTCACAACTTCGTGTAGTGGCCCACCCTTTTATTCCGCCAAAATCAGTAGTTGCAAATATTTCCTGGGATAATAGGTCGATTTTCACGGAGATTGTCAAATAAAGACCGCCTTAGTTATTCGTTTGAAAATTGTACCCATTCATAAAGAATAACTGTATTAAACGTTATTAATATTGCGATTTTAAAATATGACTTGATTATTTTATTCTAATTTGACCTTTGACCTTTTAGCGTGACCTTGAACTACTGACAAGGAGCTTGCTCATGATATATCGCTAGGTGGTGGTATGTAATTTTGTTAAGTTATTTCAACATAAACTTATAAATGCCAACACTATTAAAAGCCAAATTTTACCAAAACTTTGACCTTTCACCTTTCAGCGTGACCTTCACATTGGATCAACAGTCACAGATTTTGCATATAACATTTCCCAACGCAATGATTAACAAATGCCAAGTTATCGTCAGTTTCACTCGTAAATGCCAGAAAAGTTTGGACGTTTTGAATTTTCTTTGGTAAATTTGGTTGTCATGGTAACTCCTTTTTTTTTATGAAAAAACAATATGACGTAAATATATCTTTTATTTCTTATTTTTGAACTCGTAAGTAAATTTTACATTAAAAATTATACGAAAATAACAAAAAAAAGTGTGGAAGGATTTTTTTATAATCTTCAAAATTATCTTAGCCAAGAACCATTTTTTTTACTAATCCATGGGTGTAACGGAAGTTTTATTTTCAGACTTTAAAAACAACATAGTATTTTCCTTGATCAAAAATTAAATATCGAGTTTGTTACATATTTTATAATGTTTTAGTGTTTAATCACATATGTGATGCCATATTAGCATCCTTTGAAGAGATAATTCATTTTTGTTATTTTTATTAACACGGTTACCGTGGAACTTTTCTATTTTACATACATAGAAGATAATCGTTTGTTTCAGTGTAAGATCGATTTATATTTCATTGAGTGAACAACAAAAGTTTTTTTTTCACGAGTGGCAGAGCCACGAGTGAAAATATAGCATTTGTTGTTCACGAAATGAAATATTAATCGATCTTACACGAAAAACAAACGATTATTCTATTTCTTTAATACAAAAATGAGACAGAATGTGAAATTTCTAGGACATATTTTCGTAAAGCGCGTCATTTTACACGTGATTGCTATACAACGTTCATTGTGACGTCACTTATTTCGCCCCGCATAGATGACGTCAGATACGATGAATTGCACAAAAGCAGGGTATAAGTTTTTGATAATTTCACTACTTTTGCGGTGAGATTATCAGGTGATAATCTACCGTTATAAACCTCCGAAAAGCATTAAAGAGAGGATACTCGTTTGTTTCAGTGTAAGATCGATTTATATTTCATTGAGTGAACAACAGGAGCTATATTTTCACGAGTGGCAGAGCCACGAGTGAAAATATAGCTTTTGTTGTTCACGAAATGAAATATTAATCGATCTTACTCGAAAAACAAACGATTATTATATTTCTTTAATACAAAACTGAGACAGAATGTGAAATTTCTAGGGCTTATTTTAGTAAAGCGCGTCATTTTACACGTGATTGCTATGCGACGTTCATTATGACGTCACTTATTTCGCCCCGCATATGATGACGTCAGATAGGATGAAATGCACAAAAGCAGGGTTTAAGTTTTTGATAATGTCACTGCTTTTGCGGTGAGATTATCAAGTGATAATCTACCGTTATTTCTAGATAAACCACCGAAAAGCATTAAAGAAAATCTAGCAATTTTCTTTCCATTTTTGTAATCGCCATTGAATTTTACACAAAATATGAAAATAAAAAACATAGAATTTTTATGTTAGGATTGTTTTTTACTTAAACTACCGAACCGTCCTTCAGTGGAAATCGGAAAATTTGACAAGGTAAAACTAATCTGTTTCAACTCTGTATTCAGACAGTTAATGAATAAACAAAATATATGAAAAGAAAAAGTGCCCGTCAAATACGGTATCTAAAATTACTTAACGTTACCTTAATACCTGGATATGATACGCCTTTTATTAGTAGTTGAAACGATCTAAAAAAAAACTTTGCATTCTATCTTTTTTATACCTGACCTGGGGAGACTACTTATTATAATTGAAATCATACAAGCGAAACTTAGGCCAGGTGTTTGCTGCTTTTTTTCCGAATAAATCGAGAATAAGAGAAAAAATAAAATTGATGCTCTTATATTTATGTCAGCGCAAAGTATGAATCTGAAAACGAAATTATAGTGTTAGAGGTGTGAACACTTACGTCCACATAGGCGTAACTGGGATTTTGAAATTTATACGCACTCAGAAGGCGACCAACATAAAACATATAGGATAAAGGCGATATGTGACCTGTGGCAAAAGATGAATGTGCGAAATGGTAGTTACGCCCTTGCGTCAATAGTAGAGTTTTTGGATAACAGCCATTTGAAGAGCGAGATATGTAACAGTTTTTATTTTTTATTTTTTTACAATTTAAAGCACTTTTTAACATTTACTGCATCTAGTAATGGTAAATTTCTTTTGCATATGGGTCATTCGGAACATTACTCGGCCATTTCCGTAAACTGCAACATACCTCGGATCATTCGGAACATCATTCGGCTACTTCAGTAAACTACAATATACCTAGGATGTATGTAAGGCGGATGGGTATGTAACGAAATCGTGCATTTTGTTAGGCGGAAACAGTCTAAGAAAAACTAGCACTGTAGATTTATATTTTTACAGTAAATAACGGCTGAAAAATCTCAATTTTTGAGAATGACGAATCATTCTCAAAAATTAAGATATTTTCAGCCGTTTTTTAAGAATCTAAAGCTATTAATATAAGGATTCGATGAATTCGCGTTAGTGACTTAAACGAGTAGCGTTGGCGACGTCGAATGTTTTCACTCACAGTTTCGAGGGCTAACGCCATTCTAACTGACGTCATCGAGTTCTTCCAAGGTTTTCCCGTAATTTTTTAAAAAAAGTCCGTCTATGTACATCCGAGGTTGATCGTGAGATTGGCCGAGTGGTGTTCCGAAGACCTCGGATGTATGTAAGACGGATGAGTATGTAACAAAATCGTGCATTTTGTTAGGCGGAAACAGTGTAAGAAAAACAAGCACTGTAGATTTATAGCTTTTACAGTAAATAACGGCTGAATTATCTTAATTTTTGAGATTGACGAATCATTCTCAAAAATTAAGATATTTTCAGTCGTTTTTTAAGAATCTTAAGATATTGACATAAGGATACGATGGTTTCACGTCTGGACTTAAACAAGTAGCGTTGACGACGTCGAATGTTTTCACTGAAAGTTTCGAGGGCTAATGCCATTTTAACAGACGTCATCGACTATTTCCAAGGGTTTCCCGTAATTTTTAAAAATAGTCCGTCTATGAACATCCGAGGTTGATTGTGAGATTGGCCGAGTGGTTCGAAAGGCACATAGGTGTGCACAAATACAGTGGCTGATCGAGAGGGGATTCTGAGAGTTCGAACGAACCCCCTCCAAATTACTTCATTGTAGTGGACAAATTCAATGAAAACATTGCAACACAAGAAAAAACATTCCTTTCTAGTAGTGTTTGAATCACATGAACGTCAAAATATTCAAATAAAACATATCTGATGTGCAAAATTTGAGCAATTTGTCCCATAGTAACCATATTTATACAGATAGGGATACTATCGGACTAATTACTCTGTAATAATTCTGTAGGCCTACATCGAACCCTTTTAGAACCACTAGACCCGCAGTAAAACACTGCGTTTTTTTTTTCAAATTATAATATGCCAAATTTTAACCTTACGTTGAATTCGTTTTTTGCAACGTCATCCACAGTTATGTTTGTGACGTCATATAAACCCACGTGCGAAATGACGCGTTTTCATGGCTGTGCCTTTATTATTCCCGAGGTCTATTCCGTAGAATCGCCGAGATTTCCCGAGTGGGCATGACCTAAAGATTTGGAATCGAGCGGGCAAACTGCGCTATTGGGATGGCTCAAATAGCTGCACGGATATGAGAACTCACCGTAAACATGTTCTGCGTTCGGGATGACGAAACGATGCAAACTGTTTGCAGATTTGCACCACTTTGCACATGCACTTGCTTGAAAAGCGGGGTATCATTTGCAAACTGTTTGCACAACATTCAGATACAAATATTCATGATGATTTTATTGATATATTTAAATGGCATATTAATTTAAAAACGAATTAACAGTACGGCAAATTTTGAAAGGATAGTACAACGTATGTACTTCGACAAGCATTCAATGTCGATTAGTCGATAAAAACAAATATTAAACAAGTTAAATAAATAGACAAAAATGCCAATCAAATACGTTATATCTTTAATTAATTAACGTTACCTTAATGCCGGGGTATGCTACGCCTTTCTAACAGTCGTCGGAAAGATCTTAAAACAACATTGCATTCTATCTGTTTATACCTGACCCAAGGAGACCACTTATTGAAATTGAAATCATACAAGCAAGACCTAGGCCAGGTGTTTGGCCTATTCTGAATAAAATCGAGATTAAGAGATAAAGAAAGATCGATGCTCGTACGTGTATATATGTTAGCGAAAAGTAAGAATCCCAAAACGAAATGATAAAGTCGTATTACAGGGGTAACCACCAACGTCTTTAGCAGAGTTTTTAGAAGCCGCCATTTTTGCGGGATATGTGACCGATTTACAAAATCAATGTTTTTTATACTATGACCTAAGTCGCGAGAGTGAAATAAGCCCGTTGAATATATTTTTGATATTACACTGGTGTTATTTCACTAGTGAAATGAGCAAATGAGCTATTCAACATTATATTTCTTATTTGAAATGACGTCGTAACGGGTTTGCTGACGTCATTTCGCAAGAGGCGTTATTTATTTAGCAGAATTACTTGATTCGATAAATATCAGGAATGTCCTCGTTTTATCACAAAAATCAGGTCAGATCACAAAAAGAATATTAAATTAGCGCTCTTAAAATACCGAATTTATCAAACTGGTTATCTAAATCAAATAAAAAAAACCAAACTCGGCGCAGTTTCGTTCTTATCTGTTTACAGATGACTCGTTTCATAAAAACAGTAGTCTATCACAACTTATTCAATATCCTCTTATTCTTTACTTAAAATTTTCACTGTAGCTTCTACATCTGGTAATGGTGTTAACTTTGGCGTATTGGTGTATACAAACAGACATAAGAATTTCGCAATATCCGGCATCAACGCTTGGGCTTTTGGGATTTAAATGGGATTCAAATGAATGGTTAGTCTTGCAAGGAAGTGATACTTATTTAACAAGTGATCAGATATAGCCGATGATCTGCAAAAATATATTCAAATGATAATAGCACCCATCTGTAATCAAAACAGAACCATAGTAAATGCGCCTTTCGTTTATTTTGTCAAAAACTTAAACGTGAATATGAGAGGAATCCGTGTCGAAAATCGCAGCTAATTATACAGTTCAAAAGGGGGTCCACGTAGCTAATGGTACAAAGAACCTTTCTTGGGTGCCTAGATAAAATCTTGTTTATTTTCATAAAAGCAACACGGATCCGTCTCATGGTTATATTGTCTTGAAGGTAATTAATTCTTTTGTATTTGAATGTAATCAAAAGAGGGTTAGATGCGTTTCCAATTTGAAAAAGTAGAAAAGACCAAGCAGTGAAGGCGGTCGCCGAGGGCAAACGCCAGCGATTAACCTCAATTGTACAAATACAAATCGGTTTGATGTCGTGATCGTAGCATTAACTAAAGGGAAAATATCTTGCATTTCTTTTAAAAGATTTTCCAGTTGGTTCTGTCTAGTCGTTTTAACACGATTATGATTTTGATTAAAGTTGTAAACCGCAGCTAACTGATTAGCGACGTACAGGCGTCGCAGCTGCTGATTCGCGAATCTGTACGATGGTCTGTAGTCCAGTCAAAATAGCGAAATATGGCCTCAACCCAAAACAAATTGCAACAAAAGCGTTCTTGGCTTTTTTGAGTAGCTTGACCCTCCCTTGATGACATACTAAAAGTAGGACAAAATCGGAAGATACGCATTTTGATTTTTCAATACATTTTGATACCCACTAGTAATGCCTGTAATACAACCAATTTAATGAAAATATTGTATGATATACATGGAATAAAACTGATTTGTGCAAGCAAAACTTATCAAATATCCTTTGAATTACCTCTAGACATTAAACCACAACTTTTATTAATGGTTTGAGTAAAATGTATGGCATTTTAAACATGAAAAGACAAATTAAAATTAATCTTACCCCACCCACTTGATTTAACATTAGAATGGATAGGAAAATAGCTTCTGGTCTTGAAAAATTTTAATATACACCATTATCAACAAGTTCCAAACAATATTGTTTTATTGGATTTATCTGTTTGTATGTCTGCCTATCACACAGGCAATTATTCCATGACAAAGGACCATGTACCCAACATCTGCTCATGTAAACTCTCCGAGTAGTCACTGAATTTAAATTTTGATGATTCCTTAGTCTTATAATTATTATGACAACATTGTCATCAGCTTATTTTACTTGATAATTTTCCTTTTCGTTTTTACCAGCCAAAATGTTTGTGTCAAAAATGCCGGATATGGTGAGAGTTGATGAGGTACAGGACTAGCTTGACACCTTGTTAAGTTGGAATGCGGAGCAATTCCAACTTAGATTTAACAAAACCGCAAATTGAACGCAAGATAATTTCATTTCGGGTTTTTTGATAACACATATCACGTGAACAGGATGTAAATACACTCAGGCCTATTTTGTATATCTCAACTTGACACAGACAAACAGTTTATTTCACCAAGAAGTAATAATGTTGAACAATTACACAACTATCACTTCATGTAAATAATTAACACGCTAATTTATGTTTTAAACGAAATTTATTGAAACTTGCGTACGAATTTACTAGTAGCAAATGTTTGCATTACTATATTTGGAAATCATGTGATAAGTCAAGTCCAACAAAGTAAGCTATTGACAATAGCACTGTCCAATCACGTGATCTGCTTATTTGGTAATACGCGACCTGCTTTTCGTAGAATTGCGGCAATAGCACAAGCCAATCACGTGATCTGCTTATTTGGTAACGTCGCGACCTGTTTTTCGTAGAATTATGTTACAGCTTCGTTTTCTCTTTCTGAACGAACTTTTTACACACTTCAACAAAATACCGTAGTTCAATTTTTTATCTAATTGTTTCGTTAACCATTATTAGAAATGCGCAAAATCTGCAGATCATTTATCTGTATTAACAACCCGATCCAGCAAATACATGTATTCTCTTTTTATTACTTCTCTTCAAAAAATGGAACCCCATTTCCAAATCGAGCGACAATTTCACTCGATGGTGGACGCAGCAAGGATCGATGAAGCTATAGATCCACAAGTTTAAGTGATAGATCAAAGGTAAAATTAGTCTATACCTGTATAGACAAAATTTACCTTTGATCACTCATTCTAAATTGCGGGTCTATAGGCAAACATTTATTTTCTCTTTCTGCTTTGTCCATTTTCTTTAAAATTGCTTAGACATAAATTCACCTGTGCAAAAATACGCACGTGCGCAATCCTTTAAATATCATTGAAGATTATCACAAGTTAACTACAGCCTTTGTTTTTATCAAATATCTGAACGAGTTTACCAACCCCACGTGTTTTGCCTTCAGGGGCTACGTTCAAGAAAGGTCCTACGACCGAAATTTGATCGTATCGCAATCGTATGATTGAAATTGGCTTTCAAGAAACATTTTTGGCTTTCAAGTATCGTTTAATTTACGGATAAATTTGCGTTACCTAAAGCCTAGTCTTGAATTTTGCGATTTTGACTGTGCAGGCATAGTATTTTCTCGGATTTCATTCTTATACACAACTGGAGGCGGTCGTATATTGGCGTCATCTTCTCAATCTGTCCGTCCGTTCGTACGAACGTCCAATTTTCTTGTGAGCACAACTCCTCCAAAATTTCTAGTTTGATTTGGATGAAACCTTCACAGAATGTTCCTAATCACCTGAACTTGCACATAAAGTCACGGTTTGGTGAATTTCAGCCGCGTCATGGAAAAAAGAGCCTTCATGTAAAAAGAATCTTGTTAACACAACTTCTCCCTCATTTATGGGCCGATTTGGATGAAACTTTCACAGAAAGTTCCTAGTCACATGACCTAGTGCCTATTGTCACGGTTTGGTGAAAATTAGCCGTGTCATGGAAAAACAGGCCTCCATTTGAAAAATCTTGTGAACGTTACTCCTCCTCCATTTATGGACCGATTTGGATGAAACTTTTACAAAATGTTCATAGTCATCTGACCTAGCGCACATTTTAACGCGGTTTGGTTATTTTTTTAGTCAAAAGTCGAGACGTATTATGTGATCACCTGGGCGGGAGGCGTCAGCTTCGTTAGTGGCTTGATGTCATTGTCTCTTGAACGCATTCCAACTTATCAGTACTTTCAGTACTTTGATTTTATATAATAACGCACATTTGTGTATTTGACGAAAATTGGATAATGAAATTGCCTGTGATCCGTCTGTCTAAGACTAATTTTCTGAAAGTTCAATTCCAAACAACTCAAAATGAAGGTATATATGTCATCAATCTAGTGCTACATTTCTTTTTAATTCAGTATAACAATGACACATAGAAACTTTTAAAATTCTGAAATTACCTTACCTAAAACTTAAAAAGACGCTTTGCAAAAGTAAGATACGACACTGAAACCCTGGTCATTTGATAACCTTAAAGGGGCTACCACAGCTGCATTACGATCAAATTTTATAGGAAATTTTGTTGTCATTTCGGATACATTAAAAATTATAAGTTTTCGGTTGTACAAACTCTTCGTAATAATAAGTCTTAATCTTTAAGCCATTGAAGCTTAAAAAAAGAAATTTAATTATGTGTCTTGGATGGCATTATAATAACGTTTTATCCAAATTGTTCTCCTTGTTCTCTAAGTAAATGATTTATGGTTAAAATTTTAAAAAATTCATAATTATCCTTCTTTGTTTCTTAGATTAATTCAAATCAAAGAATAACATGGTATAAATTGGAAATGGTTTCTTACAATGCCTAATTAACATTATTTCCTTCATATCAAGGCAAGTTATTTTAAGTTTTGTTTGTTTGAATGGGGGTTTAACCGTTTTCAACAATCTTTCATTTATATCCCGACGGCAACAGCACTTTTCTATGGATTCATGGTATTCTCACCCAGTACCACCATTAATACATCCTTTCCTTGCCTACAGCTGCTATTTCACAAAGGTTTACGATTATCAACCCATTAGTTATTTCAAGACATAATATGAAATTAATTTGGGGGGGGGAGGGGGGAGGGCATATTCACAAACCTGTTCGATTATTTCTTGATTCGAGTTTAATTTATTAGACCATGATCAAGTCAAATAATTGAAAACTAAGATTGTTGTTTTCTGACTTTTTTTAAATAAAAGCTTTTTTCACCCATTTCAAATCTTATGCCTCGTGATATAGGGGCCGGGTTTGTAATCTATCTGCATGGAGTACTAGGAGAGATTCGTTAGACAAGTTCTTTTCAAAATAATATTTATGCCTCACATAGTCTGTCATTTTTATTATTTCCATTTAAATCGTTTGTGAACATTCATTTGGTGAAAAATTTTGAAGCATAAGCCTTTTTAATTGATGACGAATACTTATCCACATCAAAGTAAGTTTTGTTAGAGTCTCGTTTTAAATAAAAATCAAAACTTCCAATGAATTTGCAATCAGAGCATTTGATGTGATGCACCTCTTTAAAAATTTTCAATTTAAACCTTCTTAACGCCTTATATGAAAATCTGGAAATCTAAAACGCAAACCTTTGACATTCACAGTTTACCTAAGTTTGTCAATTAACTTTGAAAATAAGTATTGAATGGGGCCAATATCACATTGCATTCGAAAAAAGACAGTACCAGACAATTCCATCTTCGTCACAGCGCAGATGATTGTGCGCTTGGATTCCAATTATGGGTTTCAAGGTTCGATACCTGACAGCAGTACACCCTGTCTGACTCTTGTCTCCAACAGGTAGATACTCGTAAAAAGATATCTGGGATAAGCAAGATGTATCCCGGAAAGGAATTTCCTGGTAAAAGCGAAAAGAAAAATATCCGGAACCATGGTTAGATGCTCTGTTTGCAGTGTGATGAAATTGTTAATTCAGATGTTAAATCCTTTCCAAAAATCCTTTCCAAACAGAACAGGTGATTTTTTGTTATCGGCTTTGAATTTAAAAATGTACATGTATTATTTTTTTGTGAATATTATGCTTTTGAAAATATAAAACAGCTATAGGGTTAACATTTGTGAAAAGAACTAAGATTATTTTAAAAATATATATCTCATCCAATACTTGCAGACCTAAAGTTTCTGCATATCAAATCCACCAATTGTTTATATACGTAAGGTCAAACTAGTGTTCTTGCAACATGTTTTCACATAATATTAACATACTAGGCTCTTTTTGTATAGTACTAGGTGTAGCTCCAATTCCATAATAAGATGAGGCAATAAGACAAATCCATGGCTCTTGGTAAGAAACAACTAAGCCAATGGACTATGTAAAAAATTTTCTCAGAGAGAATTGATTTATTTTAAAAACGCAACTTTAATGTACAACAAACGGATAACCCATGAAATACACCATTCTTATCATTTCTTTATACATTCTAAAGAACGTGGCAACCCAAGACCATATTCAACGGTTTAGATAAAATTAAATCTAAATTTTGGAAAGATTTTTTAAATGTGCTAAATAAGACTGGTGAATATAATAACTACAACTATTCTAAGTTACACTTGCTTACCTAAAATTTAGTACATGGGGTGTGGGGGGGGGGGGGGGGGGGGGTAAAAAAGGTTCAAATCTACTTTGACTTGGACATTGAAAATAATTCTGACTGTTAAAATGTTTCAGACCTATTTCTTGAAGCTAGTGCCCCCTTTTTGTCATTTTCTACTACTTTGCAATGTTAAAGTGAGTGGGTGGGGTAAGATGTTTTACAAATTATCTCTAAAACTGACCAAATAACAAAGAATATCATTTTATAAAGCGAATAACTTATTACAATCTCCTTCATGGCTGTTGATATATCAACACCTTCTACTTAAGTTTTAAACATGTTTTCGATCAAAAAGTCTTTACATGTTTAGTTGGGAAAAGTCTGTGATAAAAAAAGCGAAAAAAAATCAAAATACGTATTTTCCGATTTTGTCCTTCTTTATATATGTTAGATGGGTATGTCTATAAATGTCAAAAAACACAGCATTGTTTTGTTGCAATTTGTTTTGGGTCCTACCATAATTTGACTGGACTACTGCGTATAGTGTAGTAGTGGGGTTTACATGCCTTTTGAATAATACAGGGTATAGTACAATCAGAAAATCGAAGAAACTTCCAAAGAGAATTACTTTTAAGACATTGAATTAACACAAAAGCTAAAAATATTTCTCGGGAAATGGTACACTTGGTAGATTTTGGCAATTTAAGATCGACCTTTTCCTGATTTATATGAAGTTTTCCTGGTTACCCTAACCCCCATTCTCAAATTTTAAAAAGAATATTTTCTATTATTCGCCATTTCTTGAAAAAATGGTATTAAAGTAGGCCTTAATCTGTAAAGTTGTCCCATTTTCAAAAAAAAAAATAAAAAAAAAATAAAAAAAAAAACAATAAAAAAAAAACGAAAAATGAGCTAAATGAAGCCAAAAAACCGCGAAGTCCAAATCGCGAATATTTCACAATTAAAACCTTCTAGAAGTCATAACAATTATTTGATAGAAATATGGAGGTGTGACTGGAGGGTCTCCATATATTTTGTAATTTTAAACAATTATTGTTTGGGAAAAATATGCGTTTATGCAAATCTAGGCTACTTCATTGGCTTATTCTAAGGAAGCTTAAAGCAGCTTGGCCCTGCTCATACTGCTGAGAAAATCCATTGAAGTTAAATTACAGAGTCAGGATATCTGCAGAAGCATTCCAAATGACTTTTTTTCAGTTTCACGCTATTTCTTTGGCTTTAAGACTACATCTCCCTCCCCACCCCGAGGGCTCGGTTTTTAACGTCTAATAACGCATTCTCACTAAATATTGTTCATAGCAGACATAACATGTTGATTATTCTCAATGTCTTACATCATCTAAGATCATATTGTAATTGACGTCACCACAACGTCATCCATCGTACGTTTCCGTGGTATTTCTGTCAAAATGGCGTTTCAAAAATTGAATTTAAATGTACGTTATGTTGTTAGTGTGAGAAAAAGGAATGATTACAGCTAGTCTCAAATAAAGTCGAGTTACAGATTGAATCATTTGAGACAAGTTTATCTTAACCGAGTCTAGAATAGATATACATGTATAATACATACTTAGTGTTTTGTAAGAAAAAGAATATCTAACGAGTTTGGGAGAATTGATCATTGTCGAGGCTGTGACAAGACAATTATAAATTCTCACAACCGAGTTAGATATTTTTTCATAAAATACACTAAGTACGTATTATATTTATCTTATAACCTCTATTTGTCTTTTTTTCGTCGATGTTTCTAACTGAAATGCAAGTTTCTAAAAAATAACCACATTATGTCATTGTTCTAAAAATAACTATGTGATATCATAAAAAATATCATACGGGATGTTATCACACGGATATTTGTATAGTTATAAGATAAATGTAATTAACCGACCCTTGGCTTGTCCCAACTAAAAATTTATCACAGATACTATATATCAATATTGTCACCTTATTTGAACCTAAACATAAGGAAATTGTTAGAGGGCAACCGCGACGTTGTAATTATATACAATGACCCCCGCCGTTAAGTCGCCAATCCAGTAAAAACAATTAAAACAACATGGCGGAAAATGTCGGAATTCAACAGGAGTGACCTTTACTTCCGGGGGTCATTGTATCCGGGGGTCATTGTATGGTAAAAGTAGATCCTTTAGGAAAAAGTAGTGCGTCATTGAAACGTTATTTTTGACTGTTAAATTGTAACCCGTGTGCTCATTTTTGTCATTTTCAACCACAGGCTCATTTGTTATATACTCAGATATTGATGGATCGCCGCCCCCGCTCCTTTGACCTCCGTAAAGACACACCCCTAAAATATTCAAACGTTATTTATCTGCAAAACAAAGTAATGTACATGAAACATGACCTGAAATTGTTAGAGGGCGACCTAGTTTTGCATCTCTTCTTTGATTAAACGCTTGATTTGACCTTCTCGATTTCCTTTGTGAAAGGACGGATAACGGGTGTTGGTCGTACCCAAAGTAACTGTCCTCTATGGCGCACTAAATGGGTCGAAAGCCTTTTTGTAGGCGTGCACGTCTAAATTTGGACGTGCACCCCTATTATTTAGGGGTGCACGTCCAAAATATGAGGGTGGACCCGTAAAATTTACGGGTGCACCCATATATTTATACGATCACGAAAAAAATGGGGGTGCACCCTTAAATTTAGATAGAAACTACATTAACCAATCAAATACGAGCTTACAAAGGATCGCCACAACCTTTGTTATTGACTGTTTTTGAATATCGGCCCAATTTGGAAATACTCATTAGTTTCAACGGTTAAATCGGTCTCAAGACCGTGAGACTATTTCTAACCTTAATTTCCTTTACAGACCTAAGTAAAGGAATATTGTGTATCTTGGATTCCTTTTGATAAGTTTATTGTGTATCTGTTTTATCACCCTAGGGGTTAATCACTATGTTTATCCCAAATATGACAGTGACCATTATTAGTCAACATTATCGAATACATTACCCTTGTGTAAAAGATTATTTGTGACAATAATTGAAATTCAAAATAATATCCAATCTATGAACACTTACACACAAATTCAAATGTTGTAGAGTTGAAAACAGGAAAAGGGAATTTAAATATAAAAAAAATAATAAATGAAAAATACTGCAGCAATTTTGTCTTTCAATTGACGTGCATAATAAAAGAAGAAAGAGTATTTGCATCGATAGTGCACAGTGTGTACACTATTATGCTAAAGATGCTGTTCGGTTAAAAGGATGGGGAGGGGGTAATTAACTAAGGACTTCTATAATGAAAAAAAAAAAAAAAAAAAAAAAAAAAAAAAAAACAACGGTACAAATAGTTCGCCAACTGTATTTCGCTTTGCACGCAGGTGCACGTGCAAAGCGGGGTATAGTTTGGCAAATATTTGTTATTGAATTTAGATTTAATTTTATTAAGAAAACTGACACTGAAAAATAAACTTTGAAGAGAATAGGTAAAGGTGTGAAAAGGCAAATATGCAGATGTCATACAGGTAATCCATCTTCTCAAAACCTACCATTCTGTCTGCTATATAGTCTATATAGTCTTTATAACACCAACAACTCTTAAACTTAGAGAATAAAACTTTTTCAACAGAATAGGCTGTCAAAAAATATAGATTGAAGCTTCATAATTTTTTTTGTCTTTTTTTGTGTGATAAGCATATCTTTGTCGACTGGATTAAAGTTTAAAAATTCACATCCAATGTCACACAACAGAGTATATTGACAAGCATATCAAATCAATATGTTGTAATTATTTATTAAATTAAATAAATAAATAATAAATAAATAAATCATTTAGTAAAAATAGGTGTTAAATTGTTCTCCGTTTTTTGTCATTCACCTGCACCTTATCGCATTATAATTGTTTTTTTTTAATCAAGATATATATTAAGAAATTAAAGTAGTTACTGTAGTACTAATTTGATTGAGTAATGCTGCTTGTTTTTTTTTTTTTTTTTTTTTTTTCTTTTGGGAATCACTCATCATTTCTATTCATCCATGAGGGCATATTGTTAAAATCTATTTGTTTGATAACCACAATTAAAAAATAAACTTTCATACATCTTTTTATAATATAATCTTTTTATCGGCCTTTATAATGTCTAATACTGTATTATTTTTGTAAATTTTGAGGGGCAAGGATTATATCATTTTAAAAGCTTCAGTTGATGCATGTCATGGTTTATTGCATCCGATGGGGAAGCCAATAATCTTATCTCTTTTGACACCTGGGGTATCGGATTTTAGACATCTTGTGTAGTTGACGATTTTTGAAATATCGTTAACAATTAAAAGTTACCAGTCCTGCGTTCAGGATGGGAACACGGTGCAAATAGTTTGCCAAACTATACCCCGCTTTGCATGTGCACCTGCGTGCAAAGCGAAATACAGTTGGCGAACTATTTGTACCGTTTTGCCATACTAAACGAATGGCAGGTGAACAAGTGCGATCAGTGATCAATAGTGATTCATTCTGGGTGGACGATTAGGATTTTTGTACTCTTTTTATTATATGCAGTAAGTAAAAGCTCATTGTATTAATTCTATTCAAATGAAATAAGTTGTAAGCATTTATGATACCCAAAACTTACAGGATAATATATTCAAGAAAATCACTTTCCACGTCGATAGTGAGAATGCTTTTTCATGTATAAATCTGGTGTCTTCTTCATTTGAAATACGAACAACAGCTTAAAAGACAGTCATAGAAATAAAAATATATTTAAGCATTTATTTTTATTCATTGAAATCATTAATTTTATATAATCAAAACAGTTGTTTAAAAAAAAAAAAAAAAAAAAAAAAAAAAAAAACTCTTCCAGTTTTAAAAAGACCGTTCCTTTTCTCAGTTGTAAAATGGACCGATGGTAAAAACGTACCGATTGCGAAACGGGTTATAACAATGCAGTGTTACGCGGTTAAATAAAATTACGATATTAATTTTCATCGTGAACAAATTACTTTTCTTGAGATTAAAATCATATTCATCGCATAGATAATGATAACAGACAAAATAACAGCAAAACTTATTATATCTTTCTAATATTCCCTCCCGCCTAATTTGGGAGCCGAAAATATAGGTTTAAGACATTACTTTTGATTGGCTGGTTAATATTATGGCGAAAAATAGGCGCGCACGTGAATATTTGGACGTGCACCCGTATATTTTTGGGGGTGCACGTCCAAATAATGGACGTGCACCCATATTATTACGGGTGCAACCCTGAAATATGGACGTGCACCCACAAATAATACGGGTCCACCCTCAGTATTTACGGGTGCACCTCCATTATTAAGCGTGCACGACTGTTTGCAGACTTTCGACCCAAACCGTACACCATAGTCCTCCTCATAGATGGAAAAAAGACGGTACTTCTACTTAAGCTTGGGTTGGCCGAATGCTGAAGGGAATTTTCCTGGATTTTTTTCTACTTAAAGCCCCAGTCTGTGTTTAGTGTAAAAAATCGCTCTTTCGCAAAAAGTCTTTGCTTTTTCTTGATTTAGTCTTTTGAAAGATGAGTTATATAAAAATACAAATTAATCGTCAGACGGCGGCTTTTTCGTGAAACGCATAATCTGCCGCATAAAGTAAACATGTAAATGAGATTTTATTTACGTGAAATACGCAGGAGCGGTAATGGAGTGTTATTCAAATAGGAGTCCGAAATGTTGCGGGTCATAAATATTCACCCAGTTAGGTCTAAATTTAGATCATCGCGTCATAATCATTTACATTACCGAAAATTGGAATGACAAATACAAGCTTATCTTTGTGAATTTAAGTCTACTTTTTTGTGTACATAGTAATCTAAAATCACTGTCTTGCGTTTCGGAAATGTTCACGAACACAGACAGTGGCTTTAAAGGTAGTACATTTAATGAACATGAATGGCCAAAGAGGTCAAAAGTCAAATTTTTCTGTGGAACCTACCACAGCGTCGGAAAAGAATACAATTTTATATATAACAAAGAAGACACAAAAGCCGGCGGGGTCGGACGAACAGTAATCTTATTGTTTTGATTGGTTAATCGGGGCCTAAGTAACGGGTCTTTGCACTTAAGGTTATGGTAAAGCAGCTTTTATTTGAAATAACTTACTTCTACAGAGAGTCGACGTAAATAACTCTAGATAAAAATTTGTAGATTGGAAACCAAATACTCGTCACTTCAGCTAAATCAAGCTGAAGTTATGAGGCTTTGGTGACCAAACGATGAACTGTGTTCACTCTCTCAAAGTACTTGAATCATTTAGGTTATGGGTACATTTATTTTCACGCGTTAAGGATAATTACCGACTGAAATTGGAAAGAAATCAAAGTACTGAAAAGTAAACTCGCCAAATTACGCCACGGCTGATCTACGCCCTGACAGGCGAATAAAACGCAGAATAATAACGTTATTTATTTATAGCACGAGCGATTTCGAAATACGACGTTTCTTCATGAGATTATCTATATATTTAACGATTGTTTCTCAAAAAGCGCGTCAATTCTCGAGTGATTGTGTGCGAACCTATGCGCCAAAGGGTAAATGCCCAGATAAGATGAGAAATATACACATTCAGATATAATTTCCTCTAGCGTACGATTTTTCCCAGATATACTCAAGCATATTAACTACAGACCTAGAAGGAGAACATCTCCACGCGATTTCGTTACTATTATTGAAATTTAACTTTAAAAAAAAATGTGTTCTCAAATCTTATCTATATCCGGTAAAACCTATGGTTTCAAAGTGAAGTAAACTTCCTACTGCAGGAATCGAACTAAGTTCAATCAATTCTTCTCTACAAATATAATGTAATCGGGCTTGCGTTGGAAGGTATATACCATTTCGTAAGAAGGTAGCCTAATGTCATTTGAATAGAGATCAAAACGTACTAACGTCCAGAGGCCGTTTTCGACGTAAAACTTCAGGTGTTCTGTCATAACATGTCTTGATGCTAGCTGGTATTCATACCAATGCAGTTTAACAAATTTGTATGTCAAATGGATAATAGGTGGTGTCTATTTCACACGAAGTCTTTATGGTGCCCATCTGCTGCCACATTGCCTCGCCCTCCCAGTCATAAACGATCTGGACCTAGTAAAGCATAAAATAACCACAGCTGCATAAAATTTGATTTTCGATTCATTATAAGCATGTAAGAATGGCCAAAAGCTTGAATTTATCGCGGGAGAAAAAAACATCGATCAATAATTTAATTCACACTCCGTTAGATCATGTTTTCTTGAAAAGTTTCGACTGGAGGCAATGTTGTACATGTATAAAATTATGTAATCATGTATATTGCTCAATTCCCGCTATTTTTGTCAGTCCTAAAATCACAATTATCGAAATAAAGGTAGTTCGCTTGGCTTTTACCTATAATTAAACTTTTCTTATACCTGATTTTTAATGTGGATCTTAATATGTGTTTTCGATTTTTGAAAAGAAAAAATGGGATCACCGTGCTTTTTTTTTCTCAGAGCCGAATGAAAATAGGCACCAAAATCATATAGTGTCGTTAAGTTCTGGCCTTTGTATTTCTTTGAATATTATCTTATAACTATACAAATATCCGTATGATAACAACCCGTATGATATTTTTTATGATATCACATAGTTATTTTTAGAACAATAATATCATACAGTTATTTTTAGAAACTAGCATTTAAGTTAGAAACATCGACTAAAACAAGACAAAAAGAGGTTATAAGATAAATATAATACGTACTAAGTGTATTGTATGAAAAAATATCTAACTCGGTTGTGAGAATTGGTAATTGTCTCGGCAGAGCCTCGACAATGATCAATTCTCCCAACCTCGTTAGATATTTTTTTCCATACAAAACACTAAGTACGTATTATATATATACATCCTTGATTTGAAGTCATTATTTTTTGACATATCAATATTCTGAAGCCATTGATTTATGTTTTGTTTAAAAAAGACAACCTATTCCACTATTAATATTATTAAAGAAATATGAAATTTTAATGAAGCAAAAGAAAAAGATGATATCGTTATTCAGTCCTTTAAAAAAGCATTTTTCCCTTAATATTTAAGGCTTATAATTCATTCAACACAGCATAATATAGTTCTACTATTTGACTTCTTATACTCCCAATAAAAATTGTGATATAATAAATAATAATTTAACGTGAAAAAAGTATGGGTCGCAGTTTCAACATATTTTGACTTATTTGTTAAAAGAAAGGGAGGTAATTTACAAAAAAATATTCAAATTTCAAAACACATTTTTAAAACATTAGAAATTACAGATTTGTTGGTATTTTGGTTCCGGGATATGAGGTAGGGGTTCTTTTTACCATTTTCATAAGTTTTATTTGCTTTCTATCCGAAAAATAGACAAGGGGTAATGTTGAATGCTTGCTAGTAGTTTACCTAAATATTAAAAAGAATGAAAAAAAAATGTCCCCAAAAATTGGTTAAAATAATAATAACAATAATAATAATAATTTATACAAAATTTTGCATGTTTTGAAAACCTTATATGAAGCTCTATCCAAAAACTTAAATTGAATTATGATTCATATTTTTATGACATCACACAAACGCAAACGTTTTTTAAATGGCGGAAAATCCAAAACCGGATGATTGATTGAAATTGATTGAATGGATTTAACGCCGCTTTCAACATTTTTTTCAGTTAAATCGCTGAGACCGGAGCTCCTAACAATAGTTTCCTTCTATTCCATTCGCCAGTACAACCATCACATCCTTTCCTAGCCTCCAGCTACTACCTCACATAGTTCTACGATTATCAACCCATTGGTAAGAGACAGATAGTCGGACAGAATGAGTGCCACCGTCGAGGATCGAACCCGGGACCTCTAGACTGACAGTCCGGCGAGTTACTAACTGCGCTATCACGGCGGCTCTTAAACCGGATGAGCGGACGTCCTTTATTAAAGACAATGGTACTACATCGACAAGTATGTTATGCATCGCCTATGGTAAATGCATGGGGAAAAGGTATATTCTATCAAAATTATCACGACATTTAGTCGATCTAGAATAATCTCAAATGGCTCAAAATTAAATTCAAATATCTGACCAAATACTATTAAATACTTCTGTCATAGTTTATATATGACCTAGTTCTCAACTCACATTTCTCCACCTTTAAAAATAGCAATATCAACGCTTGTCTTTGAATTTGTTAGAAACAATTTTAGATAGCTATTTGAAAAAATATAGTCGGGCCATTGTCATCAACTTGGTGTTTCCAGCAATGTCATTTTCATTGTTATTGACGTGACACACTTTGATTATATCTCTGTCATTACTCAAGACCTTTACTTGAAACTTGGCATGTGTGTCTATTATCACGTGATTAATCATTATCTTCAAGAAGTATTACTAGTAATAATGCCTCTTTTTATACAGATTTCTTCAATTTGAAACAGCATATGCCGAGCGTTGACATACGCATGCTTTCTTTTTGCTTGTCTTCTATTATCGAAAGAAAAAAATATTTAAATTACACTTACCCAATCTTCAAACTTTATTACTGAATCTCTGTCAACAGCATTTGTAATAAACCACAATGGTCTCCATACACTCTTCGCCTGCATATAGGTATATGTAATGTTCCCATATATTTCCGGGTCCCATGAGATTTTTGTATCCCACCAATGTAACGCTATAGCCACACTTGTAGTCATAGTTTCTTCTTTTTCGTCTATATCCAGTAAAGCATGAAGATGAGTACCGACGCCCACCTCGAATTTAGTATCCACCCATTTGTTTGTACCATTCCAGGGACGAATCGTTGGATCGTAGTTAGTCTAAATGAAAATGAAAGAAATAGAAAGAATATTTTTTTTATAAATTAGTTTCCATTCTGTTTCAGGGTCAAAAATCGTTTTCTATAACTAGTTAGGCACACGTTGGTTAAAACATTGATGTGTGACAGGGCCATTACCCAGCTATCTCTTTGTCCCAAATTTCAATCACAAAAGCAACTCGGGTTATATAGGCCCTGTATTTTCTAGCACGGTAGTATTACAATTAAGCTCTTGTAATCAAATACCTTATCAAATAAATCCTAACTTCAATGTCTACTTTACTCTATTGCGAAATATACATGTATGGTGATAATGACTTGACATTCCCTTTAAAAAGCCAAATTAAAATTCTGGATAAACTTGTCCTAGTTAGTCGCTAGTACAGAACATGAATGAGAAGGAGTAAGTAACAGTTTATCTTTTAGGAGATGAAGAGTGTATTTGTTAAAATTCATAAAGGCAGACCAATAAGGCTTTAAAAAATAACGATACTTCGTATCTGGCAAGCAGTTTTAAGAAGCTAAAGTAATATTACTAACACTATTATAATATAAATTATCAATAAATGCATGGATATTTTCATTGGAAGGCTGTATATCACTCATTTTCAAATTTAAAGACAGATAATTCGGATAGCATTCAGTATCACGACTTGATACCCTTTTCCATGACACGGTATCAGGAGAATGAGCATTCAAGTTATCGCGGCGCTGTGCGCTAGATGACAAATTTAAGTGAAAAACGGCAAGTCTATGAGAAGAAACATTTAGGCAGTAATCGTCTAACATGTGACAATATGTAATATTGCTACTTAAATCTTCTGAAATTATTTCGTAGTCGATCAAAGATCGACAACGCTCATCATGCGATATATAGCTACTATTATGAAGAGATACAGGCAAGATCAAAATTTGACCTTCTGACGTGACATCAATCTCTAGAATGGGAGCGTTGAGCTGATACAGTACTTATAAGTGTGAGAAGGTTCACCGAAAACAAGCAAATAATGTTTAAAATATACGATTTACTCAAATTTTGCTATATTTCTCAATTACAAGGGACAGGTAACGCTAATTCCATCTAAACAAATTTCCCAGACGAAGCGTTTTGAAGAGAGCGTTACAACATTTTTGAGTTAAAAATTTTAAGAAAGCAACATTTAAAGTTGTTTGTAAAGCATTTATAAAATCCCGAAAACATAGTACTAAAAAGTTTGTTTTGTTTTTTTTTTTAAAAAAAATCATAGCAATAAAAGAAGGGAGAGAGTAATTACTACAATTTCAGTCAGAGGCATACATTTAACTGATATATCAATAAAGGAGTGAATATATGATCTACTTTACATATTAAGTATATTAAGTGCTGAAAATATAGATTCTCACGTACAAAATTCTTCTACATGGCTAAATTAACCTTGCCAAAAAGGCATTAATGCGCCTGTGCTTGATATTGCCAACAATTTGAAATGTTCGTGATGTGCAAATATTGAGTTGCGTAGACAGAAACATACTGTAAATATAAACAAACCTGATGGTCTACAGATACTTTGGACCTTATCTATTTACTAAACGCAAAGTGAAGACTCTGGCCAGACTGTGCGGATGCACAGGCTGGTCAGAGTCTTTGCTTTGCACATATTTGATTTTGTTGGAAATCTCACGCACAGGCTCATTTGTTTCATAATCCGAGTTTTGTCGTATGAGTCTACACACTATTGACAATACGTATACGAAAAAGCAACATTTTTACAAGAAACAACTGTGTAAGAGGAGGTAGATGATGTCACAGTTTACATGCATGTATAGTTAGTTTGAAAAAAAATCTGCCGTAGCAACGTTGAGGTTCTAACAGAGACATCCGTCCTCTCTACTGGAGGCTGCCGTCATAGCGCAGTTAGTGGCGCGTCGGACTGTCATTCAAGAGGTTCTGTGTTCGACCCTCGACGGCGGCACTAATCTGTACGACTATTCGTCTCTCACCATTGGTCGATAAATCGTAGACCTATGTGAGATAACATCACATTTATTAAATTGATGGAAATAAGTAAAATTCGACAAACGGTGTTGTCAAAATGAAATTATCAACTATATGGCTGACCACTTAATGTACGATAACGGATAATATTAAGTGATCAACCAAATATATAAACATGATAAAAAATAATTTATATACACATGAATGGTGGAAAGAAGACATACGCAACAAGGTATTATAAGACATTACTTATCATTGAATATTTTTTTTGAGTGAGCGCTTGAAGGTAGATATATTTGAGATACTTAGGAGCACATTTTAGGCGCACATTTGTGATATTTGATCCTAGCTCATTGAAATAGTTCCTACTGACCGAAACAAGGTTCGACATATATGACCATGACTAGTTTTGAAAACCATAAGAATAGTAAAGTACTTACAACAAAAGATTTTGAAGATTCAAAGTTACTTTTGGAGCATGAAGGCTTTGGCTGACATAGTATTACTCTTGCAGCTCATTTCATCGAGTGAACGACAAAGGCTATTCTTTCACGAGTGGCGCAACCACAAGTGAAATGTAGCTTTTGTTGTTCAAACAATGAAATATAAATCGATCTTACCCATAAAACAGACGATAATTCTTTTTCTTTCATTCAAAAATGAGACATAATGTGAACATTATGGACATAATTTCTTTACGCACTTCATTTTGCACATGAGTGCTATGCATGTTCATGATGATGTCACTAAAAAATTTTATGCTCCGTTAGATAACGTCAGATATAGTGAAATGAACGAAAGCGGGGTAAATTTATTTTGATAATATCACTGGTTAGGTGGTGAGTTTATCAAATTGATAATGTACCGTTATTTCTCGATAATACACAGAAAAACATTAAAAATTATTTTCCGTTTCCATGGTTAAGATAGAGGAAAAGAAATTCTTTCATTAAGCTACAAGTATGGAAAAATAATAACTTTGCTTTTCAATGCATACATAGAGAGTAAAGTGTTTAAAGTGTAAATGTAAATGCCTGGAAAATCTTAGATAATCAATTGGATCAGAGATCCCCAAACAACGATTTACTACCCAAGCATTGCCTGGGATCAAAACTAAAGACCAAGTATTTTCCGTGAGAAACTACATCCTAACTACAACAAGTTCAATCTATACTTTTTCTATGTACAAAACATCATCATAATTTCAACGAAAGCACCGCGTGCGCATACCAACGCTCAACTGCAGCCCTGTGTTCAGGATCACCGAACGGTGCTTACTGTTTTCGAATTATATCCCGCTTTGCACGTGCGCCTGCGTGCGGGGTATAATTGGAAAACTGTTTGCACCGTTCGGTGATCCTGAACGCAGGGCTAGTGCTGGATAATGCAAAAAATCTTAGTATCAAAGGAGGCATAAATTTTATAAATATGCATCCAGAGTTAACCCCTCGATAGACTAAACAGCTCGTTTGATGATGAACACACTCGTTAAGTTTTTTTTTTTTTTTTTTTTTAAATATACTTCATTAACAACAGAAAGGCGGTCGAGGTTAAAACTGACTACGTCAACGTCAACGCCAACGACCAAATCAACACCAAAAACAAGCTAATGACGTCAATGTGATAACAATAGCTGTTCCAAAAAGCCGATCCGATTAAACAAATTGATAGAAGATAGAAAGCCCCTTTAAGAATCGAATGAAAATGATTCTAGGGAAACAAAATACTGTCATTTGGTTTTTATCCCTAGCAAACGTTTAGTAGTATATGTAGTTTTTTTTCCGCAGTTAACAGCTGGGCAGTAATGAACTCTCATATAAAATAGTACTTATTTTCAAACCTGTAAAGTTCGTACAAATGCAGTTTATATATATTTTTCCAGATTTTTTTCTCGTGTGCTTCATCCGAAAATGTTTCCATTTTACCAGTATTTACGAGATATTTCTCGTCTTTTTTGTGATAAGAAACTTGTTTTTCCGGGTTTTGCGAACATTATAACTATATATTTTCTGTAATTCAAAAGGCCGATGGTCTAGAAAGAACCCTAAATATTGGAAGGTTAAACTCGCAGAAATTCGTCATGGCTAAGCCACGCCCTGACAGGTTAATAATAACGCATATATTTGTTTAATAAGGATGATTTATCGATGCTTGAGCAAAGTCTCGCCAGGCTCCACACAGCTTGAATAATGAAGGGTCTTCAACAACATAGGTTTTTACACGTCGCCGAAAGTGGACATTTATAGGTATCATCTTCTCCCTCTCTCCGTCCGCCAGTCCCGATGCCAGAACGTCCGTCCGTACGATACAGTCTTGTTAACGCAACTCCTCCCTCATTTATGGACCGGTTTGGATGAAACTTTCACAAAATATACTAATGGACAAAAGTCGAGTCCGGTTTCACGAATATACAAATAAGGCAAAACCTATGTGATGAATAGAACATGAAGATTGTATCATTATTGTATAGTAGACGGTTAAACCTTCCAATCTACGTTGTTTTGTAAAACTTTGTTCTGCGGTTTTAGAATTAAACGTCGGATTAACAAGGACGTAAGATTATCTAATTACGACTCGGTCTCATCCAATCGTGGGCAGAATTTAATGAACAAAAAAACAGGAAACTTGTACACAGCATTCATCTTAATGTTATCGCGCATACATTTTCCTTAAAAAAATGAAAGGGATCAACAAAACGTTGTTTCAACTTTTCTGACTAACGTCATTAAAAAATGGGCTTATGAACCCAGAAATTCAGAAAGACGTTGTCATGCTTCATAAACAACGCCAAATTAGTTAAATGCGTGTTTCGTTTGTCCAAAAATGACAGAAACGTCCTAATTTCCTGATCCAACAACAAAACCGCAAAAGCACAAAACGTTTGTAAAATTGAAAATGACATTTCTGAAAGGTAGCCGATTTTCTACCAAGTTTTTTTAGAGTTTTTATTCTTATTGGATCATCAATACAGAAAGGCTCTCATTCAAAATTTGACTTTGCTTTGTCATATTAATAATATGTATAATAAAGTCGTTGGGAATGAATCAACGTCATTTGTGATCCAGTGTCGATGAAAACAGTCCCTAAGGTTTGAAGATAGGCCCGATATTGCTCAGCAATAGTTTTAAAACCTTATCTTACGAATTAAAAGCCTTCTTGGGCAAAACTAATCCGGACAGAACTTTTGTCCTGAAATATTTCTAGTCACCTGAAACTGCGCATAACGTCGCGGTTTGGTTAATTTCGGCCGTGTCATGGTCATGGAAAATGGAGCATTCATATAAAAAGTCTTGTAAACGCATTTATTCCTCAATCTATGGACCGATTTGGATGAAACTTTCACAAAATATTTCTAGTCATCTTTGTTTGTGCATATTGTCGCGGTTTGGTGAAATTCAGACGCGTCATGGAAAAAGACCTTCTCGTGTAATTACTCTTGAGCGCAACTCCTCCTTCATTATGAACCAATTTGGATGAAACTTTCACAAAATGTTCCTATTCACCTGACCTTGCGCATGTTGTCAGGGTCTTTGAAATTCTGCCCTGTCAGAGAAAATGGAGGCCCTCGTGTCAAATTTTTCGTAGGTCTGTACATCCACATCTCCAAAATGTTCCTAGTCACCTGACATGTCACATTAGACAGGTTTTGTCGATATTCTTTTGTGTCACAAAAAGGGGCTGCAATATATAATTTTCTTGTAAAAGCAATCCCTTTTTGGACTGGATCATAGATTTCCATGAAACTCACATACTGTACATTGTCATATGGTCAGGCGTATATTGCTTCAATATAGTGCATACTGTCCTGATGTGGTGAACTATGTCATGTCATGAAAAAAGAGGATTTATTGTTAATTTTCTTTGAACACAAATTGTACATTTGAGATGAAAGGAAATAACTCTCCATTTCAGGATCGATTTGGCTGATATTTTCAAAGGTTATTCTTCATCTTGTGAACAAGAGAATAATTCTACCTTTAAATCTTATGATGTACCGTCACAGTAAAGAGGTCATTTTAGTGATAAGCCTTTTACCGATGGTTCTTGTCTTTTTCAGGACTACTTTTTGTTTTCAGCTGGTTGGTGGACTCCAGGGGGTAACTGTTTTGTGTTGGAATTTAGACGGTACGTGTGTTTGACCAAATTTAGCGCAAAATTAAATACATCATGATCTGGTTTAATGGGGATGTTTCAAAAGACCTAGGGACCAATCTATTCATTTAGCTCAACGAATGTTGTGGAATTTGTGTCACTGTGTTGAAAATGGGGAATTTACATGTATTTATATAGGGTGGGTGAGCTACAACCTATTTAGACTGGCTCCCGATCCACTGACCTGAAGTATTGTGAAATGAGCAATTAAACTAGAAAACGTGTGATTTCTTATCAACTTAAATTTCTCTGACTGGACGTTCAGTGTCAGTTTTTGAGAATATGAGAGGTAAATTGAAATAGTACAAAAATGAGTGGTGTACCTTATTTAACACTAACTGACAGCCTGGGAGCCAGGTTACAACTTATTGTATTATTTCAATTTACATTATAATTGGGTAAGCCACGACAATGATTTACGAATCAGCCTACTTTCTTCTTTTCGTTAAATGTAATCTGAAACATCGGCAGAACAGTATAGGCCTTTTACAACAAGTTTCAATAGCATTAAAAAAATGTGCGAAGAGAAAAATACAGCGTATTGGGTATTGAGTTTTTTTCGACATATTTACCTCTTTATTTCATTTTCGCCATCATCTATCACAAAAGATATGAGGGATATTTCTAATTCATCATTGGTAGGCCGCAGAAGCGGCCTACCAGTATGAATGCGTTTTGAATTTGAACATGGGGGATTAGGGATACATTATTATAAAACCTGTCCAATGTTTTTATTCAAAACATTGAAAACGGTATAATGCAGCCTGGATCAAACATCAGTTTTCCAAAAACTGTTTTGTAATGAAAATTATTGAGCAATAAAAATCAGGGTTTTTGGTTATGAACTTGATTTTACAAATATTGCACATTTCATTAAAATGACTGATCACTAAGACATGTTTGACCTAGTTTTTACTCTCTTTTCTGCAATTTTTTTACATCAAAGTGATTCTCACAGGAGATACACCTATGGTTACACTCCTGTCTGTTTTGGTCTTGTTAAACATATAGTAAAAATGGCATTTTTGCGGTTTAAAAAAACACAATACTTCATTGTTCACAATTACACTCGAAATCCTTTTGGTACAAAAGTGTGTGATGACTTATATCAAAGCTCTGGTCTAGAGAATAAATGTCTCTACCTTAATTAATCTAATCCCGTGTGTGATATGTAGCAGTTGGTTGGCACTTAGCATAACATAATTTCAAGCCAGTAACTGTTATTCAAGCATTAAAACAATGCGACAAAAGGAGCATATCACTTTTTCTAACCAAACTATTTTGGGACAACCGAAGTAGGTCCTCTTACTTCAAATAGGTGCAGTCTTAGTACTAGTTTGAATGACAGCTATTGAATGATAACTTGAATCTTTTGCCTCGTGTTCTGCTTTCAGAATTGTTTGTGCTATTATTTTGAGTCTGTATTTTCTTTCCTTATGCTCATTTCTTCGGATAACTCCGCATACATCAGCATGAAGGTTGAGTGAATATATTATTCTAACGAGAGCACTGCCTATGGGTGCAACCCTTTGCTGTGCCTGGCTGCAGGTGCTGGATAATACAAAAAGCTGAGTGGAAAAAGGGACTCTTACAAAAACCCTTTTTCAGAGTTGCCCCCCTTGATTGTCTGGATAGCTCTTGAGATAGTGAACATACATGCTAAATTTTATGAAGATATCTTCAATAACAACAGGTCAACAACAACAATGCCAACGCCGCTAAAATGATCTCTATACCTCAAGTTTTCTTAGAAAACAGACAAGCTAAAAAAGGCAATCACTTTACCATTATGTGTAATTCATTGTGCCTATGTTGAAATAAAGTACTCCTTAGTGTATTTAAGCCGGGTGTGCATGCTAAAGTAGGCCATTATTGTTGTTAGAATCTTTAAAATCTAAATAGGTATTGCTTGCAAAAAAATATTTTTATAAAAAAAATACATTATTCATTGATGATAACCAAATAATTTGCGGCCTACTTTGATGCATTGCATCAAAATTTTGTCTTGTAGTTTACTGGGATGTTATTGTAGAAAATAGCCCCACTATCTTTAGAAACTAGACACGAAACAATTGAATATATCTTACATTTGATACGAAGAAACGCGGTTCCCGTGAACTATCTTTGTACTAAAAAATCGAACTAGGTCGATCTATCACTTGTATTGTAGTATAATATATGTAAATGGCGCTTCGTGATAAAATTCTTAATTCGTATGATGGCATATTTCTGCCACGTGATACAATATAGCAGTATCATGATTAATTTCCAGAAAGTTTTATCTCGAAAGTCAAAATTTTCTAAAAAATACTATCGTGATATTTGTACCTAGTATCTCAAATTTTTCTACGAGAATGCCCAGTACTGGCATCCAAATAAAACTATCGCGAACCAAAAAACTGACATTCGCGGTTACTATATTTAGATAACGGCTTTCAGATTTTTTTTATTTTTCTTTTAATTTATATCCTCCGACTTAAAGAGTTTCCATTATTCACATACAGGAAACCAAAGTAATTTCAATGATATTTCTATTTCTAATTCGGAATTTTTATCGCAACAACTTTATCTTGATGCCAGTACTGGGCATTAATTGTTTAAAGAGGTAAGACAACATATAACATTATAAAAATATTTTTTGTTCAAGAAAAAATATGACCAAGTTAAAATTTCCTGGAAATTTGATTTCATCGTGATGGTTTTGAAATAATCATGACACTGCTACTTTTTATCTAGTGATATTGAAAACACGTTGGGCAATTAACCTTGATATAATCAGGCAACATACCACCAATACAACACAAAACTTTAAAAGATGCAAACTGTTTGCAAAATATAATCCGCTTAATGCACGTGCGGGGAATGTTTTGCAACCAGTTTGTACCGTTTGATTATTTCAGATTACAGAAGTTGTGATTATTTTTTCACTGACACCTGGAAAGTAACAAAAAAAAAAAAATATTTGAAAACGTTATGCGGCTAAAAAAATGCGTTTAGATTTTGATACAATAATCTTAAAGTAAAAATATAGTTTTCGACTCTAAAACAAATGCTCGATTTCCAATCAGATGGTTAAGAAACTGTTTAGAATAAATTTTATTATCAAATCCTACCATTAGAGTACTAATGAGTTGTCTTTCCACTTCGTAATAATCAAAATCTGTGGTATTATTTCCAAAACACAGACTGATAGTAGTATAACAAACTACGGACATGTACATGTAGACCATCATCTCAGTCTAGGGGGTGTCCGTGGTCTAGAGGTAGAGTGTCGGCCTCATGACCCAAAGGTCCAGAGTTCGATTCCCGGGAGCAGCTATCGATCTTGGGTCTTTCATTGGCCCATACATTCGGCGCGAGTGCTGGTGAATTTACCAGGAAGCAGAATCGAGAGGAATTAATCTAAGTTGTAAGAGCTTGTTTCCCAATCGATGTAAAATAAATAGGCATAAACCAGTCTATGTGGGTGTCAAATTTAATGGAACACTGGCTGGATACAATGATCCATAACTCCATGATTGAATAAGCATAAATTCCTATCAGCAGAAGCACAGAGGTATTTTTTATTATTTCAAATTAAATTATTTCAATAATATTTATACAAATCATATATTGTGGGTATTCATTGGAATTTTCTCTCCAAGGTACCTTGTAAACATTGTTCTTGTTAATTTCACTGTGATTTTAACTGTAAAATATCCGGGGGTTTTGGTGTTCTGAATTGGCGAATTTTTTTCGACTTCAAAGAGGAACGGAACTGAAAAAGAAAATAAACACAAACAAACTAATGTACCAAAAATCCAATCACATACATGTAATAGTGTGATAATTTTTGTTGTTGTTGCTGTTGTTGCTTTTTGTATTTCATATTGGAATAAATTGAAAACAATATTCCCTTTTCTCATAAATATTCACACACACAAAAAAACACTACGAAGCTCGCATATCTTCTCTATGTTTGCCAATCAAACACATGTCAAAGTCTTGGTTCAATCATAGTAGAAAAAAAGCTCACCAGAACCTTTGGTGAAAAAATATTGTATCTTATGTGATAACGATGAAGGTACTTCATCATTTCTCGGCAATTTCCACTTAGTAATGATAGATGAATACATCACTTTTGATATATTGGGTACGTTAGATTACTATCTGGATTACGCCTATAAATTATCAATTGGCTTATAATATAGCTTCAAATATATAGAGATAAAGCATTTAGCTAATTTCAATATTTGATATTTTCTCCTTGTATTTGAATGGGTGTAAATAAGCAACGGTTCTTGATATTGCATACTTTGTTATTGCTCTAAGATTCTTTTAGTCTGTCTGAATAGGCTGAATATTCTTATTTTACTAGCGTACCATTAGACCATTTTAAGATTCTACGGATGTCTACAAAGCAATAACTCTTGCGGATGTGTTTGAAAAATTGTATGACATTTAAAGGGGATATATATAATACATACTTAGTGTATTATATGAAAAAAAATATCTAACGAGGTTGGGAGAATTGATCATTGTCGAGGCTATGCCGAGACAATTATTAATTCTCACAACCGAGTTTGATATTTTTTTCATACAATACACTAAGAATGTATTATATTTATCTTATAACCTATATTCGTCTTGTTTTCGTCGGTGTTTCTATCTGAAATGCAAGTTTCTAAAAATAACCACATTATATCATGTTCTAAAAATAACTATGTGATATCATAAAAAATATCATACGGGATGTTATCATACGGATATTTGTATAGTTATAAGATAAAATAGATTATCGCTAATTTTGTCCAATTTGGACGAAATTAGCGATATTTATTTCCTCCCTTTCAAAAATCTACTCTCCTATTTGTTTCTCTTCATGAACTAATCAGACCCTTTTTGATCGTTTTCGAATCGTTTTAACGATTTCTGAGCCTTTTTTAATATAAGCGATATTTGATTTCCACCCTAAAATTTTGTTAAAGACTCACCCAACACACTCATTTAATATTCGATCATGGCACGTGATTTCATGTCTATACAAAGCATGCAGTCGCATCGTGGTTAGATGAGCACCAATCGTCGAAATAAGTTCCGAGTGGCTGTTCCATTCCATCCCAGTACAACTCTTTATTGGTGTCACATGAGGTAAAGAACATTGACAGGACAACCTGATTACAAAAAAAAAACCCTACTCAATTTTGTCTATATAACGAAAATATAAAAAGGCTGTCAAATAAGTGTTGGGGTATTATACTTTATAAGACTTCCAAATAAACTTGGGCGTATTATATTTTATCGATTACGTAGTTCATGACGAAGTTTCAAGTGATGACGAGTATTGTTTACACAAGTTTATTTTATCCGGATGAATCGGTAGATTTAAAAGTGGACTTTTAGATTTTACCGAGGAGTATTTTAAGAGACGGAAACTTTGAATCTAGTCGTAATCTATGTTCACCTTGTGATAAATAACCAGGATGACATTGAATGGGAGATTTTTGTGTGTTATCTCCCTTGTTGTTTTTTTTTAGATTAAATCAAAGGTGCTCCAAAATCGTTAGCTGTCTTTTTAGAAAATTTTCTTGTTCCATGGTTTCTATGGGGATGTTGCGAATTTAATTTTTGGAAATGCAAAATAATTATTTATGCAATTTGTATTTATATTAAAGTCTTGAATAGTATAGAACATAAATTTTTATTTTACATGAAACGTATAAATTTTACATGAAACGTTAAAATTTAAAAATTGCGCAGTAGCCTATTTAATTTAGAGCTTTCCTTTAAATCTTATAGTGCAAAGGAAATAAGGATAAACCCCAAAGTAACCACTGATTTGGACCCTTCCTCCGTTGGGAGTATTTCAAGGGAGATAACCAACCGATATCCCTAATTGGTGTTAACTTTTCATTTCGCATAGTCAACGAAATCATTGAAATATAGTGGATATGGGTAATAGTCTAGGAGGCAAAAATTGAAAATTTCGATCCGTTTAACATACCTGCCAGAAAAGGTCTGACTGTAAGAATGGAAAGATCCATCATAGTACAACACATTTAGGCACGTTGTAATGCCAAATTGTGGTAGCAGTTTTGTGTTAGACGGCTATGTTTGAACCAACCATCCTCGAAAATATTCACAAGTCGTAATACCTCATTTTGCAAATAATTGTCCAAATATCATTATCAAAACGACTACTTGTAACGTTTTCTGTCTTATTCATTTGAGATAGGGTTTGAATAATATGATAATTCAACCAGTAAACAAATAAATTCGTTTAATTTGTTATTTGTCAGCAAAAAATTACCCCACCCACCAAATTAAAATGGACCTACAGAATAGCTTCATATAAGTCTAATTTATAAGTCTGGGCAACCTTCATGTTGTATTTTTTGCCCTAACCATAGTATGCAGTTATTACTGTCTATCATATTAAGCTTTTGGAGATACTAATCCACTACAACAACAACAACAACAACAACAAAACCTGGCGTAATCGGATAATGTCTTAGGATTACTACTCAATTGCAACACATGCTGACACACGTTCAATTCAATATAAACTGTTCCTTACTAAATTAGAAAATTGATTTTTCATTGAAGTTTATTTAAATACAGTTGGAAATTAAATATTGATGCCTGTGCGGTGACACCCCCCTCTCCCCCCAAAAAGCACCTGTTTCTACTCGGCCTTAATCGTTAAGCCTAGAACTTTCATATTTGACATGTACCACATGTAATACAGAATTGTTATAGTTGGTTTATACCATCATCTTTATCTTAACTCACTGTTCCAAAATACCACATAAAACAATTGTTTTCACTATTAATGCATTTAAGCCAATAAAAAATAGTCGTTAAATGCGATTTATCGACCATTAATGGTGGGCTGTTAGCTTGTTTTAAACTTCCTTAATCATTTAAATAAAAGAAATTGGGCATAGGATTGGGTGAATTGAATGAAGAACATGAGTTTGTATGCGAAAAGAGAGAGAGAGAAAAAAAAAAAATAACCAACCAACACACCCGTTATCTGTTTAGCGGTGGAAACAGAAAAAAAGCTTCTTCTTTATTTGCATTTAGTTGCCTGATCGTAGATTCAGGATGTGTGAACGTCAAAATATATCTTATCAAAAGTAATTTAATGATAAACAAATAAATCAAACAGATGAAATCAAGTGTTTCTGCAATTATGAGTTTGTATGAAGTTTTGAGTGGATAAATGTTGATGGTATGAGTGCACGTGACTAAGTTGGGTGTTATTGGAGAATGCTGAAGGAATTTTGTATCAAGCATTATTTAATAATGAGTATTTGTAAAAGTCTCTTTGGGATAAATTGTAAGCATTTGATTTTTTTAAAATGTTCTCATTAGAAATCATCCAGCAATTAAATCATACATGTAGGATTGGCTTATGGTTCTCAATTTAGGTACTTGAATTTACATCTCAAATTTAAAAAATGGAAATAGTAACTATGTTTTGTTCATCGTACTTTACTTGAAAATTGAGAAGGGAGTTTTTTAAACACATATGTCTAAAACCATTCGGCCTAGAGCCTTTTGATGTGGATCGCAGAATGATCATGTGTTCCTTACAAAAATACTTGAAATGTTCTCCGATGCTATAGAGAACTCCAAAAGGTGTGTGCAGCCTTTATTTTAAAAAAGAAATAAACAAAAAAGAAAAAAAACAAGAAATCTTTGAAACTGTTTCACAAACAACTTTCAATGCCGGCAAGCAGCAGTGTCTTTCGGGTCTGTACAATTTTTGTCCCCAAATCTAATTTAGCCGTTTACCGTGAGATCCTTTACTTGGATAAGATATATACTGTAGCTTGAGTGGTTTCAAATCAATATTTTACTAATTTTCGACTCGGATGACTGTTTCCATACTTCAAATTTCCACTCTACGCACTTGCGAACCAGAAACATGTTTGACGGGACAACATCATGTTTAACACTGCGGTGCGTAACGACAATTTGAACTGCTTCAATTACTGGAAGCTTGTCTTTTTTACAGACTCGTTAGGTTTTGTGTGGGCCTACATGGTTAACAGGGAAGCGTTTGGTGCATTCTGCGGACTAGCCATTATTAATTTGCTTTATTGCATAGCACGAATTTCGGGAAAGTAAGTGACGGTCAAGGTCGGTATCTTTATTGGTGAAATTACCGAAATCTACGTGGCTAACGTTGGTGTGGACTCCAAGGTTCTGTGGTTAAGGTTCATGTAAAGTGTTTAAGACCCAATTTTAAGGACATTCATTTGCCAATATAAAGCAGTATGTCCAGGAATATTATATATCAAAATGAAGCTATTAATGAGCACAAGCAGTTGAAAAACATGAGACTATTATAGCTATATTGGTATAGCCAAAACATTGTGGAAAAGGGTCATTTTGTACAGAACAAGCAACTGCATGACTGTTGGATAAAATTGGCTCATATTGTAACAAAGTAGAGCCTAAAGTACAACCCAGGTACTACTACAACCATTGGTATAAAACTCGGCCCCAAAACGTAGTTATGCAAGCAATTTATTTTGACTTATTTTATAAACACATATGTCATATATGTCATTCTAATTTTGTAAACGTGTAGATCTTCTTAGGGTATGGTGTGATATCACAACATAAATAGTCATTAATTGTTTGTATACCTGTAAGGTTGTTTAGAAATATATCAATTTCTATTTCACTGAATGATAAATATATAGTAATATTGTAGATCATTGAATTAAAAAAAAACTATAATTTGAAATAAATCGCAGACAATATTTCACAATATTATGGTGTGATGTTGCACCATACCTAACATCTATTTTGAAAACAGACCAAAACGGTTTGACATGTATGTTGACAAAATAAATGGAAATTGATTGTTTCAAAAGAGCCTTTTGAGACTGAGTTTAATATCTAAGGTTGTAGCACTACCTGGATGGTACTTCAGACTGTACTTTGTTAAAATATGGGGCAATTTCATGCAACCGTCACGCAGTTGCTTGTTCTGTACAAAATGACCCTTTTCCACAATGTTTTGGCTATACCGCTATAGCTATGGCGGTCTTATGTTGCTTAACTGCTTGTGCTCATGAATAGCTTCATTTTGATATATAATATACCTGGACATACTGCTTTTTCTTGGCTAATGAAGTGCCCTAAATATTGGGTCTCAAACACTTTACAAGAACCTTAAGAAGGTAGCGTTCTTGATTAAACTTTGTAGCTTTTTTATTGCCTACTCAAACCGATGTACGAAAAACGGGTGAAGTTCGAAACAAAGAGGTTATACCTTAATCTGATTGTGTCAATGGTTATTTTATTGAAATGGACGGTAATGCCTATTGTCAATAAATAGCTTTAATGTGAGCAATTTTTTCGGAAAGTCGTTCCCAAGGTTTGAAACCAATCGAAAAAGATTTTGTCTAATTACAATTGGCGACGAGCCGTTAACGTCTCCCTGTAGCTCACAATGCACATATTCTACCCTGAAATGATAAATTGCAAGGAATAACTTAACGGCGTCACACTGATTTAAGCATGTAAATACTTTATTACATAAACAAATGAAATATTAAATCTTTACTTTGATTTGATACATACAGTTAAATAATGATATGACTTCAGGCTTCCTATTTAAACAACTTTCCGTTTTTTAGCTCCACTGGCTGAAAGCCACTGGGGCTATTGTCATGGCGTTGTGTCCGTCGTGCGTCCGTCCGTCCGTCCGTCCGTCCGTGCGTGCGTGCGGTCGTAAACTTTTCTTTAAAAATCTTCTCCTCAGAAACTACTGGATGAATTTCAACCAAACTTCACAAGAATGATCCTTGGATGACCCTCTTTCAAAGTTGTTCAAGAAATTTTGATCAAATGAAAAACATGGATTTTATGGGCGTGGCTTATTTCCAAATATGGTAAAAATGGAGTTTTCTCAGATTCTAATCGATGGATATCAACCAAATTTTACATGAATGATCCTTGGGTGACCCTTTATCAGTCTGCCAAAAATCATTATGATCGGATGAAAAATATGGATTTTATGGGCGGAGGTCATTTCTCTATATGCTATATAGTGGAAAATTTGAAAAGCATTTTCTCAGAATGTAATCGATGGATATCAACCAAATTACACTGGAATGATTCTTGAGTGACCCTTTATTAGTCTACCAAAAATAATTGTGATCGGATGGAAAATATGTATTTTATTGGCAGAGGTCATTTCTCTATATGCTATATAGTGGAAACCTTGAAAATCATTTTCTCAGAATGTAATTGATGGATAACAACCAAATTTCACTGAAATGATTCTTGAGTGACCTTTTATCAGTCTACAAAAATTTATTGCGATTGGATGGAAAATATTTATTTTTTGGGCAGAGGTCATTTCTCTATATGTTGTATAGTGGAAACTTTGAAAATCATTCTCTCAGAATTAGACTGATGGATATCAATCAAAATTCATTGGTATGATCCTTGGGTGACACATTATCAGTCTACCAAAATTATTGGCATTGGATGAAAAATATGTCTTTTATGGGCGTAGGTCTTTTCTCTATTATGTTATATAGTGGAAACCTTGAAAATCATTTCAACATCATTAGAACCCAAACTATCTAAAAATTTAGTCAAAACTTAGGTTTGCTATTACAAGAATTTCAAGCCTGTGGAGCGACTCAAGCCATTCATGGCTTTCTAGTTAGTGTTTTTAGCGAAGCTTTATCTTGTTATGTTGCTTAACATTAAGATTTAGTTATTACCGAATTTTTGTCACAGTATTTTAGACACATTGAACAGAAAAATGAACGTAAAAACGAAGAGCATTATCAAGATAAAAATCAAAATGATAATCTAAAACTTTCTTGTCCGAAATATACATTGCGAACAGCAACGTCACTGCTTTTGCCTTTTGTTAATAAAGGGATTTGAAAGGCCTATTTTTAACCCAGCTGGTGCTCTCTTTGAAAATTGAATAAGTAAAAGTATGCGCTACTTTTGGTAACCCTTTTTGCCTGACATGTTGTGGGTTTATTTAAAAGAACCTTTTTGCCAGACATGTCATGTACAACTGATCAGTAAAAAAGAAGAAGAAGAAATAACGATATATTGATTTACAAAAATAAATAAATAGATAAGTATGTGAGAGTATGAGTTCCTAAAGCACACGTTCATATTTGTCCTCTATCAACTGAAATAATTTAAATAAATCCCTTTTTTAAAAAATGATTTTGACCCAACGACCCATATGATAATTGCATGAATCTGTAGGGATCTGTAGGAGCCTTTCCGCAAGAATTCCACACTTTCCGTCAAAATATGATTATTATTTAATAAGATAAATGATTAAGTCCAGAATCAGAGTAATATTGCATCCTTTTTATACATTTAATTCTGAAATTTGAATCTCTTGCCAATTTAAGTTCTCTGCGTACACCATACATACTTATGATCAATTCTTTTATCAACGACCCTAACAGTTCAGCAACGCATTATTAAAAAAATTCTAAAATCACTTTGTCCTAACACAATGTTATATGCTGGACAAAATAATAGTCGGATAAAGGAATTTTCGCTTTTTGAGATAAGGTGTTTTTCATATAAAACTTCTAAGAGCTTAAGATGCAGATCTCAACCTAAATTATGTGCAAAAGAAAGTCTTTTATCTAAAATATAATGAAATGTTTCTGATTGCTATCATAGATAAGAAAGGGTAAAACAAATCGCCCATAAAATATCTTCCAGCTCATGTAATAATAGTATGACTTATAGCCTATAGACACTTCTCTGCGTACACTTTACCACCATACTTTTATATTAAATTAGCTTTGGACGACACTTAAGGTTCTAGAAGTGAATAAGTAGAAAAGAGTAACAATAATGTTATGGAGTACAACAGTAAAATACATTATTAAAACAATATCTCCAAATACACGAATAATTGAGTATTAAAAGACTTTTGTATAATTTGAGATTTTATCAGCATTTCTCTGCGTACACTACACAAATGCTTAATTATATTTATTTCGAAAAGATAACAGAGTCTGGCAAGTTACCAATTAATTGTAAAATGCGATTATTAGGTAAATACGTTAATGCACTTTTTTCAGAAAGTTACAAAAAGTCACATAGTCGTTATAAGGTGGTGGGTAGGGTAAATTAACAGATGAAAAAAGAGCGTTTGCCATGATAGAAGCGTATTCAGAATTGTGTATACTATCGCTTTATCTACAATTCTCAGTAACCAATGATAATAACTCATAAATATGGCTCAGAAATTTCTGACATTGTGTTTGTAATAAGTACTTGGGTTCGCAAGTCACTATTTTTCTTTCATTATTGGCGCATAGGGTATGACTAAAAAGGGGCCCGTAACAAAAATTGTATACCACAATTTGATTTTACAACGTGGCTGGCCGTGTCCAGGAAGGTATCTGCAGTCAGACCTTTTCTGGCAGGTATGTTGAGCCAAGTCGAAAAATAAGCCTCGTACAGAAAATGCCGCCTTGTCTATAATCGACAAGAAAATCCTTCGCATTTGCTTTTAATTCTTAAGGTATGTGAACTACGTTTGATTGTTTATTTGATCATTAAATATTCTTTCCTTTTCGACATTTGAGGTCCTTAGCCGTTAGCATTAGGCTGTATCCTACCCTTTACATACGCACCCACTTAAGTCTACTTGATGCGAAAAAAAAAAAAGAATCCCTGGTCCACTTGAAATTTACATTGAAGACAGCGTGGCAGGTACATATATGTAAGTATGTTAATATTGCCGAAAACGAATTAAGAATAAATATGTATGTAATTTTGTTCATTTTTCTTATTTAAATTTAGGGCCAAATTTTAAAGGAACGAGAGCTTATAAATGCTTACCGTCGCTTACTTTGGTGAAAAAGTATAGCGTGCATTATCAAATCAAAATAATCCGCAGTTGTCGATGACGTGGTATCTTCGCGTTTATCCCTTGGAATGGTGGAAATTTAGTCATGATAGAATTTCAATAACAAATTCTTACCGTTATCTATTGAAAAATTTAACCACGCTTCTGAGTTCTAAGGCTCAATAAATAATCCACGAGAACTAAAGCTCTCGCTGATTTTATATTGGGCCTTAGAGCTCAGAAGCGTGGTTAAATTTTCAATCAACAACGGTAAGAATTCGTTATTCTATAATTATTCCAAATTCATTCCAAAAACACTCAACTTTTCAATTTCACGGTGTTTCTAACTGTAGTATCTAACCCACTTCCATCGTGAAGAAAACAACATGAAACAGGCAACAAAATTCATCATACTTTGAGCCTATGATATACTTATGTCTTAAATGCTTTTCGATGAATAATGAAATAATGTCATTATATATAGAGAGAGGTTAATGTGTTTATTACAGTGTATTTCATAGATTGAGCAACAAAATCTATAAATTCTCGAGTGGCTAAGCCACGGTGGGTGATGTCCATAATCGGAGCCACCGGCTTCGCTTTCAAAATCATGTGTGGAACTTCCTAACCAAGTGCGGCTCCGATTATGTAGATGTAAACATTTCATTTTTTGAATGAAAAATGTGGTAGGGAGTCGGGATTTCCTCATTCATATCATGTTTTATTCATTAATCATTAAAACATCGAATGCTATTCGACCAGTTATACATTTTGCAACGTAAACGTACTCAAACATTGTAAGAACACTCGTTGTTTTTTGTTAAAATTGAATTCTTCTGGGAGCAGTCTCGAGTCAGGAATGTCAAAATACGTGATTTTTACCTCAAAATGCAATATTCTGAACAGAATTAATAACGCAGACCATTGTTTTCAGTGTACACGAGTTTAACAAAACAACCACAATATTCTAACCAAATGTACCCTTCTTCAATATGATATAGATCAAAGAAAATTGTTTGGTTCCGATTATGTGGATTGGCTCCGATTATGTACCCTGGCTCTGAAGTTGTGGAGTGTCTTCTTCTTCTTCCATATAACATCTTCAATACGAAGTTTCTGCAAGTTTCACGTGGCGCTTTTTTTATCATCATTCAAAGACGCAAGTCGTCTTTGTAACGTTTCACTTCTTCATGTTTACTTTTATTACAATATTCCGGTTACTAGACAGTCAGCTTCATTAATATTACTTAGTACATGTACGTGCAAGAGAATTGTGAGACTATAATCCAGGATTAAATTTGAAGATATATAAAGATTTCTTCGGAGCATGTCAATGTTTTTTCTTGCTTATTATACTTAGCACGCTAAGCGTTCCTGTTTTAATAACGTCACTACTAACACTCTCTCAACGTCGATAATTCCATGAAATTTTATCAGATATAAAGAGTGTGGTATCAAAAAAAGATGCGAAATTCGCGTTCCGTTTGATACATATTTCAAGAAATCCTATTAATATATCTTACTAAAAAGGACGCAGTGATTCTTAAAACTCCCATATTGTTCGATTTTAGCACACTTGAGCACGAAGTGCTCGTGGTGAGCTATTGTGATCAAGCTGTGTCCGGCGTCCGGCGTCCGATTTGTTTGTACTCTAGAGGCCACATTTTTGGTCCAAAAGTCTTGAACTTGGCCAGAATGTTTGTCTCCATCAAATCTGAGTCCAGTTCGAGATTTGGTCAAGTGGGGTCAAAAATGGGATCTTGTAATTGAAAGGGGTCAAATTTTAGCAAAAGTCTTGTGTGCACTTAAGAGGCCACATTTTCGGCCCAAATTTCTTTCAACGTCATCAAAATGTTTGTCTTCATCAAATCTCGGACAAATTCGAAATCGGGTAAAGAGGGGTCAAAATTTAGGTCAAGGGGTCATATCTTAGAAAACCCTCTGTTCACTTTAGAGACCACATTTTTGGCCCAAATATCATGAACCTTGGTCAGAATGTTGATCTCCATTAAATCTTGGCCCAGTTCGAGATTTGGTCAAGTGGGGTCAAAAATGGGATCTTGTAATTGAAAGGGGTCAAATTTTAGCAAAAGTCTTGTGTGCACTTAAACTGACTATAATTTAAAAATGTTGATTTTGGGGATAGTCGTTTTTACGCGCAACTCTTCAATGCGTATGACTACGGTGTCATTCATTTTCTCACAAATCAATAATTGGTTCACGTTTTTTTTTGTATAACCACTGTTCCAAACTTCGGATTACGGAAAAGGTTATTTCTAGAAAATTAAGTGATGCGTTATTTTGGTTGTTCAGTATAGTAGAAAAGCTCTATCGCTAATAACCCCAAAGATACGGTAATCCGATGTTCAAGTTCAAGATTTTTCACGGTTTACAAAATAACTAGATGGAATTTGGTATTTGTGTTCCTTTTTCAAAGAGCATTTTGACTATAATCAACAAATCAAGATTTTTATTAGTAATTTGTTTGTTTTTGATGGTCTGTTATTCACAACAAGAGAGTAGAGGTTATGGAGTAACTAACTAACTAACTAACTAACTAACTAACTAACTAACTGACTGACTGACTGACTGACTGACTGACTGACTGACTGACTGACTGACTGACTGACTGACTGGCTGACTGGCTGACTGACTGACTGACTGACTGACTGACTGACTGACTGACTGACTGACTGACTGACTGACTGACTGACTGACTGACTGACTGACTGACTGACTGACTGACTGACTGACTGACTGACTGACTGACTGACTGACTGACTGACTGACTGACTGACTGACTGACTGACTGACTGACTGACTGACCGACCGACTGACTGACCTACCGACAGACCGACCGACCGACCAACCGACCAACCAACCAACCAACCAACAAACCAACAAACCAACCAACAAACAAACCAACCAGCCAACCAACCAACCAACAAACAAACAAACAAACAAACAAACCAACCAACAAACAAACAAAACAAACAAACCAACCAACAACCAACAAACAAACCAACAAACCAACCAACAAACCAACTCCTGGTAAATCAGCTTGTCAGATATCTACCCCATTTTTCATTCAAAAAATGAAATGTTTACATCTACATAATCGGAGCCACACGTGGTGCGGAAGTTCCACACATGATTTTGAAAGCGGAGCCAGTGGCTACGATTATGGACATCACCCCCGTGTAAGCTACTATTAAAAATATAGCTTTTGTTGTTCACGAATTGATCTTACTCGAAATTTAATAACAATTTTGTTCTATTTCTTTAATGCTTAAAGGAGGAAACTGTGAAAACTTTTATTACATTCAATGAAAGTGCGTCATTTTTCACGTGATTGCTAAGGAACATCATCATGACGCCTTTGAAATTTTGTTTGTTAGATTCCGCTCAGATTTCGTTAAATAGGATGAAATTAAGATATAAACTTTCCGTCTTATTATTGCATTAAAGAAAACGAATAAACGTTTTATTTCGCGTGTAAGATAGATAAATCTTTCCTTTCTTGAACATCAAAAGCTATTGTTTCACTCGTTGCTTCGCCATTCGTGAAAATATCATTTTGTTGTTTACTTAAAGAAAGATTAATTTCTTACAATGAAAGAAATTGTTATTGTTTTACAATAGTCCTTAGTGTTTCTCTTTAGTAAGTTTGAA
The DNA here is from genome assembly GCA_948146395.1 of Fragum whitleyi. Lineage (NCBI taxonomy): Eukaryota > Metazoa > Mollusca > Bivalvia > Cardiida > Cardiidae > Fragum > Fragum whitleyi. Next base: position 29,986,021 of record OX411554.1, on the reverse strand, counting down.
TATTAATGGAATGTCTTCAGGGAAAAAAGACTGGTTTTCAAATCACCATGGCATCAAAATTTGTTTGAGACTATGATTGCAATATGACATTGCATTTGTCATAATCAACATCGTGAATTCTTTTTTAAGAGTTATATAACAATATTGATTATTCAGTAATTACGACAGACAATTAATACCTGCAGAAATGAGAAGTCTTTTATGCATTAATATCCATCAGCGTTTGTAATCCTGATTCTCATTTAGATTAATACAAATGATTTTAAACGTACAATGCCGACGGTTTTAAAGTCATCGCACGTTTTCGCTTCTAGCTGTGTATTTAGATATGATTGTACATTTATGAATCAAAAACACTGCCGTATCAGGTAATAGTACATAAATAATATTCTGAACGATTTAATTGATGAAGATAGTATTAGTTCATTTCATGGAAGTATGAAAGTATAAAATTCTTATCACACTGTATGAATCCCCTTCGCGGACTCCTACATTAGTGAGATTAGGCTTTTAGTTTCATTCCTCTACGACATCAACTAATATTCTCTTCTACCTTATAATTCAATATCCAGCAAAAATGTTAAGATTTATTTAAAAAAGAACAGATTTCAAATGGGTCTATTTTGTGGACACTTACAAAATAGCTGCGTAGTCTAAATTGTATTCATTGGTAAATTTAACCGATTTTTCATCCAATCAGAATGCTCAAATTTAGATGAACTAAACAAAGATTAAATTATTATGTAATGGATTATCGACGAAACAATTCACTAGATCAGAGGCTGGTTAAAAGACTTCTGCCATTAGAAAATCAGCATCTTATGTCTTTCAAACTAAGTCACCTCTCCCATACCAAGGTGCCAAACTTGCTTGAGGCATGTTGGCTTTGTCAAAACTACTCTTCGACGTAAGTGTTTCATAGGGCCCGTCAACTCCCGCGATCTTAATAAGATACTCCATCATAAAAAACAAGAGGGCCTGAGACGCTCTTATACCTATCACTCAATTATGGACCGAAAATTATAAATGAAGCTGTGCGTGGCATTTCAAACAATTTCACATATGTGCAACGTTTATACTCTGATCAGCCTGTACAGCCGCACAGTCTGATCAGAGTCTTCACTACGAGCCCAATAGATTGCTACGGACCGTAAATCTCTGTGTTAACATCCCAAGATCAATTTTGATATACATCGTAATTGTTCATGCTACTCTTCGTCTGTCTATCAAGCACATATGAAATTGTTGGAAATGTCACGCACAGGCTCAAGTATACGTTTTCGATGGTACTTTTCAGTGATTAACGAATATCCTTACAAATCGCTTGATATTTCTAATGAAAGACCCGTGATATCAAAATAATTATCTCGTTCTTTTGATTTTGGTACATTATGTGCAATGCAAGCTGCAGTGATCAAATGATGAAAATGCCTTTACATTGCGAATAAGCATTTACGGCATTGACGCACTTCAATGACGTCGATCGTTACAAAATTACCACGTCATTATATTTTGCTAGCAATCTCAATGGGGAAAAAAGACACCCTCTGAGGACACGGCTATAGATAAATTCTAAGTCGATCAAGGTTATGTCTTCGATTGACACTTCATCCGGAATAGTTTTTAATCTTTGTTCATAGCTAGTATAACCCTTTACTGAAATTGTAACTCATTTGTCTTTATTTCGGAATGCAAAACAAACACAGACCACAATGAAAATGATTTTAAAGAAATAAAATATGAACAAGGCAACTTTATCAAGAGCTTTTGCAACATCAGACCAAGTAATTTCCTCAATGTCACCGCTTTCTATCTCTTCGCTGTGCTTTTCCTCGATACGGCGATCTTCACAGCTCTCGTCTTGATATTGACATTTCAAATGACATAATTCGGTATCAGCACTTTGTTTCCCGGAATATTTGTCTTGTCGATGCCGACGATTACTCATCAATCGTTTGGCAGCACATGGTGAACATTTCCGGAGACAATTTTTATTAGATCTAATAATTTTCGCAATTAATATCATTGGTTTTGGTACGGGTGTCTCTGAACTAAAATGGTATAACTTCGTGTTGATTATAACCACAACTACAATAAGTGCACAAAACACGTACAGTGAGAACAATTCGTAAATCAGAAACGCCATCGGCTTTGAAGAGCGCGGAAGATTATCACTTATTATTGTCATGTAAACTGAAACTGTGAGCAGCACAGTTATGGAGTAACTCACTCTCTCGCCTGCTTCGACGGGTAGTAGAAACACCAGCGGACCTAGTAAAGCTATCAGTAACACTGGAAAGAGAATGTTAAGTAACGTGTAATTAGGCTTGCGTTGGAAGGTATATACCATTTCGTAAGAAGGAAGATTATTGTCGTTAGAGAAAAGATCAAATCTGACTAATGTCCAGAGGCCATTACTGGCGTAAAACTTGAGATGATCTGTCTTGAATTGCCTTGATGCTATCTGGTATTCATACCAATGCAGCTTAATCGGGCAAATTTGTATGTCAAATGGATAATAGGAGGTGTCTATTTTACATGAAGTCTTTATGGTGCCCATCTGTTGCCACATTGCCTCTCCCTCCGAATCATACATAACTGGTACCTGGAGAATATAATCAAAGCACTTAAAGTGGTCATCGAAGCGTACTTCTTTTAATTGGTTGGTCTAGGGCTAAGTGTCGAAACTTTTTGCATTGTGCTTATTTTCTGAATCTAGAATGTTCAACCTACCTTGCTGTGAAAGAATTTTTGCAATACGACTTTTAGTTAACCTGTACTGGACCCAATCTCTTTTTTATAAATATTCATAAAACGGAGTTCCCAGATGGTCCCTTTTCACCTGATGGGTCACAAATATATACAGATTCCTGGTTTATCCGGTATGATCACAATAGCTTATCCTGAGCAGAGAGAAAATAAAGTTTTATATAGCAACTTGTGACCCTCTCATTCAAAATTTCAGGAATAACGTTGAACATATAGTTTAAAGATGAACCAGCATATGCAAATTTTTCTGGGTTTAATTTGAAAGACATAATTATACGAGACAGGAATAATTATACTTAACATTAACATGTAATCTGACGTACGTCGCAAATGTGAAACTATCCCATTGAACATTTTTGATATAACACGTGTGTTATTGCACTGGTGGAATGACTATGCAAATGACCCAAGAACTTATATCAACGTTATATTTTCATCTTTAAATTGATGTCATAATGCATTTGCTGACGTTATCGTACTGACCCAATCTTCAAATTTTATGACAGAATCTTTGTCAACAGCATTTGTTATGAACCATTTCGGTCGCCATACATCCTTCGTCTGCATATAGATATATGTAATATATCCATATAGTTCTGGGTCCCATGACATCTTTGGGTCCAACCATTTCATTGCTATTGCCACACTCGTTGTCATAGTTTCCCCTTTTTCATCTATTTCCAACAAAGCATGCAGATAGGTAGCGACTCCTACTTCGAATTTTGTCTCCTGCCACTTATTCGTACCAATCCAAGGACGAATTGTAGGATCATAATGACTCTAAAATTAAATCATGAAAAAATTTTATGAGGGGTGTTCAATAAGTACGCGGAAAAGTACTGTCAATTTTTTTTTTTTTATTGACGACGGAAATCTTACGTGACGACTTTATAACTCACACTGACGTATAATTGAATTATGCACGAATTTTCAATAAAATATGATACGTATTCAACATAAAATTACATAAATTACATGTTTATACTGGGTACCCATCGCTTTAATCCAGCCCAACGTCGTTGTAACGTCAAGCTTTGGGACAACTTCTATACGCATTTGGATCCATAATTTGTTCAATTATTGTTAAGTCAATTGAATTTTGTGAAAAATAAAATCGCTTTGTGCAAGTAACACAGATCTTTGACGAGTGGTTCATGAATCGCGTTGAGGTAATTTGAAGAGACATCTTGACACGTCAACTTTGCTTGTTTCCTAGCTTACTAGTAGTGAAAATCCCTTTACATTTAAGTCTACTTACGCAAAGATACATGAAATACAATTTGTATACACCAAACTCTTTCTTTCTTCTTTAAAATTTGTAAATATCATTGAATTTTGTCGAAAATAGTTGTTTCTTTCCTACTTTAATACACGTGCACATAACAAAATGGGCGATTAAGCTATGATGATGTCACATAGACCTTAAGTTTTCCTATTAGGAAGCTGAATTATTGCACATGTAATGTGCAAAGTTTGTTGATAATTACTTCATTAAAATTAGATTTCGGCTTAATTGTTGTCAAGATTTATTTAGAAACTAGCAAAAAAGGGGAGCAAAGTATAACCCTTGGTTTCCATAGCGACCATTCTTCCAATCTGAATTGTAACTGGGTTAAAGCTTTTTACCGCTTACTTTCAAAAACATCATTCTATACAGGAGATCATGTTTTTTATAGCTGAAATAAAATAAACGACACTTTTTCGTTCAAAAATTGAACACCCCTCGTCCTTAAATCTTCCTAAAATTAAAATTTCTGTTTGTACAAGTTGGCATAATTGTATTTAGCAAAAGACAAACAAAAACAAATTCGTACTAGGTTATTTTGTATTCTTATGCAAAGAAAGTAACATTAAGTGCTCGTGCAATATTTGTTATTCCATTTTCATTGTACGCGTCAATGATGTTTGAATTAAGAAAATGACATCTTTCAAAATTCCAATTTAAATTAACGCTTAGAAATTAAGACAAAATCTCGGTTTTAGTTTCAGTTTCATACAGATTAAATTCCTTTTTACATATACCAATCAGAGATATAACCTTGTCTCTTATTTACCAAATAACTGTAAGATCGTTTAATGAGGAATGAAACTTACCTTAAGTGAATCAATAAGTTTTCGTTCTATTTCGTAATAGTCTGTTTCTGTCGTATAATTTCCATTGCAAAGGCTGATAACAACTAGACAAACAACACATCTAAACATCTTCGTCTAGTTGGATGACAAACGTATAATAATAATGACTGGATATAATGATTGATAAAACCATATTTTGCAGTAAGCTAAACTCTCGTTGGTTCCATCAGGTAATATCGGTTTTCTATTGCGTTACTCTTTCTTTTAAAGAAATCTATCATTTATTTTTAGCTTGACACCATTAAAGAATTTAGAAGCTGTTGGTGGCATTTAAAACTATTTAAAGGTACGTTCTAATTTCTTGGGACCAGCTTTGAGTATCAATTTGATAGTAGTGAGATCGGGTATTTTTTTGTATGACCTGTAATTATCCAGAATACGTCCAGAGTCCGAGTATTCTTTGCTTCGTTACCCTCAGATAGCCCATGACTCAGGTTGTCTTTGACAAAACCAGCAAATGCACATTTTGTCATCATAATGAGGAAACTTTTAAACATTTGTTCTATGATTGTGAAAAACCCAAGCCAATAATTAATTTTGTAATAATAATATTCTGAGAGAAGTTTATACTAACTTTCACCTACAATATATTGGCATCATTTTGTGCTGCAAAAATAGCCCCAAAATTGACTTATTGTTTCAAGAGTTCAAAAGATATATTTATACTAAGGGAAATCGTACCTTCAGTCAACGAATCTGATTAAAAAAGATACATAACATACAATTTTCTTAATTTTCTTTTTTAGCTCAAGATGACAAAGCTATGATTTCACCCTCCCGAAATTTACTGGAAATGTTTAAATAAATTCGTGAAATTGTTTTTTAACTTGTGAAAGGTATCGTCGTCCTCGGCCTAAATGACCAAAAAAAGGTTATATCTTTGTCAAATTGCTGTAGATATTTCTAACGCTCCGAGAAAGATAAACTGAAATTATAAAGAAAAGCAGGTGATATCTATGTTATCACTTTTCCGATATCAACTATTTTCTTTCGTTCTTTCTAGTAGATTCGCTGGAAAAGCGGTTGATTATCACTTTCTCATTTCGAAGCCAGATCAATGAAATAATACAACGATAATACCTAAATTGCTTTTAATTCCCCATATTTGACGCTAATTAGACATGGCCCATGTACTCATGACGTTATAGTATTGCCTAGTAATCACTAGCAAAATGGCGCTCTTTAAGAAAACGTGTCCTTAAATTTCCAAATTTCGTCTCAATTTCCTCCGCACACACACACACACACACACACACACACACACACACACACACACACACATACACACACACAAAAAAAAATTCTTTGTGAGATCGATTTATCATTCAGAGAGTGAGCAACAATGTTTTTTAATAATATGACCGACGTCGCGGGAGTGAAATAAGTTCGTTGAGTATTTTTAGCTCGGCTGTTTTCAGAGAAAACCCGAGGTATTGCTATAGCCTCCGTGTTGTTGTCGTCGTCGTCGTCGTGCGAAAACTTTGACATTTTGTTATATCTCTGGTTCTACTGAAAGCATTCACTTGAAACTTGGCACACATGTTCACCATCAAAAGACCAACCTATACTATCAAGGGGGATACCTCTAGATGCATTTTGTGCAAATTATGCCCCTTTTTCGACTTAGATTTTTCGGCAAAGCCTCGTTTTTGTCTGTTTATAGATGACTCGTTTAATAAATTCGGTATTCAATAGCCACTCATTCAATATCCTCTTTTTTTACGAGGCCTGCTCGTTAAAGTCCTGGCGTAATATGAGCCATTCTCACACCAGTGTTTCAGTAACCTTTCCCTCCATCGAAAATATCTCTTAAGTTTACTTACAAATCTCATTTAAAGCAGCAAAATTTGTACAGGTTTTTTTTTTTAACGTAAGATAGGCTGTATCTAATATTTACATAACGCAATTTTACATGTAGAAGGGCCCATACAGAAAATATGAAATCTTTCCATCTCATATTTTTTAGTTTTTTGGCAGGATATACTTTAAATAAATTAATGTCATGAAACGAAATACTTTTGATAGTCACAAAAGCGTAAAATTCTGATATACATAGACTAAAATATGACATTGAATCAAGGATTTAATGTTACATGAATCTGGCAATATTTTTACATTGCAGAACTTTTCAAAATTCACGAAATACTCGCATACAGAATATTTTTCTGACTTGATTGCATCCTTTTATCAAAATGTTTTGGTTTTCTTTGATCTTTACCACCAGTGTTATATCCACAGGCTACAGTAACATAACGAAAGGCATGGATTATTACTATAATGTTGAGAAGGGACTTATCGATTCCATCAAGGTCAGTAGATATTTAGCAATGTTTAGTACTTCTATGTCTTCTTTATTTAAATATCTTTACGTTGATTAATTTGCTTTAACCTCCTCATCATTTTCGCCAGCAATAGGTTCTAATAAACGTTGTCGTTGTTGTTGTTGTTTGTTGTTTTCAATTCTTAAATTCAAATTGCTATTTCTGTTTACTGCAAAGAATATTGATTGAATTTGAATTGATGCAAGGGTTTTATAATTTAACCTACGTCGCGGGAGTGAAACAACCCCTTTGAATATTTTTGATATTACACAGGTGTTATTACCCTGGTAAAATTACTATGCAAATGAGATCAATGATAATAGCAACTTTATTTTAAACCCGAGAAAATGACGTCATAATCCATATATTGCGACGTCAGTTTTAAACGGAGTTATAAGTTTCGCGGAAAATTGAAATGTTGAATTATAAGAAATTTGACGAATTTTAAAGAGATCTTAATATAAAATAAATAAATAGAAAATAAGATTTGCGCTCATAAAATACAGAATTTATCAAACTCGTCATCAAAGACAGATAAAAACTCGACACAGCCTCGTTTTTATCTGTTTATAGATGACTTTTTAATAAATTCGGTATTCCATGACCACTCATTCAACATCCTCTATCTACTTCATTACTCTCAGACATCATTCCATCTTTTTTTTTAAATTTAAACAAAAATGTTTACGATTCAGGAGAGCTATGACCCCACAATTCGACCCTGGATTGCAGCCAACAAATCTCGCACCACAAAGTTTCCAGTCTATATCGCTGCACACATCCATGCGTTGTTAGACATAGAAGAAAAAGAGGAAACCATGACAACCAGCCTTTCCATAGCGATGTTCTGGTGGGACAAAAAGTTTTCCTGGGACCCAGCTCTATATGAGAACATCACATACATCTATATGAAAGCGCAAGATGTCTGGAGACCTATATGGTTTATAACTAACTCGAATGATAGGGATTCTGTGATCGAGTTTAATGACTGGGTAATGTCCTTAAATTATCTTTACAGTAGGGCATGCTGATCTTCAATTTGTGAAAAATAAGTTTATGATTCTTTTCATTCTTTCATCTGAACTCTTTTCCTGCTTAATTTGAATTTGTTTCAAACAAAATACCGGGATTTTTTTTTGCCATTTCAACCAGTCATGTGTAAGTTTTCCCATAATAATTCCGTTCAAAGCAGAAAATGTAGACTAAGATCAGACTGAACATCTCTGCTGGCTGATCTTAGCCTATAAAGTCCGCCAAAGCTCTTTGTACGGAAGGAAATTGTTGTGAAGAGCATGAGAAGGATATAATGACACAGATTTTACGAGACAATTGCAAAATTTAACAATGAAGAAAGAACGATAAACTTTCGTGGCAAGTTGAAAAGTCAACTGTTGAAATTGGTTTGGGTTTTAAAAATTGTCTCTAAATTATTCCTAATTAAACGAAGGATATTAGAATTTTCTCATATTGTCCCGTTTGTCTTCTATAAGAAACAGCCATCAGAGATATCCTTGTCTTGCACATGTGTAGGATCACATTCTAAATGACGTCAAAACGACGTCATCTAACGTACGTTATCGCGGAATTTTTTATCACATTAGCGTTCTATTAATAAGTTTCAATACAAAACTGGGGATTATGTGAGAAAACGAATCTGTTACATGATTTTGTTTTAGACAAGCTGATCATAACCTCGTCTAGAATAAAAAAAAAAGTTATTATGGTTACCAAAGCTCGCTAAAAACACTTTCATTCTAGACTCAGTTAATATCAGCCTATCTCAAACGATCCTATATTTCGTAATTCATTTGTTTAC